>JYDV01000014.1:0-508647 GCA_001447645.1 Trichinella pseudospiralis
ATCTTTTCAATTATAAAAAGCTTAATTGTAAAAGATAATTCTATAAATTAGTATTCCAGGTTATTCATTTTAAGCATTCCACTTACAATAAGCTGTTGTTGTTGTTGTTGTTGTTGTTGTTGAATTGTGCAACTTTCAATATGCCACCAAAGCTGTGTGCTGAATCACAGCAATACGTAATGCTTTACAATTCAAGTTTTCATTTCTTAGTGTTTTGCAATATCTTGAAAGCTGATCGCTGAATGTTCAAAAGCTTTGTATGAAAAAAGTGAATTGTTAGTAAAAATTATTATTCAAGGTTTGATTTGTTTGGAAGTATCCATTTGTATTCCAATTTCAATGAAACCTGTTTTATCAAGACTGTTCCATTTTCAATTTTTCGCTCAATTCTGACAAACAGCTTGCATCGGTGTAAAGTTGTGAACCTCAAACTGAAATGATGGTATATTTAAAACTTAGCACTTCATGCTATGATATCTTCTTCACGAGCAGCTGTTTCTAATAATGGGTGAGAAAAAAAAATAATTATTGAATATGCTAATGGATTTTTGTTTCACATTAATTGTTAACAGTTGTGTTTCATTTTTGTTTTCCGTTACCCTCTTGCATTACTTCATTTAATAATGTTTTCTTATTTTATAATAAGCTCAGAAAAATTGAAATACTGAGCTATTCATATTGATGTTACATTAAAAGGAAAGTAATTTGCTGTTAAAGCGATATAATGACATACAACTGCAAGGTATTTGCTTTTTGTATAATAAATAGAAAAAAAGCTTTAGGTCAATTTGATTTCTACTATGACAGTAACATTTAACGTTTGCGAACTGCATACATATTATATTATATCATATTATATATATCAGATCATGTGAATGCTGCGTGTATTGTTAATTTAATAATTTTATTAATATTTCTAATCATCGAGAATTTAAATGTTTTGCTTTAAAACAGACTGTTCATCATATAAACATATTTTTACTATTTTTTATTATTTTTTATAACACACTTAGTATATATGTTACTTCTGCATATGCAGATATTTGTTGTATTTGTATGAATGTCATTCATAGTCATTCATATGAGTTCTTCTTATTATCAAATCAATTAATCATCAAAAGATCATTTTCTTGGTAAAATTACAAAATGTTTTACTGCATAGGAAAAAAAAACAGACTCAGACGCTCTACTACTTGAAGGAGATTTTTATTATCAATGAACAAATCCAACAATCTTAACTTTGTATTTTTTGTATCATTTATAAATTTATGCTTCATCTAGCATTAATTTGCTCTTGATATTTCCCATCTCTTGTTAATAGAAAAAGATAACCACCCTTTATACTTACAGTAATCTAGTTAATGACAATTTAGAATGAATGGCACAGTAAAGTCAAGCAAATTATTGCCAAATGCCGACGATGAAAAGCAACGTCGTGAAAAATACATTGAAGATTTAGCTAAACGCTTTAAAAAGACAAGAGTCAAGGAAGGTAAGTTTTTGCACTTTGTTTTTCTTTAAATTTCAAATTTATTTATAGGAATTAGCCATAACTCGATGACTGCTGTTTTAAAGCAGATAAGTGGCAAAACTATTTCTTCAACAACTATATCTCATTTCGAATCGCTCAACTTAAGCTTTAAAGATTCCTTACAAATAGCCCCCATTTTGCACAAATGGCTAACCGTTGTGGAAGCAGAGTCTTCTTTTGCTGAGGCAAATCATGATACACCTGTAAATATATACATTTAACTCTTTTATTTTTTCAATCAATTTAGAAAGTTGATTCTAATTAAATGCTAAGAAATTAAATTAACAGCTTTTTCACAAAAATATTCTGAATCTTCCCTATCAGTGTAGATACCACTTTATATATATATATATGTAATTTTCGAATTTTTTTACTTTTTAAAATAATAAACTGAATATCAGACAGCCAATTAAAATCAAATGGAACTATCTGTTTGTTAGTAAATAAATACATAAGTTTCAGGAAGTTGATACAGAGGAAAATGACAATGAATGGAATAGTGGTCATTTTGGTGATGCAATACTGACCGAAGAGATCGTGAGCGATATGTTTGGTCTTGGTTGGAATCCAACAAGATGGAACTGTTTCTGGCGTCCAATTGGAGGGAACCAGGCAAACAGCACAACATCCGATCATGAAGATCACAAGCCCTCAAAGCCGACACCAACGCATTGGAATTCCAATGCCTGGTTGAAACCAACTGCTGGATCGACAACTGTGGATCGTTTTTTCTACAACTCGTCTCGTCAAACTGAGCATGCCAAAAATGAAAACAGCACTGCCAATAACAACAACAACAACAACAACAATAGTAATAATAACAATAACAATACTGAAACTGCTAGCAACGCATTATTACCCCAGACTGGATTATTTAAATCGTGAGAATCAAAAAATAATTGCAGTGTATTCAAATTTTAATTATTTTTAAGATAAGAAACCTATGCAACAATATCTGCATTGAAAATTGAAAATGCATTACATCAATGTATTCAAAACAATTTCGATGAACAATATCATCTCAATGAAAAAAACAAAAAATAATGATAAATAAATACACTTTTAACGCTGGTGATCAATTATTCTACATGCCAATTCAAGCGGCGCTTTTCAACTGTTTCTTCTTCTTCTTCTTCCTCTCCTGTTGTTCATATTTTTCTCTAGCTTCTGAAAATACTGAAACAGCATTCCGTTCTTGAAACTCTTTTTCCAACAGCTTCAGAGCAGCTAAATTTGTACCAATCTCATCCTAAATTCGTAACAGTGTAATAATCAGCAAAAAGTGATGAATATATATATATATATATATATATATATTGTACAATCTACCCTTGTCGCATTCAACTTTTCAGAGCAAAGTTTCCCGAATCGTTCTAAACATGCTATCGCTTCATCGCATCCAATCAACTGATACTGATGGACTCTATGAGTTTTTAAAAAAATTAAAAATTCATAAAGCTAAACTTATAAACGTATAAACAAAAATTATAACAATTACCTAACAATAAACATGCCACATCGAATAGCAGTTTCCACTTCATAACCATTTTCCACTGCAAGGCTGATCACTTGCAACATATCCACTGCATAAGAAAACGGTAACATTATCAAGCTTTTCTCCAGGTCACTAAATATAAAGTAAATTATTAAAAAAATAAAAATATATTAATTTTTAACAAACCTTGATGATACACGACCTATAACATCAATAAGATACCGCTCCACTTCAGAAGTTCCTGAAGCTTGCAACAACGGGTGTGGAGTTTTCTATAAAATTAATGCAATTAACATTAAATTTTAAAAATTGAAAACAAACTTTATGAAATTTAAATTTTCTCACGTAGCTTATTGTAATTTAAACAATATAAAAAATAATAAACTGAACATTTCTGAAAATAATTGAACCACTTACATCACCACGTTCGCGTTTCAACGCTACTTCCCTGCAGGCTTCCAACGCTTCTATTATACTGTCTGCACTTTGAACAGTACTGATAGTTCTTTTTGCCGCAAGAGCACTTTCTCCACGCACTTCACCAGGCACCTTCATACAAACAATATCATTTAATAATAAAAAATGCCTTTTGTTATTATAAAAAGAATAATTTCAACAATATATATATATATATATATACTAACCACGTCATCCAAATTTTCTAAAGCTTTAACTTCGTCCAATTCACGTTCCTAAATAAAATGAATTCAAATGAAACAATAAATAAATTCAAAAATTAAAAAAATAATCTTGAATTAATAAAGGAAAGGAGTCGTCACTAAACTAATTCTTCTTCTTCTTGAAGAACGCAAATTTCTCTAGTCTTTTCCCATATACGGATTGAAAAATCATAAGATCCAGAAATAAGAAAACTGCCAGAACTGCTCAAATCCATTGCCCAAATTTCAGAAAGATGACTCTACAGCAGAATAAATTATTTTTAAAAAACATTTCACACAACATTAAAACAAAAAGTAAAAATTTACATTCCAAATAAAATTGATTTTATTTTTGAATAAATAAAAATATGTTCTTATATTTTTCTTCATTTTTTCAAAAATGTACATTTCAAACAACTCACATCTAAAGTGCATATTTTCAAAAATTTATCCGCACACCATTGCTTGATTTTGCCATCTTTTCCAGCGGAAAAAAACAAATGCGTTTTTGGAATAAATTGAACACATGTGACACTATAGAATAAATGAAAACAAAAAATAATAATTATTATAATAAAATCTATTAAAAATTGATTTGAATACCATTCGTCGTGAGCAAAAAGTGATTTGTGACAGTCCCCGAAATCCATACCCCATATCTTGATACTCTTGTCCGCTGAACCAGAAATCAACAACGAACTGTCATCGCTTATGTCAGTGCAAATAACTGAAAGCGAATGCCCATAAAGAGAGAGGAAAAACTACAATAAAACAATGTATAAAATAACAATCATGCTAACAATCGAATTATACCTTGAATGTGTCCAAGAAAAATATTTTAATCGTATTGTCCAATAAGGCAACGGCGAGAAATTTTTTATTTTTACTCAACGACAAGCTCAGTGCACTTTCGTCCAGTTGCAAAGTGCGCGTATGTTCCAAGCAAAAATTTATCGTACTGTAATAAATGAAATTTCAAAAATAATCAAGGAGCATTGTTATTATCTGAATTTCTTGTCGCCTACTCTGAATTATCGACCATTTGCAGACACCAAAATTTGACAGTGCGATCTGTGCTGCACGTTGCAAAGTTCAACTGTGCACAAAACAATATTTAAAAAAAAAGAATTTTTTTCAAAATTAAACACCACTCACCTCGTCTGTCGTCAGTTTTATTGCTCTAACTTCACCTTCGTGCGCTTCAATAATTTGCAATTGCTTGCCACTAGCAATATGCAACAGCAACAATGTCCCTTCCTGAAAATTTTCAAATTGAAATCAATTAATCAAATTAAAACTAATCAAAAGTTCAAAAATTATCTTAATATGCAAGAAATAAACAAACAAATTACATCCGTTCCAATCACGCAGTGCTGATCCCCGACTATGAACGTAGCACAGAGAACATTTTGCACCGCCACTGTGCTAACACAGTCCATTTGCTCAGTACTCCAAAGCTTCAAACTGTCGCCAGCACCACTGAGAAAAAATTGGCTATCGCTTGAAAATTTCAAAACGCGTATATCTTTTCGGTGCCCTTCAACAAAGCTACGTTCCCTTTTCTTGCACTGAAGTTTACCGCTCTCCTTAATGTATAAAATCCACTCTTCAAATCTGTTGTCATTCAGCAAAATCAAGATCTGAAATATATACAAATAGTTCAATTTTTTTAATATAAAAACATGCACTGCTTACTCTCAGCTTTTTGTGGTATTGTTGAGTACAATTCAAATATTTCACCTTTGCTGAAGCCTTCAACTGTCCAACAAACTCATACCGTGCGCTAATATCAGCCATTTGCTCCACACTAGCAGACCTGAAAATAAGCATCTTCAATTATTAGCTTAAGTTTAAAATAAAATTTAAAAAATACTGTCTCTTTGAACGGCTTTTCTCTTTTTCAATTTGCAATGTTGATTCACTTGCACTGAGCACTTTAAATACGTCAACATAACCGCCAGTTCCCTGTGAAAAGTCATCATAATCATATAAGCAAAACAAAATTAACAAAAGAAAAACATCAATTTACTGAACAAATCATAATTTTCTCATTTTGATCAATCTCCAAATTTGTTATACGACCTTTGGTATGACGAAAAATTGACCCAAGCTTTTGACATTTCATATATGGCTGAAATGTTGAAAATTGCATTATTTCATCTTTTTTCTAAATTGTTGACTACAAAAATTTCCTACATTGTATTCAATCTGATCAAATGAATTATTATCATTGGAAGCTTTCTCACGTTTTTCATTACTTGCTTCGAACGACTATAATTTAATTCAAATCACATCACCAATGACAATTACCAAAGTTTTAACCAATCAACAAACATGTTATTACATATCTAACAATTAATTAGAAATAAATGAAATACAATTTAATTGAACAAATTTATTTGCATAAAAACTCTACTTGGGGTGGGCCCAAAAACCATTCTAAACTATAAATTAGTAATTCGTTTTCAGAAGATCCAACAATGAGTTCAGAATCATTCTTCAAGCAAACAAAGCTCCACACCTATAAAAGAAATCATCAGAAATTCATACAATTAAAAAAAAAACAAGAAATCTGCATGCATCAAACGCAAAGACGCTTTTGTAAAGTAGATTTGTTTCCACTTTCAATTTAAATTGATTTTAATTTAAAAATTATTTTAAAAATACATGTATTTATTACTCATATCATCATTATTACTTTATAAAAACAAAAATTAACCATAAAGACTTACTAAACTGAAAAAGATTTTAATTCATCGAATAATTTGCTGTTTTCTTGAATTTTAAATTTTGCTCAATTTATTTTTAATTTTATAACATACTTGCTGTGGAACAGCTTCATTTTATAAACATAAAGAAGACAATAAAATTATGCACTGATCTTTCTTACAAATATAATAAATAAAAAAATTATTCACCGAACTGCGAGTATCTGCTATTGTGTAAAAGCAATGCTGGCATTTTAAATCCCAGAATTTGACAAGTCCATCTTTGGAACTAAAATTTGAAAATTTTCTTTAAAAGACAATAAAGAAATGAGCATACATTCACCTTGTGATTAATACATCTCTCGTGCTTACAAAATAGCACTTTGTAATTGGTGCCCGATGTCCGCGAAGACGGAACAAACCCGCTTCATTTACAATATCCCAAACAATGACAACACCATCCTTCAAAAGAAATATATGTTATCCGTAGTATCACTACAAACTGCTGTTGTATTCAATGAAAGCAGTACAAATTATTTTTTGTAAAGATCAATCTAACATAAAAAGACCATTACCTGGCCTCCAGATGCTAGTGAAAGTCCGTCTACCGAAAAAGAAAGACATGACACTGCTGAACGATGTCCAGAAAACGTAACTTTTAATAACACTTCTTCGTCATTTTCTTCTTCTACTTCTTGGTCACAATCTATTACATTTATAACGCCATCACTGCAACCAATGGCAATTATATTCTTCGTAGGACTTTTTGCTAATATTTTAACTTCAGATTTGGCATGAAATAAAACTCTCTAAATTGAAAAACAATATGTAAAATTAAAGATAAAACTAAAACTTCATAATTCCATGCCTTTTCATAAGTTTTTAGATTCCACAAAAGAACGTCTTGGCATGCTCCAACACAACAATGATCGGCATCAACGTAAATAATCGAAGAAGACGGTGAAGCAACAATATTGCATACTCCAGATAAAACATATTTCAAAAATTGCTTGGTTAAACCCATTATCCACTTCTTGACGTTGACCGTTCTTCACTCTACAGATAAAAATGAATATTTGCATATTCAAAAATGCAAATTAGAAAATCATCTTCAAAAATTAAGCTTATTTACTTAGAAATGACCTTTCATTTAATTACCTTCCCCTTAAATATAATCATTCACAATGTAAATCCAGTTAAATAACCTGACAGATTTGATCGTCATTGTTGATAAAATAATTAATGTTACATTTAAAAAAATTTTTTTAAAACGACTCCATTATTCAACATATTTATGAAATTTAATTGATTGAACATTTATTTCATTTAAAATGTATTCTTATCTAATTAAATATCTTAATCCAATCTTGGAAACTACGAACTACAAACTAATGGGCCAACTCTGATTACAAACAGCAACTAGTACAGTAATTAATAAAATGTAAGTTTAATTATAAAGTACAGTATGTGAAACAAATTAAGCATTAAAATTACTTATTTTTAATATATTTTACTAAATTTTTTGCATTAAAATAATTATTTTGCATAAAGTTTATTTCATAATTCAAGTAATTAATTATATTAATTAAAGTTTAAACCGGATGAAATTCCGGTATCATTAGCCGTTAATAAATCATTGATAAGCTTAATTAAATTAAAAACAATATAAATTGAAGCTTAAAAATTAATTTGAATTTAATAATAAGATTTCATAGCATTTTCATTCATAATATGATCGTGTAAGTTTCATATCAAATTAATATATTGACAATAAAAGTAAATGAAAATTACTTTGAACATTTCTTTCTTGTGTTCTTTATTAAAAACCTTTAATAAAATTAATATTTAAGTTTCAGCAGTTAAAAAACCAAACTAACAGTGAATGCCACTAAGAATTCAAAGAATATCAATTTTATTTGCAAATAAATTTAAAAATAAACTCTGCAATTGAAAACTTTACAGTCATTACTTAACAACATACAGCTACATTTGTTTTCTAAAGTTTATTTTTTAAGTGGATACAATGAAATAAATAATCCAGTTAGTCTTTATTAAAGTCATCCAAGTGTTTGGCAGATAGCCGTGAACTTTCTCAGCTAGCTGCTATTTTATTCAAAGTACCCAAGCACCATAGAATTTGATGGAATGTTTGCTGTCTCATTCAAGAGGACACGTCCTTTCTTCACCTTCAACATGAGTGGCGACACGATGTCGACCTGGTTTCAAGACCGTCAATTCTTCTTCAGGAAACACAAACATTGCAGTTTATCATTGACAGCTTTTACGAACTTGGCTTAACATTTTTTGCTGAAATTCTTTTATTTCCATATAATCATACTACAATATTTCATTTTTATTATGTTCAATAATAAACGCAAATTTAAAAGAAAAAACCTAAAAATGTGAAATCAGCAATCACTAAGCCAATTTATAAAACATTCCATAATCATCCCATTAACATGTTGTTTTGCAAGTTGTAATTTTATTTAAAAAACAAATATATGTACTTGCAATATATGCTATGATTTTATGTTACCTAAACCTTAAGAAATGCATATTTCTGCTTTTATTTTTTAATCTCGTTGCTGGCATGCACAAGTTATTTAATAATTCATAATGGCTAAGCAACAATGGTTTGATAAGTATTTTAAAAAAAAATTAAAATACCATTCGTATTCATTTAAATTAAATATAATATTAAAATTGAATATTCGTATAGAGATGTTTTGCTTAATTAAATAGTACAACATTCGAGAAAATATTTTTAAAAAAAATTCTTGCAATCGTTTATTTCTATGCTACATTTTACAATTTCTTTAAACTGCCTCTTGCAACAATATATTCAACTGTTTTGCTTTCGATAAAAAAATTATTTTATATAAATTAAAAATTGAACTGCAGCTAAACATTATAGAAGTTGTGCATTGCAATAAAAAATGATAGATTTATTCATCAATGAAAAAAATTTTCCCTTTTTTGCTAAAATTGATATCAACTATGATAATTCTTAAAAAAACTTGAATAACTGAAATGCAATTCTTGGTATAGCATTTGGAAAATGAAATAGAATGAAAATTTTTAATTTAAATTTAAAACTAGCATTTATTTGAAATGTAAAAGTTAAAAATAGTTCCTAATTAAAAACTGCTATAGTAGAATATTTTACTTGAATAATTTATATACCTGTTAATATTTTATGACAGTAATCAGTAAATAACTTAATTTAATTTAATGGCTGTGTTTAATAGCTTTAATAATAAGAATACTGAATTATAATTGCATTTTTATTATATATATTGCAAAAACTAGTCTTTTATTGTAAAATTATATTTAAATTAAATTAATGAATTGTATTTTCCACGAATGCTTCATAAATTAAACAAATTTGAAAAAAAATAATTTTCTTGTCATCATTTTTAATGCCATTTTGTAAATAATCTGCAAATTGATCTGATTGTTTATAATTTTCTTAAAAGCATAAATTTTGTGTTGTATAAATAATTTAAAAAATAAATTCTTGAAATAAATGCAATGAACATTTTTCATATTTTGTTTGCAATGAAAAATTATTTTTGTCCTTTTTACTTACTAATGCTCCATTAAGCAAGCAAGAAAAATAAAGTGTTCTGTAAAATGAAGCAAAACTTGTAACGGTAGTATTTCAAGTAAATTAATAATAGAAATTACAATATTACATAATTTTATAAAGGTTTTTGTGGCTCTGCAGAAAAGATGCAGTTTTGAAACTGTTTCACCTGGAAGTGTGAAACAAAGCATTGACTGTTTGTTAATTTAAAATTGTAATTCAGTAAAAGAAACTTTTATACTTAAAAAAATTTAGTAATCAAATAAAACAATACCAGCTGCAAGAAAGCATGCTCGAGTGAAACATGAAGTGATTATGTATTTTTTTATTGTAATGTAAGTGGTTTTTATCATTTTCACATTCCTTTCAAATGCGTAGCTCAAAAAACAATTACTTATTATTTATCTTGAATTTATGCAATATTAAATTTAAACAATTATGTATAGTAAACATTGCGTTGTCTTCATAGAGAAAAAATATTATATATTCAAAAAACTAAAATTTATTATTGTATATTTGTGTAAGTGTGTGTGTGTGTGTGTGTGTGTGTGTGTGTGTGTGTGTGTGTGTGGGTGAGTGAGTTCTGAAAATACTTGCTAGTTTCAGCAGTTTGATTTTGCAAATATAATCACAGGTTGATCAGGGTTATAGAATAAAGTTATAAAGTTATTTAAGAATTAGACCAGTTATTCTAGCACTTCTGTAAGCATTAATAGGAAAGTAAATATTAATTTTTAGGGTGTTCCAAAATAATCTTATCATGTAATGTGTATGCAAACTTATTTTGCTTCATGAAAACAATTTTATAATATTTTCAAGTAAAATATATATATATATATATATATATATAGAACATTAGGAAAAAATAGCTGTTAAAAAATAATTAAGATGGCTTAATCAATCTAAATGACTAAATGTAATTTGTAAATAATTTAAATTTAACTGTTATAATATTAATATAAAATGGTTAAGAAGTGAAAGTTTAAAATGTTATTTTTTTTATAATAAAATAAGATTTGCAATTAAAATTAATTGATCGTGAACAAATGTGTTCAGTTGGCATTCCGATTGCCCAGAAAGATAAGAGTGCGATTACAGCGCCACCAGGTAGAATGAAAAATACTGGATGTATGGTCAGTTTAGAAAATTTCTGTCAGCCAATCAAATTTTGAGCGGAGATTGTTTAGCTAAAAGTGAACCATAAGTGAAAGGGAGAGAGAAAGAGATGAAAGGAGAAAAAGGGAGAGTGTGTTAGCCGGCCGTTGTGCATATAGCTAGGATTATAATTGACCGGACGAAATGACCACCTGTCAGGGACGCGGCCATAACGGGTCGCCAAACTAGCAGCTTTTTTCATTTGTCAGCAGGTCAGCTTTCAAAGCTTCAAAAGCACAGTATAATATTTTATTTTCCGCCGTTGTTCGGCCATTTCCGTCAGCGAGTTGTTTGTTTGTTTGACCAACCGTCCTGACTGAGGGCAGCTTAGTTTTGCTTTTTTCCACCAACTCTCTACCAACATTCTTCTGATTAGCTGCTAATCAACTGACCAAAAGCACAATACACCAACAATCATCATTTGGGCAGTTTATCAATTTTTGAAAATAATATTTTTTAGCAACATATTTTTTTCACATTACATTTTTTCTGTATGTTGCTTTGTTGAATTTATACATTGAAACTGAAACATGCTGACAGAAACACGCCTGTTGTCTGTAGAAATGAGACAACAATCATCCCTAAATGACGACGAGCTTGAATTTTACGTTGATATGGCAATCAATGAAACCCAACGTTGGCTTGAGGTCAGTATGATTGTATTTTTTTTAATTTTAAATTTATGCAATATTTGCATGGATACTTTGTATATTTTTTTACATTTGCACATGAACATCCATGATGTACCTTTTTTTCTATACCGTTAGCTGCTTTTTGTTTCAAGCAGATATAATAAAACAGGTTTCTCTACAAAAAGCCTCATCACCTGTCTACTTGCAGGTGCCACATTTGAAAATTGGCAAGCTTTTGCTGTAGGTTTCCTCAAACTGGCGTGTTTGCTTTTTATTTGACAGTTCAAGGCAAACAAACTGTACAAGCGGTTTTTTGTTCTTTTACAAAAAAATTAATGTATTTTGTTCTTGGTCATAAAATGAAATATTGTTTATTTTGTTTTTATTGTTTATTATTCATAATGCAAATTTGAATTATAAAAAATAATGAAAACGCGTGCAAAGCAGCAGCAACATGCAATGAAACATCAGAAACATTTTGCATTTATCAGCAAGGCTTTTTTTATTTTTGTTTGAATTCAACAGATAGTGGATTGCTTTTAAAAAAGTCTAATGTATCAGTTTAAGACTGGCAAAAACTTATCGTTATGTAAAGTCAAAAGTTGCTACACAACCTTTTTTCAATTTCAAATGTTTCATTTAAGAAAAAATACCTAAGATATGATAATTTTAATAACAATTGTCTGAATGTGTATCAATTTTTAAATTTTATATGAAATGAAATTTTAAAATAATGAAAAATTCATATATAAATAGGTGAAAGCGTTTTTTTTTAAATTTCTTATTCTTGAGTAAATTTCTGAATAACGATCAATCAATTATTGTGCTTATTTGGAAAATTTGCATTATAGGCCAAAACTGCAATAAATTATCATGATAATAAGGAATTAAAAAAAATTAAAAGTAAAATTTTATAAAATTAAAAACTTTTTATATTCAAATATTTAAATTTTGTAATATTTGTAATGATTTTACTTTTTAACATTGAAATATTGTTAAATTTGTGCTTCATGTCAGATTGTAAATTTTGCAAAATTATAATTAAAAAAAATTTTATTTCTTTAAAATATGTTTAATTTTTTAATTGTTAATTATTTAAAAAATTATAAAACAACTAAAACAATAAATTTTGCTGCTACTTTGTTATTGAATGAAATATAATGATGTTTTGTAATTGCTTGTATAATATCTGATGTACATTTTTGGAATAAATTTTTGAATAGTTATTTCTGAACTTCTGCTAAGATAAGACAGAAATGAAAATTTTCAAAATTATGTTTGGCATGAAAAAATGTGATCTGCTTCTACTGCTATGCTGGGATGTCAGTGCGATATTGACACGTTTATGCTCTTTTGACCTGGGTACGGAAAAACTGGACTTTTGACAGTGATTTTGTCACTTTTGGAAAAATTTATAGTATTCTAATGATACAACGCTGAGAACTTTTCGTCTTAGCCCAGTGCGTTGTGGCGCCAACACTTTAACCCAGTGCAAAAGAACATTTTCGGCTGGTTCCCAATCATTATCATGATTATTGACTAGTTTTGCAGCATGATTCAACAGAAAATCTTTTTTTTTTATTATTTTTTGACCAAATCAAGCCAACCCTGCTTTGGTGAACATTGCAGAAAGAAGCGCAGGGTCAAGGGCGGTGTATCTGGCAGTTGGCGTAGGCGGAGAAATAATTTGCCGGATATGGCCTCAAGCAAGCATTAGCTTGTTGCGACTTTATCAGAAGGGCATTGGTTAATGCAAAATTTGCGTATCTTAACATGCTGAAATAATCGACTTCTTTTATCAGGCTTTTACTTTATTTTTTATCGGCCTGTTTGAATTTTTATTTCCCATGATATGATTTATTTGGGAATTGATCATTTCCATTCTTAATTTCTGCACTTTTAAGATTACATTTATTTACAACAATGCTTCTATTTTAAATGTTTTTTAATTACCTTTATCCGTATTTTCCTGAATTTGTTAAATATCTCAATTCTGCTTGCAATGAAGCTTTCGAATTTATATAACTATATTTAAATTTGGGTCAGGGTAGTGGAAAATGACATTCCGATTCGGTACGAGAAAATTGTAAGTGCCTAAATTTGATCATATTGACAAGGTGTGATCTAAATCAATTGTTAACGCCTTACACGGTCTGTGGTTTAGAATAGCGTTATATTATAATAGAAGCAATTTTGTCAGAGCAACCATAATGAACAGTTCGTGGTTTTTAACCGTTTGCATCTTAAAATGCGTGTGACTGCTAACTTGTAATTCACCTTGATAAAATTAATGTTGCATTCATTGCGAAAGTCGCAAATATTTTTAAATATGACTTTATATCATCTAATACAATAGAGACAATGATTAAAAATGAATTCTGACTGATCTTCCAACGTGCAGTTTTTTTGTATATATGCAAAATTATACAATACTTTTAATTACTGAAGCAGTAACTTTGCTATTTCAACTTACTTGTAACAACTTATTTTAGTATATGTAATAAAATTATTATATTATATTATATTGCCAATAATGCTGGCATAAATATGTACAGTAGAAAGTAGTTAGATAGCAAGTTATTTAACATTCTATAATTTGTCATTTTTAAATGATTGATTTTCTTATATCAATACTGATTTAGTTTACTTTGAAAACGTCAAAAGAATCATTCCAATGAATATTTTAAACTTGATTTATAGTTTCTAATAATTTGAATTACATTAATTGTTTAAAAGAAATTTAATGCCTATTTACATATTGCAATAACATTTCAAGCAGTAGGCATAATGAGAAGTTGAATTTTCAATGCAAATCACTTGAATTACTTTCCGCATTGGAGCTGCAATGATGAAATTTCACTATCATCAAGAAGTTCTTTTAGCAATAAACATCGAATAATGAATGCATTTTCCTAACATAGATCACGAAAGCTAGTCAATGTGGAAAGTGTAGCGGCCGCAAGTATTTGCATTTCTGGCAGCATCTTCTAGGTTACTTAAAAGTCTTTAAGAGTCTTCTTGCTTTCCTTATGCAAATACTTGCTTATAAAACAAGTTTAAATAATAATTTCCGTAAACTTCTCTTTATTTTTATTTAGAAGAAAAACACATTTTAAAAAAGAATTGTCACAATTAGCTATTCTAATTTGCAAATAAAGACAGCACTCAATAATGCAATGGTGTATATGATTAAAACCAGACATTCTACATTTTTTTAACATCTAAATTTTAAGAATGATTTTAACAAAAAAATATATTATTGTTTATTAAGAATAAAAGCTAAATAAAGTGAGATTAAGCAAAAAACAATTTTGATTATTTTTTGCTCATAATAAAAGAAGCAGCTTGATCAATTTCATATTATTTTGACTTTATTTTTTTATTCCCTGCTGCACATGTATAAGATGTCGTTGACTGGTACGCATCTTTTTACATGGAAATACATGTTTCTTATCACTAAAATAATATGCGGATTTAATTTTAACTCTGTATTATATACTAATTTTTATTTATATCTCTTGTATTTTCAATGTTTAAACAAGTCAAAAGATTATAAAAGCGTTAGTAATTATTAAGCGGTATTTAAAGTTCCGACTGGCAAAACTTTTTCTATTTTAAACAGTTTTATTGTTTTATTTTCAATTTTGCTTAACACGTGCTGGAGTACTAATGATAAACTGAAACCGTAACGCTCATATTCACCTGTTGTCGCTACAGACAATAAAAACGAGTCTATAATTTTTGAAGTTGGCCTTCCTTGACAAAAAGTCTTCATTCAGCTGGAACACAATTTCTGAAGATTGTCATTGTTTAAAACAAGTCATTTATTCTTGTTTACGCCAAAATTTATGCCATAGTTATAAAATTTTACTGCAATTTTAATTGTGCAAAGTTATAAATTGGAGAATATATTTTAATATTGGCTTTTGAAATATCTTTCATTTGTGATATGAAATCATACAGAAAATGAATAGTTTTCCTGTACAATAAATCTTTACACAAAATGTAATTGCAATTTTAAGATGGAGTGATTTTGAATAGCCTTAGCCAGTTGACCTGTACAAAAGTGCTTCAAAGAATATTTATCTTGAGAATAAAAGAGAATCTCAGAAATCCGGATTGCTATTGTCTGTATATTTGACCTTCGATTATTCAATTCCGTTGTTATTCTGGGAAACTGGCAAAGCAGCTGACAGCCATGTAATCACTACAGGAAGCTACAGCGACCTGAATAACTTAATGAGAATTTATTCGAATCTTAGTTTTTATAATCTCTAATTATTTTTGCTGAATAATTATGATAGTAACAGTGTATTAATTGTTTTACCGCTTCATTTTTTTATTGCTTTGTAGGCTTCTACACGAGAGCGATTTCTTGACGATGATGATTTTATATTTTCTTTGAAAAATGGATTTCAGCTGAGAAAGTAGTTATTTATTTTTAGTTCAAAAGTAAATTATTAATAAGCTTACTATTATTATTCTTACAGAATTGTAAACAGATTGATTCCTGGCAGTTTTCATATAGAAGATGACATTGAACGTTTGGATAAAACAAAGAAACAAAATTTACCTGATGGATTTAGCAAAGTATGCGAAGTATGAATCTTTTCTGTTTATTTATAATGTTGTGCATTTTTATTTTAACAAAATTTTGTTTATTCTAAGCCATGAAAAGATTAGAAAAACTGCAAATGAGACGTTCTAGTTAGCGTAAATGAGATACATTATTTTGAACATATAACTTGTTCAGATTGCTTAAAACACAGAATAAATGCAAATCATTTTAAATAAACTGGTTTTGAAAATTATTAACTAAATTTATAAAATTATATTTTTTTGCTTTTATTAAGCCATACAGTTATATTTAATAAAAGTGTATGAAAACAATAAAATTTTAATTACGCACAAACATATAGATATATTTTATGATTTTTCATTTTAATTTTAATTACATAGCAACATGTTAATAATTGAAAAAAAACTTTGGAATACTCTAGTAAAAAATTCAGACTAAACTACACCGCTGTGTGCAAAATTTTTTAATTTTGCGATATTTTAAAGTGCATTGTTCAAAATCTTTAAAATTAGTAATTTTAAACAAATATCAGTGCAATGGCGCGACCAAACCAGGCTTTATTCGATCGTTTGCTGGCAAGCTAGCTCTTGGTCGCTCCATACTCTCAAGTAAATTTTCTTTATTATTATTATTACTATCGTTGTTGCTAAAAAAGCTAGATATATCTGAATATATTAAATTTATACTTATGCATCATTTTATGATGTCCAAATAATTATTTTTATATTTATTTTTAGCCTTGGATCGAAACATTTCTTTGCCTCTGCGTTTCGAAATTGGGTATTCCAGAAAGAAATTTATTCCATATATCTGATTTTGAAGAGCACTTCTATAATTCTATCAGGTACTATAGCTGATATATAAATATATTAATTGCAATTTCATTTATTTAAAAGTACATAATAGTCATTTAAATGGCAGTTAAGTTTCTAAAAGGAATAATATTAATTTTGAAACTTTTTAAAATTCTTTTTTGTAATTGAATTTGTAGTATTAAAATTTCTTTTATTAAATTTATTTCAAATTAAATTTAAATTAAAAATATGATTTTTATTTCCAATTTTATTTTTTGGTTAAAATATGTATTAATATGTACATTTTATTTTCTAATTTAAGGTGTTCTGACGGAACTTGTCAAGAAAATCAGAGTCGCATTTGCCGAGTAAGTAATTTTTGGCTTTTTTCCATATTTTAATTAAAATGGCTATTTTTTCAAGCATTATTTTTTGAAATCATTAGAAACATAGATTTTATTGATTTTTGAAAGAAATATTTTCTTATAGCTATGCGAAACACATATAATTTACATTTATCATTATAATTGTAAAAATGTAGCCTTATTGAAAGTAATAATTTTAAAATAACATACAGCTGACAGTTGGTTGGGCGGCATGTGTGTAGTAGCTGATTGTTGAAAGGCTAATTAAGAAATTTCAAAAGTGTCGAAGACTCTTTGATGCAATGCAGGCGATGCTTCGTCCGTGTCATTGGCACGCGCTGTTTTAACAAATGGACGTCACTTTTCGCGTTCATTTTACTCTTTGACCTGACTGACCAATGGTCTAGTCAATCTTTATTTGTGAAGAAAAATATTTTCCGTCTAGTCTACTCTAGTATTAAAATTTTCCTTATATGAATGTGTGTTGCATTTTGTAAACACTGTTGAATTTTTATTTGATTGATATTTTTTATATATTGTATTAATTAATCAAATATTCTTTTTGTAATCAGGTTGTCGTTACTGTGTACGAATTAGCATTACTTTGCGAAGCATCCAGGTGTTATACTGGCCCTAGAATTGATCGGACTGCAGTAGAGCCATTAGTAGCATACTACATTGCAAATAATTACATAAATTCAATGGATTCGAAAAAAAATAAGAAACTCGAACAAGACAGCGACAGGTTTGTTCATTTATTTTAATTTATTTAATAAAAAATATATCTATATATACATGGCTAAATTAAAGTTGCTTCGGTGAAGTTTAAAATGAGATATTAAATTTAGAATTTCATCATCAACTTCATTAATTTACAACCAAAAAAATGTTATAATTGAAAAATTATGCTCATTTTGCAAGTTAAAGTTTAATAATTAATGAAAAAAATTAGCAATGCATTGCCTTTTGTATGACTTTCTGTTTCATTCCATGAAAGGCATAAAGAAGCATTAAAAGAGATATAAACATGCATAAAGCAGTTTTAAATTTGCCAGTTTTCAAATTTTATAATTAAACTTTTGTTTTCTGTGACTGTTGACCTTAGCATTCTTGACATTTTACTAGTTTTATTGCCTAATTTTATCTTTAATACGTCCGCTTTTATGTTCAATTTTAGTTGTAAACTTATACGCTTTAAAGTAGTGATATTTTGTAGGTGCATTAAATATCTGCACCTGTACAATAAACTGTAACATTTCAGCAAAATGCAAATATAACAGTTATTGAAAAAATGTAAATTGGTTTTTTTGAAAATTCCCCGAAAGTATTTATTAAATGAATATTATCTTATGGGAAATTTTAGAATTATTTATTTTACTTTGATTTAATTTACTTGATTTAAACTAAATTTGCTTACTTTGATTTAACTTAAACTTAAACTGTAATTTGTTGTCTATGAATAATGCAGGAGGGGTACCGAGTAATTTTAATAGCATATACAAAAGTGTTACAAAGTTTCAAATAATTTTACTTTTTATATTATCAGTTAATGTCTAATTTGATGGTGTGATATAAAGAAAGCATTAAAATATTAGCATTATTTTACAGATAAAACAAACAAATAAGTCATATTTCTTGAGGATAATGTATTTTTTTTCACATTTTACTGGAAAATTAACTTTAAATCAAGTAGTATTGAGACATTTTACTCCCATATTGTTTGCTTATCAGTCTGTACGACAATGATGAATAATAAAGAGTAGCTAGGCTTGCAGTCAGACTGCATTTTTTCGGCCCTTGATTACTCTTTGATTCAGGCTTTTAGTGCTTATAAGTTAAGAAGAAGCCGTTTTATTTGCAAATGAGCAGGTATTTAGAGAAAAAAAACTTGACTTTTGTGGATTTTTCTGCATTGCTTTCATTGTGAAAAGTGCATTATAAATCAGTTTAAACTGATGAACATGGATTACTGCATTCTAGCGTTGCAAACAATCATGCAACAACTGAAATTACCGAAAGTGAAGAAAGTGGCTACGACAGCTCTGTAAAAGGTTTGATGAACCACAATAAAGTACCACTGGCGCCCAAATCACTTCCAACAACTGTGAATCAACTGGTTCACGAAAAAGTCACAAAATATCTGACTGAACAAGTGATGACTGCTGAAGGAAACGAAGATCAGATGTCAGAATGCCAATTTTCCGACACTCTTCGGTCTTTGTCACCAGATGATTTTTCTCCACCGCCAAGCAGCGCTGGTACAAGTTACTGTACATCCAGAGGACATGGCTACAATGGAATGGTTCGAAAAAATCCTTATCAGTTTTTGTCTTCAAGTCCTCCTTTTTGTTCATTAAAAGAAGAGAGGGAATTGTGGAAAATGAACAAAATGAAGATGGAGAAATATAACGAGCAAAAATCTAAAAGGACGGTGAGTGTTCATGCTTTTTTCTTAAAATATATTTTAATTTTTATTCTTAGTCATAATAATTAAATAGCATCTGTATTCTAAGACTCTAACAAAATTATCTTACTTTTGAATATGTACTCGACGGCTCATCTTATGCTTCGTTTTTAACAAGTAAAATGATTAATGAATAACAATTTGATACTTTCTTTCCTTGAAGATAGATAGTTGAATTAGTTTAATTTTTTCTTTTCAGAATTGAAAAATATTTTAAAATATAGTGTGCAATTATATGCATTTTATCTACCAATCAGCACTAATTATCTTTTTTAATGATAATTTGAAAAATTTCATATTTACTTGAAATATTTTAATAACATGCAATATTTTTTTGAAATTTTAGGATGGTAATTTTTTAATTTTAATTTAAGTTGCATATAGCAGCTTGCTCACATTCAAAGAGATGAGCAGGTTTTGTCAAATTTGAAAGTAGTTTA
This sequence comes from Trichinella pseudospiralis, assembly GCA_001447645.1. Lineage (NCBI taxonomy): Eukaryota > Metazoa > Nematoda > Enoplea > Trichinellida > Trichinellidae > Trichinella > Trichinella pseudospiralis. The sequence continues at coordinate 20,409 of JYDV01000014.1, forward strand.
CAAAAATGATTGAGACATCTTTAATTTAAATATGATAAAAATAAGATTATATTTTAAAATTTGCAATGAGATTATGCAATTTATCAGAAATTTTTGATTTGACATTCGCAATTAATTTTTAAATAATTTCTACTGTCATCTTTACAGCTATGTTAGATTTTGCAATTGTCAATTTATATGACTACGGTTTTTCGAATAATTTATAATTAAAAATCAGTAACTTGATTAAAATTAAATTTAATTAAAATTTTGCTTCTGATTAAACAATATTTTTTTGTTGTACAAAAGTACAAGTCAAAATCTTTGGTTGCACAGTTGGTAGAGGTGGCAAAATTTTCAAAAAAGAAGATGCAAAAATGAAGAGATGCTGTTTTCATATTTTTACTTTTTTTCGCTTAATTCATTAGCTAACCGAATGATTGAAATTTTTAAAGATTATTTTTTATGAAAAAACTTGTTTCATTTTTAATATACCCATTTTTTTATTGTGTAAATTTATAGCGAGCAATTGATAGAGTTGGACTCAGCAGACCCTGGCAAGTTATCGTGTGATTATTTTTTTTATTAGCAAGCAAGCATGCTTTTGTGCATTGCAAAATAGTAAACAATTGAAAATGCAAAGAATGTGTACTGCAGTTCTTTTCAGAGATCAAAGCATGCCTTTTAAATATATTTTTTTACACATCTACTTAATAATTAAGAATTTATATCGCCAGTTTTACTGTATACTTATATATATTTATTTTTTTTTATTTTTATATATTTTTATTTAATTCACATAGATAACAGAGATTAGCTTAAACAAGTGACATTGGATTTTTTCTGAAATGTTCATTTGATTTTTGTTTGTATGTTTTTGTTTTGCTTTTATGTACTTTTTAATTTCCTGTTTAAATCAAGAAACGAATTGCAAAGTTTGCATTGAAAAGAAGAAAACAACATAGAAATAATAAAAATGCAGAACATTATTTTAATTTTGTATAATTTTATGTAATTATTATAAATTTTAAAAAATCCATTTTACTTATATGATGAAAAAAATGAAAGTAGTTTATTAAATATTAAAAAAAATTTGTCGTTTATAATTTTGTTGCTTTGACTGCTGAGAAAATTTTATTTGAATTCATTCAAGTTTTTGAGTCATTGTGTTTCAAGAATCCTCTCGTTTGCAAATAAATGTATAAACTGGTAGTTGAGGGAAGAAGATTATTTAAGTTGCTTATTACTTTTCTGTGTGTGAAGTTTATCATTTGTTTTTATAAAGCAAAGCTTGATTGAATTACATTTCTCATCATACAATTGTGAGAATTGAAGGTTCAAAGATTTCTGATGTTAAATATTCAGCAAAATGCAGGTTGTTATGTTTTTTTCTGGTTAATATAAATATTAACTTGAATGAAAATTTTAGTATTTCATCATATAAAATATCTTATATATTATCATCAGATGCTACAGTTTAGGTGATTTTCTTTTCTTAAACTTTTTTTATCTTAAATAATTGTTTATTTTGCATTTGTGAAGAAAATTTAAAATTTTAAAATCATGGTTTTATTTTTTTTTTGTTTTCAGAAAATTGATCTGAAATGGGTAGATCAGTTTAACATATGGAAGGAAAAGCGAAGGGCTAAATTTGAAAGCAGCCATGCAACTGAAAATGCAACGAACTCTACTACTGTTGCAGAAATTGAAAGGTATGAATAATGATTAAATTAATTTCCTTCTTTTTTTCAAAATTTGCAGCAACACTTTGGAAATGAATTTCATATTTTCCGTATAAAAGTCACTGACTGAAAACACTTTTTTACAGTATTCAAATGTTTTTTGGTTAATATTTTTTTTGATAGTGAAAAAAGTATAAAGGAAAAGGAAATAGAATTTTAGTTTTTTGGAGAGTTTTTACAAATTTATCAATAATATTGCAAAATTTTAATTGATGTGAATAATATTTACTGTATCTTTAAATGTTTCTACTTTGAAACAAGCAAATGGATGTCTTTTTATTTACTGCTTTTGTTGTTGTTGTTGTTGTTGAACGTTTAAACTTTGATAATTTTTTTAAAGTTAATGGAAATGGAAAAAAAGCGACTGACATCAATATATTTTATCAATTCCGCATTCCAATCTATCTTGTAAAGAAGCATGCTGATGCCAAGCATTTTTGGTTTTAATGAAAATTTTATTTTTTACAATAGACAAATAATTAATATTTTGGTTGAGTAAAATTTCAAAATATGCTTTTTTGATAGGTTATATGTATTTTTGTTTTAATTCTTTTATAATTTCTTTGTCTTCTACTACAATTGTGAAAATTTTGCATTGCATGATTCATTGGTCTGAGTTGCATATTTGCTATTCATTGGTATGCATGCTTCACTTTGCAGATGTTGAATTTAAATATTTGCACTGGTGACAATTTGAAAAGCTAGCTTCCATGTGAAAATTGCAACAATCAAGTGTTTCCGGTAAATTTTCTTGAATTTGTTTGTAATATGCTATCGTTGCATTTTTCAAAAAAAGTGAACATCAAATGTGCTGCACCTTTTTCTCACATCACAGCCGCGCCCTTATGATAATAATTTATTTTGTTTTCAATTCATTGAATTCTTCTTTTTTTTCTTGTTAAAGAAAAAAACTGCCGCTTTTGAAATTGCTGATGACCTGATCTTATAAGTTGACGCTCTTTTTCTCTACGCCAATTGTCAGTGTCATATCAGCAAATCAAGCTCTTCAAGGCACAGTAAGCATACTGTTGCTATTGCTCTTACTATTCAATCATTGCATTTGTTTTCAATAAATATACCAGTTTCAACCTTCCAATCGGTTTATCATAATTAGATTTTTTCTTCCTTGAGAAAAAGATATTGCATTTGAATTTTTTGCAGCCATCAGCAATTTCAACTGTTTTCATCTAGCTTATTTATTAGGTAAGCACTTCAACAATTTTTCAAAATAATAACTCATTTAATGATAATAATAATAATAGAAACAAAGAAAATTACTCTGATAAATGCTTTTTTTTATTTATAAGCAATCTGTCTAGTTTTATTTGAATCAATTTTCACGGGACCGTGCTTTAAATTTTTGTGAGCATTCTAAGATACTTGCTTTTTGAAAGGTCAACGTATGGATGGCATTTCTCATGTTATATAAAATAAGTTCGATTAGAGAAACTTCTGCACTGTTTTCGAACTATTGATAAAGTTAATTTTGTTTATGAATAATAAAACATGAATTTATTATGACAATTATCCTATAGTATGTATTCTCGTATGCAGACTAGCAGCTGTTGTTCAATAGCACAGCAGCAGGCACATTAAAATGCCAGTTTTGCAGAACTACATTATTGCAACTTTTACTTTATTGCGTTATTTCATTTATTGGCAAACTATGGAAGCATGTTATATTTTCTTGCAATGTTGATTTGTTGAGTTCAATGATCTCGATGCAAAAATACACTACTTTATGGTTTTGTTTTTGATAATTTCAATATTGAAATTTCCATTGAAAAGTAATCATCAATTATTTCAGTATTTGGATAGTTATTATTGTTATTGAAGCTATTAAAGTTATTATAGTTTCAATGAATTGATATTGTTTCCGCATATGTATTCCATTACAATGTGTAATTGATTTGTTTACTCAACAGAAAGTTTTCGCATTCGCATATTTTTGCATTTATTTGCGTTTGAGCTTTACACTGATTGGCTTGTTATTGTACTTTCAGGGAGAAATTACAGCCTTCCGGCATATTAGCAAGGCATTCAGAAGTTTCTCCGTTGATGAACAAAAGTGGCGAGTGGACGACAACCATGGCGACTGAATTGCCGAAAAAAGAGTTTACGGCGGTATGTTGCTTATTTGAATCTTATGTCATGCTCTTTTCTCGAATTTCTGGGAAATTAGTTGTACTGTTGTGATGATGCAACGGCATCATTTGCTTGGCAACCGTACGCTCAAAGGTTGGGGGTCAGCGCGATTGATACATCGCTTTGGTATGCAGACTCGCCACTGTCCGGCCAATGTAATTAATGTCAGGACGTTCACATGACGGTCACTTGGAACTGCTTTGTACCAAATAGTCGTGGCCGACTGGAGTTGGCCCACTGTAGTGTAGCCGTTGTCGTCCTACATCCGGCATGCTTGGTTGCTTGTCTGCAAATAGTTGACATTACTGACCGCGTCCATTATGATATCACAGTTTTGGCGTTAAATTTGACTGACCTGTCCTCCAAGGAGCCATTGTCTATTTTGTGCACTCTGAGCAGTTTGGGCACTCACTTTTATCATCTACTCTTTTCAATATATCTATTTTTTTCTTATTTTTTGTAGAGGGGTTCTAAATTTTTTTTTCTCTGATTTTTTCCTCATATACAAAATAGGTGCAAAATTATTATTATTTTTTTAAACTTATTGAAAATTGTTTTTTTTTCTTTCTTTTTCTTTCTTTCATCTTTTCTTTTTCTTCATTTCTTGCCAAGGTCGACGCTTAGCACTATCGTCTGATATCAATCAATGCGTGACAATTTGCTGCTTTTCCAAAACTTGTTCATCAAGGTGGAAAATTTTCTTCCATCATCATATTTTTGATTTTCTATTTTCCAACTGTTCACATGCAAAAATGCGTTAAGCAAAAATATTCATTCATTATTGTTTTATAGATGATAATGCAGAACAAATATCTTGGACATGCAATGCCAACAACAACAACAACAACATTGCAAGAGAACAAGCAATTGGCTAATAGCTTTGACAGAAAATTGAGCTTGGAAGATAGTGGACATTTTGGTGGTGAATCGGATGATACTGATGAAAGACTTTCAGCCGTAAGTTTTATTCATTATTTTTCTTTTTTTATCATATCAAATGAAAATTATCCAACTTGCAAAAGCTTTCATGTGAAATTCATTTCAAATTCAAGTGATGATAATCAAAAAGATTTGAGAGGTTTGGCATTTGATGATGTGATCATTTTGAATATTGCAAATGTTGGAAAGATAAGATTGTTGGATGACTTGAAGCGCAGGTGTATGTCAGGGTCAAATTTTTATAATTGAACTGATATATTTGATTATTTTTGTTCACTTGTCAGTCAAGATTGACAATTTTTTCAACAGAAAATCTGATTTATATAAGCAGTATAAATTTTGAAAGCAATTTTTAACTTTAAAATACATCATTGATGACTTTTCTTCTGCCACGATCTTGAATGTTATCATCATTGTCTGCTTCTGTTATCTCAACATTTACTACAGCTATAACGATGCAGTTTATTTGTTTACTATGTAATCTGACAAATATTTGAACTGCGTTTATTGTAATAGAAAAAGCACTTATGCCAAAAAGTCAAGCAAATGTACACACAAAAAACAGCTTAAATGTTAGTGAGGAAACTGTATACTGTAATCACGAATATGCATTGGAAAGTAGCAAAAAAATATGAAAAAATTCAAACCAAAAATGTTAATTAGCATATGCTTTTCATTTGTATATACAGTTTTGTACATTACTTTGCAAGAATACATTTTCCAAATATTGTTGCTAATTTTGCAAATAAGGGTATTGCAGAGATCAATATTGCATGCACAAACATGTACAGCTAAAAACAGGTTGAGTATAGTTGATTAGCTTTCACTCTTTGTTACTTTTTAATCTCACTGTTTCATTAGTATGCTTTGAAGAAATTGGCTAGATGTTTGGAATTTGAAAATTTTTCAAAGTTAACATGACACTAATTGACAGATAATAGTGCTTCTTTTTGTATTGTTTAAAGATAAAAGTATCCTTTGAAAGCAGAAACAATTCCGGTTGACCTAGCGGAGATGTTGATACGCCTGCGTTGTTTGATAGTCAACTTTTACAGCTAATTGTCGTTTCATACAGTTTGACGATACGTTTTGGAATGCTGTCAACATGTCCAACCAAATTACACCTGCTTTGCGTCTTGTGACCTAGTTTGCTTATAAATCAACAAACACCTTGTATTGTGAATATTCTTTCAATAGGAATAGGGAATTTCAATAATTTTATTCTGCCACTCTTATTCATGCTTTCATTTAATACAACAATTTACACTAGCTATTCTTTGACATTGATATACACCTTCACTTTGTATTATGTTTTGTAAAATTAAATTAGATTTTTTTTCAATACTTTCAGAGCCCAGGAACGCTTGATTCACCATCATCTAATGTGGCAAACATAATCAACGGCAAACACGATATGAGATCGTTGACTATGGGCAACTGTTATGGAAAATTAGCATCTGCTACAGCCAAGTAATTTAAATTTATAAATTTATTTTATTTTTTAAAATATTATTTAAAATTTATTTAAGTAATGGAATTGAAGTGAATTCTAAGCAGTCTCCAGTGAATGTAACAAAGTTAACATTTGCTTTGAATGGTATGATAAGCGGACAAATATTTTCATAGATTCATCAATTAATTAATTATAATTTGTAGATGGTCTACAAAAACCAGAAAACGGGATTCGACATGATAACGCAGATGGCTCAGAACTCACTTATGCTTGTAATTTGGTGCGTTTTCAGAAAGAACGAAATTTTGGCTTCACGTTGAAAGGCGGTCTCAATTCCGGTGAACCTTTAAGAATTGATCAAGTTACACCAGGTAATTGAAAACAAAATTTAATCACTGAAGCGGAATTTTTAATCTGTTTGCTTAATCTTTGTTTCAGGCCTTTCTGCTGATCGTGCTGGCGTCAAAGCTGGAGATATTTTGGTATCAGTGAATAGTGCTTTGGTTCGAGATGATTTGATTGGCAAGGCTAATATGATGATAAAAGAGGCAGTATTTGTATCTCATGTTGAGTTGGTTTTGGAAAAGTCAGAAAAAGAGCCAAGTAACAATTTAACACAATATTTCACGCATGCTTATACATTTAATTGCATATATTTTTTATTACAGGTGAAACAAATTCTGGCATCTCAACGCCTCGAAAGTTGAGTTCAACAAGCAAAGATTTTACAGCCACAGGTCAGTCGAACTCAACAAATTGGTTTCTTCAGCGACGAGCAATGTTCGAAAAGCTATCTGCAGCTGAAAGCGATGCTCATCCTGCTAAAGCAGATTTTCGAATCGAACCTAAGTACAAATCTCCTTAATTTCAATTTGCTTCATTCATACTTATATTTATATTCTGTACGGTTAATTAATGCTTTATATTGTTAATTTCAGTTGTAAAGTTGTTGCAAAATTTAAACAGTATTTTTTGTTATTGCTCTTAACATTAACATTAATATTGACCAATTTAAAATTTGAAAGCATTATAATAATAAATAATTTCATTAATCAATTTAGTGTCACATTTAGCATTTAATAGAAATATTTAAAGGTTTCAAAAGGAAATTGATTATTTAAGTAAATGTTGATGCATTTACTTCTAAACTTAGTTATTACAGGTAAAGCACAAAGTGCTTTATTTGCTTCTGTACGCTTGTAGTGCCATTCAGATAAAATGCCATCATGCTTGTCTGCCTAACTTTGTCATTTGATAAAGAAAAAGCTGTCGAATCTACGAAAATCAACAACCATAAAGCATAGCTTGAAAAATAAATCACTGAAGTTTTTGACAATTTTTTAGAATTGTTTTGCACGCAGTTGAAGTTTAAACAGCATGCGTATAAAATATTCAAACAGATTTTTATTTATAAAAATAATGCTTGCATTTTTTACTTTTCCAAGAATAAAGATAAATTTTGTAAGTATTTTTATGTATTCTTTTTTTTTAATTAAAAATTGTATTTATTAATAAGAATGATAAACGAATTTATGTTGCATGCATTAATTTTCTTTATTTATTAGGACTGAAGTTATTGAAGATATGAAAGAAACTTCTGCGCCAAAAGTTCCATATGTAAATACAAATTTTGGAAATTCAGTGACCAATCGACCGAATGTTGGCTATCGTGTAGTTTCCATGTATGAGCCTAGACAACCTGGGCGCATATCTGATTTTATTCCGGAATATGAACGCAAAGAAGAAACATCAAACAGTGATATTTAGATATATTTATTTTTGTTTGTTTAGAATTTTGAGTGAAATTAATTAATTTTTAAGATTATGCAAACACCTATAACGCAATGAATGAATGTGTCACCGGAAGCTATCGACGAACCCCATCCGACTGTTGTCCAACTTTGATTCGCAATTACGATCTCGGAAATTGCAATACAAATTTAGCAGTTGGTATGGGTTTACCTTCTTACAGAGGTGAAATTTCATCAATTGATTTTGAAGCAGAGCCCGATGATGCATCATTGGTAAGAAATATATTTTAGTAGTACATTTAGTTTGTTCAATAGTATTTTATAAAATTTGAATTAATAGCACAGTTAAAAAATAGATAGTTAGTTAAATTTTAAAATGTTATAATCTGATTATTTCGGAAAGTTGCATTTTGTTTAAAATAACTTACTTTTATTTTATTTTAAATATTATTTTTAGAGCAAACCAAAGCACAACTGTACCACATTGAAAACTTCAATAAATAAGATTGGCAACAGTAGTAATAGCAACAATAGAAATGTGACTAACAGTTGGCGAGCTGTAGACAACAGTAACAACATGGAATTCAAATATTGGAACATGGCTGCCAATGCAGCTGAACCAGATGCTGCTGTTTTGGCATGCAATAAAAACAACAGTGCAACGATGAATGGCAACTTTTGCAGCAACACAGAAAATGCAGCTTCATCAATGCGACGCCAGGCATACAATCATTGGCTTGTACAGGAAGCGGAACATCAGCGTCTATCTGATCAATTGATTTCTGAACGTACTGCTAAAAATCATGCAGATGAAAGGAAAAAGAAAATGCCAACACCGCAAGCAGTGAGCGCAAGTCATCTCTGCTCTCACTGCAACATGGAACTTGGTAATAATATTTGTTTTTTTTTTGTTTATATTTATTATCAGTTTAATTAATATTTTTTTTCAATTGTTTCAGGTCACGGAGCTGCAATGAGTATTGAATCGTTGAAACTTTTCTATCATTTGAGCTGTTTCAAGTGCTATGTTTGTGGTGTAAAGCTTGGCGATGGAGCCGTCGGAGCAGATGTTCGTGTTCGATGCGGTAAACTGCACTGCCAGTCTTGCTACAGCAATGACGAAGGTATGCATATGTGAACTTTATTTTTTTTCTTCTACTTCACAGGTATTTTAATTATTTTTGAATTTTAGCAGGCTACCGTCTCAGTGAAGTTTGAAAAAGTATGCTTCATGCTTTTGTTGAAAGATATGTCGAAAAATTTTTGGTCGTGAAAAAAATTTGGTTTTTGCTTCATCTTTTTAACATAAGGAAAACAACTCTGCTTACCTTTCTTCTTCTGTTTAGTCATGGAAGAATGATTCAATTGAAATCCAGCAACTCTTCAAACTTGACTGATTGTTTCCTTATTTGTTTTACGACCGCTAACTGTTGTATACTTTATAAATAAAATAAACTCAACCTTTAGATTTTTTGCATATTTCATTTACCCACCATTCACCACCGTGCCTAATTATAATTATTATATATGGATGAATAGCTAATGTTTATTTATTATTACATTACGTAAAGAAAAATCGTTTTTTTTTGTTGATTTATTCATTTATTCATTCATTTATTTTATTTTAGCAACTAAACTGATTCGACAAATACTTAAAGTGAAATATTGTCGTTATCATTGTACAATTTACGACGGTGCTGTTGTATTACTGTATATGTATAATTGCAATTATAACTAAATGGAAATATAATCTACGTTGCATTACATCTAATAAAGCCGCTTAGGTCATGGATCGGCGACCTTCTCCCAGACAGAGGCTGGATGCCATGCAAGTGAATAAACGGTGGGCTGCATTAATCTGAAATTTATAAATTGAGGTAGTAATAATAAAACAATGAACTATCGATAATGTTTATTTTATTGAAGCAATATTTATCAGCGCTAGATTTGATGCTGTGTGCCTCGCAGAAGTTTCTTAATATTGGCGACAAACAGAATGAGGCCAGATACAAAGCATAATTTGAATGGGCATCAACCAAATAGATGGTTTCGTAACTTGTTCTTAGTTTGTTTCATTTTTAAGATAATATAATAATATATAATAAGTACTGCTGAACTGCTGATGCCATTCTTTTGCGTGAACTACCAAGTTTGTATAAATTCCAGATTGAAGAATATAGCTTTTGTAGAACTATAGTAATGTGACACCCTCTGCATGAAATTGCAATAGATCAATAGTAGATGATTTATCTATTATGTTACTTGTCTTTAGGAAGACTGCGGGCCGGATAATTTTGAATAATGTTAGGTCGGATCAGGCCCGGGGGGCCGTAGGTTGCTGAGCCCTGATGATGAAGCGTCTTTTCGAGTTACGATTTTCTCGAGCATTTTACAATTTACTAAATAAATTTGATAGTTGTTTGCAACAGAGTATCATTCGAAGTTTTAAAACACGGAATTTAAAATACTTTTATAATTATATGTTCAGCAGTATATAATTATGAGAATCCATCTGGCAATGGGCTACTTAGCATTGATAAAGTAAAAATATGTTGCTGATATTTTTTAATAAAAAAATAAATCAACGTGGAATGAACAATTAATTCAACAACTAGAAAACGTTATGTGCAATAAAATAGCTTGCACAAATAAATATAACAGAACAAATGGATGGACGGATAATCCAAAAAGCTAGAAACGCTGAATGTTTGCTTTGTACTTAACTACGTTTAACATACTGATGATGTACGTAGTAATTTAGTGAATAAGGATTCTGAGTAGGAAAAGGCTGACAAAGTGGCGGACGTACATTCATTACAGGAGTTCGAAACTTAGATTGCCTGAAAGATGACTTTAAAAACGCCGGCGGGTTGATACTAGAATGTGACAAACGAACTGGAGTCCCTCCAGGTCCATATTGAACATTGTCACACATCCAGAACCGCTTCCATTCCGGCAGCAGTTCTGCATCTTTACGATAATCGGTTCTCTGATTAGAGCAATGTTGACTTTGCGACTTATGAACCCAATTTGTGGAGCATCCGTCAATTGCATTAGTTGACGTTTCATCTTGATCACTGTCTTCACTGGGCGTCTTTACTACTGGATCGCATGGATTTTCATCAATTTGCACAATTTTGCATGTTTGTGATCTTTGAAAATCACAGTCAGTAAATCTAAATGACAATAACTGAATGTATAACTGTTCAATGTTCAATAATGTTCAATAACTGAAGAAATGAACTGAAAACATGACTGAAATAGCTAGAACGTGAATAATTCATGCTGAAATTTCAATCACTTTAAAAACGTTTAAAAGAATCATCATACAACAATACTTGTTACTCTTACTTTGAACTGTTGCATACTTTTGAAAATTACGCAAAAATATCATTGACACTTCTCAACTAAAACTTTAATTTTAATGAAATATTTTGATTAAAAACTCTATCAGTAATTTGAAGCTGACTAAAAAAAACAATAAAAATTGGTAATTCAGTAAGTATGATAATCAAGTAAAACAGCAAAAAATTAAGCATTAAATAATTTATATTACAATACACAGTATATAAGTAATTAATTTTAGCATTTGACTAATTCAATAAATCTTTCATCTTTTAGCCAAACAATACTTTAAAATGTAAATAAACAAAATTTACCTGCTACCGTGCACAGAATAAGTCGTAGATGAACTTTTCAACAGTATATCTGGTCGTATGGCCGCCACAAGACGACTTTTCGTTGATTTGTGAGCTTTACCCATACGCTTATTCTTTTTTGTTTTCATAAACTTTTTTATATTCGCTAAATAAGTTTGATCACTTTTGTCGCGGAACTTGAGTTCGTAAAATTTTCGTACATAGTCAGAATCAACTTTGGGACCTTTACCAGCTGTTGGAATGTAGCATATGCTATTTGTTTTTTCTGAATCTGGACAACAACAGCCAAAGCAAAAGCAGTTGGTTTCATTGCAGCACTTTTTCAATGCTCGATTGCAAGCTGGAATATTGACAGTAAGAAGTAGCAAGCTGGCAGGAAGAAACAAGAAATAATGAAGCCAACAGAGAATCAAGTGAACTGTAAACAGTTTTAAATGATCAGAAAGTACCGGCGCAGCAGTCGCTAAAAGCGGAGTAAAAGCAAGCAAACTAATAACTGTTGAACTGAATAAGCTGTGCAAAGTTGACTGGAATGCGTAAGCAATGCGTTTTGCAGCCGCTACATCCATCAAATTGCAATAATATGAACAAAAGCTGGTTGCAACCACAGTTGAATGAAAAATGCCGGCTAAAAGCAACGCAGCAATTGGAGCATTGAAATCTATTTCCCAAATGTTTGCCAACGCTATGGTTCCAGAAAGTATAGAATACTGAAAAACTACAACAATAACAGCCATTGCTGGTTTGGCAAAGAGTAGTAAAATCATAAAAAACACTATCAAAACTGTCATGTTGAGCATTATAGCAGCGTCTTGAATGATGTAAGCATTATGATACAGAAACGGAAATAAATTATTGTAAATAACTACTGGTAGGTTGTGCTTTGCTGCTACACTGTAAAGCTGGCGAACAAAAGTGTTGATGTAAAACGTTCCATGTTCATTTAGTTGAAACACAATTCTAAATTAATGCTTTTCATTAAAATTAATGTAAAATTGTTAATTTTTGATTTTTTTTCAAGCAAAAATTTTAAATTTAAAACAAAGACATGTATTCAAATATGAAAACAAAAAGTCTGACCTGGATTTTAAAATTACTTTCTTTCTGTCGTCTGTAACAATGTCATGCTGAAAGCCTGCGTACTTGTCATTTTCTGTAAAATACAATTTTGCATTTTCTGCAAGCGATGCTTTCAAACGAGATGAGCTTGTTATTTGTTCTTTTGCATTTAATTCTTCAAACCAGTAACGATGCTTGCTTACATAGTTGCTTTGCTTTGTCCAATTCAGCAACGCTGATATGCCATCTTGTATCTCCTTGCTATTGTAATTAAGCGGTTCATTAAAAACAAGTTCAACCTGGCTATTTAGATTGGAAAACTGTTCGCGATAATCGAGCCAAAATTCTGAAAATTTGCTGGCTGATGTCATAAACATTTCAGCATTGAGCTGCACATTGGTAATGCTGCAGGTCCAACTGACAAAAATTACATATATGCAAGCTATTAGTAATGTCACAAATCGGACGTGCACATTGCCTGTAAAGAAGCCAATTCTTCGGGAGAAAGACCTGCTTTCATCAAGCAAACGACTTTGCAATAATCGTATCTCTCTTCTATCATAACTGTTTATAACTGGATCTAAAATTAGCATGCAGAATCTTACCGCAAAAGAGCACCATCAAAACGCTTGATACTTTTGCAATGCTATATACATTTGTACTGCTATATTAAAAATAATTTAATATTTTTATTTCAAAAACATTCGTTATTGCAAAAATTCAACTTATATTTAAAACATACTTTAATTTAAATCTAAATAAAAGTTCATACCTGTAAAATTTGTGTCACCCTTTTGCCAGAAGTTGAACCATTTAAGTCCAGATGCTTCCATTCGCCCAGAAAGATATAAAACCGTAGAAGCAAGCAGAGATATAAAAACAATGGAGTAAAATGAACTCATAGCAATAATGCGATTATAACTTGTAAATATGGTCAGTGGTAAACAACAAGCAACTACTGCAAAACTCAGTAAACAGCAGAAAAGAATCAAAATCGCTGGCGCAATTTCAATGCTCATAATTAGTCGAAGCTTTTCCACAGGATGTAATGATACATTATTGAATTTTCTCCATGATTGAAGAATATTGAAGTTGAAGAAAAGAAAAGCAGCTAAAAATTATTTTACTATTAAAGAGAGGTAAAATTATTTATAATAACAATTAAACTTGTTTTCACTATTCATTTTATAGCCTCATCAATGGCTTATAAAAAAATTAATTAGAATTCTGGAATTTAATTTTTAAATAAAAATAATTTGTTATAAAGTAATTCTAAACTTACCAGTAATGTAGAACAGTCCTGAGATTGCAAGTGGTTGAAACTGGCCAGATGAACTGACATCAATAGCAAAGCTGCTAAGAAGCACCAAAACAACACCAACACTGATAGCTACTCCAAACAAAGGACGACTAACGTATTCATCTCTTTTTAAAGATAATAAAATGGTGCTGAGAAGTACAATAATAAATGCATTTGATAACTGGTTAAAAGACGCAGTTACTGTAGAATTTACAGCAGACTTGTAAGCTTCCTTTGACCAAAAATTCAAGTGTGCTAAGTTGCTGCTATTTTGATTAAATTCGTTTACCATATTTTGAACACGATTTTCAAACTGTCGATGCATATCTTTAAATGAAGTGACATTTGGAATTTGGAAAACTAATAAAATAGCTCTCAAATCCCCATAAAATTTATTCAATGAAAAAGCCTTCTGAGAATCAACAGCCGTAAATCCGTTTACATATGAATAGTCATTGCTGTGAGTTTTATTTCCAATTGAAACTAAACGTAATGTAGTTCTTTTCAACGTCTCCACGTTTACAGTAACTAATGAAGCCAACTCAAGAGCGGCTGTTGAACATTCATAGTTTGCATCTTGGCAAAACTCTTCATAGCTTTTCACATAATCTCCAGAAACAAGTTCTATTCTATTTAACGAATGTTTTAATTTTAAATAAAATTTGAATATTTTATGCTTTATTTCAGTTGAAACGGCGCTATTTTTTACTTTGATCAAGATTGCGCATGTTCTGGAATTCCAAAAATTAAACAAACCAATCTGTTCTAGTGTTTTGTAGTGATTAACTGTTTCACTTTTTTCAGTTATTATTTTCGGCTGTACTTGATTCGGATGGAAAACTTCAAAGGGTAATGGAAACTTCGATAGTTTATCTTGATTAAAAAATAAGCCAGCCATGATCAGCACAAATACTATTAGAGGAAAAACAATTCCTAAAGAGGGGGCTCTGGATATGATTTTTCCAAGGTACCACAACCATTTTTCAAAAAAGCATTCTATTTTTCTTATGCCATGTATGTGTATAATTGTTGGTGGTCCTAAGAATATGAATTACTTTGAAACAATAAATAACACTTTTGCTATGCAAAAGATAAATGAAATAAAGCATTGCACTTAGTGAACTTAATTAAAAACATATTCCAAACTACAAAAATAAAACAATAAACAAGCATTAGCTAAATCATAAAGACCATATTCGTAGGTTATATATATGCAAGTATAATTTTATTTATAATAAACGACATTTATACTACAAATAAATATTGAACTAATTGCTATACTAAATTAACAAAAAATTGGTAGTATATAAACATGTGATGCAGCCCATTTTCCCAATTATGAAGCATTTACCTCATATTACTATTAAATACAAAATTATATAGTTTCTGAAGATCAAACAGATTAGATTCATTTTCACTTTACATCACCAGTTCGAATGCACTGCATTTGTACACAACTTAAAAATTACGCAGTCTATATAAATTTGCTTATATTTATATTTAAGCTGGGAAATTAACTTTCTACTTTAATTTCATAATTCGTCATTTAGTGCGCATGATTTATCGAATGATTTGTTTCTTCATATTGGAATGCTTTGACCTTGCATTCTACTTTAACCTTAATTTCACAAAACTAGTCACTATTGGTCAAACATTAATTTGACATATTATATCATTTATTGATAAAAAAATCATGTTAAATCTTTATTAAATTTCAAACATATAAATTAACTCTAACTATGCATAACTTTTAGCAAATAAATAAAATTAAGCGTAAAATTTTCTTATATTATTTTTCAATTTTTAGTTGAATAAAAAAGCAAAGTTTAAATATTTAATAATAATGTTCATAATGTTTCGTTTATTACAAGTTAATCCTGCATATAATATATCTAACCGCACATTAAAAACTACAAAAGGAATACTTACGTTTTGATTTTTTGATTATTCTTTGTGAAAAATTTGTCATTGAATTTACAGCAACTTGGTTACTTGCAGAAGTTTTCCTGCTTGGAAAACCATCTCCTGAACGGATGTCATTTATATCATAAGATCGCCCTGTTAGCGGATGGTTGTCATCGATGTCTTTATTAGATAAAGGCGTGTTGCATTGGAGCTGCTTGTCAAAAATTTGATCATCTACATAAATATATATATATATATATAACTCAAATTTTAATATTCAAAATTAAAAAATTTTTTAATATATCAAAAAATATAATTATATACAACTCTATTGCATGATTTTGATTTAAATTTCAAACCTCTTTTTTGTTCTTCATTATTGAGATTTGTCTCAAAATTGTCCGGATCACTGGGATCTGATTCAATTGACATTGTACAACGCTTATCTGTATTGTCAAGGTGCTTTTGCCTTTTCTCAATTTGCTCAGCATCAATATAGCTTTGACATTCTACGAAAGTCGTCGCCCTCGACTGACATGATGAAGAAATACAGTAAGTTTGTTGTTGTCCAGTTGTCCAACTTGAAGAATCATCCGTAATGTTTGTCTTTGTGGTCACGCCGTTAACTTGATTCAAGGCCATACTAACGTGTTGCTGCAATTTTCTAAAATGCTATTTTTGTCGTTATCTGTCAGATTGCAGTCAAAAAGACAGTGACCGCCGGTGACGTCACTTCAGCGCGCTAATGTATCCAAATCTATAATTAGCGGTCACTGCTTCAAAATTATGAACTCACATTTTGACATTATCATTTTGTCATGAAAGTTCATCAAAATTAGCTTAATTGGAAATTCTGCTCAAATAAAGACTCATCTGAAAAAGAGCATTCATTCAGGCAAAATTTTCCTTATAAATCGGTAACCTTGTAATAAACAGAAAAATAGAAAATTTCAACCACCATTCTCGTGTGAAAGCATTTTTTCACCATTTTATTTGTAATCTTAAAAAAAGGTTTCTCAAGCAAAAAGTAGTAAAGAAAATAGGTTTAATGTTCGACTGAATGAAAATTCTCTTCGAGTTTATTAATCAGTTTTCCTGTAAACAGAGCCATCAGAAAATTGTGTATAACGCGTGCAACCTTGAATTTAACTATCAAAATGGGTCTTAGACGTGTCTCAAGCCAATTTAAACGTTAAAACAAATTAAAATAAGCGTAAAATAATCTGTTTAAAAAATGGAACCTCAATAAGAGCCCTCTGAGGTCAATAACCGACTTCTGATAATACACTGACAGTATACTTACTACTTTTCTAAAGATGAACTAATCTTAAATATAGCCATTTAACTTTAAAGTTAGCAAATTATTTATTTAATTACTATAAAGTGTTTTTCCTAACTCATATTGACATTTTTTGAAACTGCAACTTTACAGTTTTTTATATTAAAACAATTATTATTTAAAGGGAGGTAAGATAATAAGAAGGTAAGCATATTTGCATGAATTTTTAATTTTTACATACAAGCCTATTTTCACAGGACACATGTCTTTGCTACATTAGTTTTCTTAAGCTATTTTTACTAGATTTTATAATTTTTAATTGAAAATTATTCAGTAAACTTAAATGTGTATTCTAGAAAAGTAAAACAAATTGCATGTTAAGACAGCAAGCAAAAAGAAATGGCATTTGTGATGATTTAATGAACTGAAATTAATGAATAATGAAAAGAAAATAATTACTGGCAAATTTAGCAAATTTGCTTTCATTAAATCTTAATGAAACAGAAAAAATTTATTCAATTGCATAGCTCTGCTCAGTATCTAAAGGAAACCACAGAGGATTGGGCATTTTATTCTGACGCTTCGCTGTTAATAGTTTTCTTGAAAATGACCATTGACGATTGGATTGAAAACTGTCAGCTGATTTCTGGTGAAAATTAAAATTCAGCTTCCTAATTTTATGGTGTTTCATATAACGACCTGCTCCAGATGAATGAACAGCTTTACGAGGAGTTGAAGATTTGATTGCCTGAAAGTGCCATGATACACTTTGTGGAAACTGAATACTGGAATCTTCTAACGCCTGGCATGAATTTTCATCGCTCAACCATCGACTTTTCCCCATCATTGTGAACTGCAAGCAAATTGCACAGCAAGTAACCGACATAACGTATAAGCACAATGCAATTATATAAATTTCTGCTATTGGATTTTGAAGTGTTATCATGGATTGAAATTCAGTAATCCAATCTTGTTTTTCTACAAATTCCATCACTATCCAACCGGAACATTGCGTGAAAAACATCAGCATGCAAACAATACGCAAATAAACAGAAGCTAAACATTCAGAGCTTGCTGAACTGATAATATATAAAATTGACAATACTGCAGTGGTTATACCACTCCAGAGTACCGAAAACATTTTGAAATATTGAAGTTTTTGTTTTACCGAGTAAATATACAAGCAACATTGAAAAATATTACAAATAAGAATTATAATGCATATTATAGTAGAAACGTGCCATCGATTAATCATCAGACTCTGTTTTCAAGCAGAAGTGATTATAATCAAATTTAACATTAAAAGTTTATAATTTAAGCGTGAAATTTATGCAAATTTTGTAAACAAGAGTATTATGCAAATTATTAGTAAGTTCAGTAAAGTATTTTTTGTTGCTTGTTGTTGCTGAGCAATAAGCCAAAATACA
Source organism: Trichinella pseudospiralis (assembly GCA_001447645.1). Lineage (NCBI taxonomy): Eukaryota > Metazoa > Nematoda > Enoplea > Trichinellida > Trichinellidae > Trichinella > Trichinella pseudospiralis. Next base: position 39,047 of record JYDV01000014.1, read on the forward strand.
AATAATGAAATGCTCTTAGCAATCCCTGAAATGACTGGATTAAGAAAAATATTGCAATGAGTTTCAACAACTGACTATAACGTCAGTCAAATTTAAAAGTTAGGAGAAATGAAGAGATCTTTTGTTGCTTAAATTATAAGAATAATATTGCATTACTTGTATTCATGAATTATGACATATAAACAGCAGTAAAAATTTTTCTGTAAACTTAATAGCACTGTTTATTCTATTTTTATGACATTCTGTAATCCCTATAGCATTACTATATATATAAATACTATACTCTCTATATAGCATAAACATTAAATATTTTAAGTAATATTTGCTCATTCATAAAAATATTCAAAATAACTCAGAACTGCATACGTCTACGTGTATTCATTTTCAGTTGACATTTTTATATTATTTTTTGTCAAAATTCTAAATGTGAAAGCCATTCTCAGAAAATAAGTAAAAAGATATATAGGCGTTGCAGTGACTTGCGAAGAACATGCGGATTGCTTACTTTAAAATTTGAAATAAAGGTAAAATAGTAAAAAACTTGAAAACTGAAAAAATTTAAGTTGCGCATAACTTCTAAATAACAGCTAAAGATTTCTATTTATGATGATTTATGATGGCATTTCATTAAAATATTTTGTAAAGACAGACTACTTCTAATTTTAATTATGCAGCATAGTTCTTTTCATGAACTGCAAAAAACAGTTTACATTTTTAAATGACAAATTCACATTTAACGGTTTTTTATTTCAAAAGTTAGCTTGGATGGATTATACGAGGCACATTTACATGAAGTAGATGGATAACTTACCAATCTGCTTTCCTGTAACTATCAAGCAAAACTTCATGAACATTTGCACTTCATTATAATGAAATCTAATATTAATAAATGCAAATTCATTATTTACGTTTTTAAAGCTGTGCTGATGAAGTTTTTATGTCTCTTTTTTAAATGCCTAAAGCTTCTTCAACAACAAAAGCAAAAAACGATATAATGGAAGATATTTTAATTAGAAAATTAGAAAACAAGAAAGATTATTGATAACGATTAATAAATTATGAGATGGCAAAAAAGCTACAAATGGTTTGTCAAAGCGCTTTGGGCATTTAGATAAAAAAGTGCCCTCTTCATCAAAAGCATCCTATATATAGCAAAACGCATTGAAATAAATAATATATGATATTCAAAAAATATATATAATCAGAGTCAAAAAGGCGTGTGGCAAGCACTGAAAAGAGCAACAAGCCATGTTAATAGTCCGCCAAATTTAAAATAAAGAGAAGACGTTATGCAAAAGCTTAAAAATTTTTTTAATTTTCATCGTGTCATTGTATCCCAGCGGCTTGTTTGTGGATTGTTTGTCAAAAAATTATCAAAATTTTGTTGTTTCAATGAGGCAATTCTGTCTCGAGGAGGAGGTGGAGGCGGTGGAGGTTTCATTTTAAAATTTAACGCCCCATCTTGGGAATTGATGCTTTCACTGCTGCTGGCCGATTTTGAAAATCTCGGCGGTTCTTCATCTACGGCGCTTGTATGGATGATTGGCTGAGACTGAAGCTGCGTTGGGACAGACGATGATGACAATGAATGGGAAAGCGGCTGACCGCGAGCTGTATTGCTTAATCTATACTGCTGCCTCAGTTCTTCATAAGTTTCTCTTCTTTCAACGTCGGAATCAGGACTAGCATTATGTTCAAAAAGAATATTTTTTGATGATGTACGCGGAGGCGGTGGCGGAGGAGGAGGAGGAACTGAGCTCTGCTTCATTCTTGCACCAGGTTCAGATGACACTGACATTGGAGTTGCTGAACGAGATCGATTTTCATCGACATGGTGGCGGAAAAATCGAGATGGCGACGCAACTTTCTTCAGAGTTTCGTTTTTGACAACGTTGCTGAACCAACCCCATTTACTGCTGCTCTCCTCTTTTCCTTCAGTACCACCACCACCACCACCATTACCAGAGGCTAAACCATTTTCACTTGCATTGACTGCAGGATGGGTTCCGGATAATTCATCTTTCACTGTTGGAAAATGCTTTACTTGATCAATAAATCCTACTCGTTTCTCTGCATTACTACTACGTCCAAGAGTCGATGTAGCTGAATCATGAGCGACAGTTTGCAGTTCTTCCAAAAGACTGTCTAATACGTGAACATCACCATTGAATGAGCTCGTTTTTTGCGTATCTTGAACAGAATTTACAGGATTGGACTTTTTCAATGTTCCGTTAATAACGGAGGTAGGAAGTACTTTTTTGGCCTCATCATTGAACTGTAAAATGAAAACAATGTGTACACAACAAATCAGTTAATAACAAAGTAATATATATATAACATATAGCATTACATTATATTACAATACAATACCATACAGAACATTGACCACGTTTTGCAAAGTAGATTCACAATCTCTCATAAAATTAGTCAAATAAAAAATTCATATCACTATTTTTAAACAAATAAGAATGTTCAAGCTCTACCTTCATTTCATCAAAAAATTAATAAAAATGATTACTAATAGTATTTCATGTTTTAAAACAAGATAAGCTCAAAAAACGACAGCCATAAAAAAGTAAAATAGATTAGATAAATAAATACGAGAAAATATAAAAATCAAGGGGAATTATTACAATCAATAATTTTTTACTATTAAATTTACGATGAGCTCATTTTGAATCATGGCATTACAATATAAAAAAGTGAATCACCGTACTTTGTTTGTAACTGTTGTATCAAATGATGTATTGTCAGGCATAGGGTTTAGTCCAAATTTAGTTGAACTATCTCGTAAAGGTGAATAAGTGCTTTTAATGAATTGGTAATTTCTTGCTTTTGGAGGTGAATCTTGTACCTGCGCAAGTCTGAAAACAACCACATTTTCAAAAGTTAACAACTTTATTTAGCTCAAGCATACATTACCTCTTCATGGTAAGAATGGTATTTGTTAGCTTTTTGCATCGCTTTAAGGCAGCATTTATACGAAATGGTTCTTCTTTCAAAAATCTTAAAAGTTTGTCATTATTTTTATTTACCATCAGCAAAAAAAGATAAATAATTTAGTTAATTCTTACTTTTCTTCCCGGACTACTTTTTCCATTTCAGAACTCATAAGCCATTTTAAGCGGTCTTCAAGAACTGGAAAATCACCTAAATAAAATTTTATTAAAAAAATAGCATTTCGTAAAAATATATTAATTAAATGATAATACTTTTTAATGCTGCAGCAGTGCGAGCAATTTGCATCAAAGTTTCTGTAAAATATTCAACGTCTGACATTTTCAATTTACGCCTGCCTGTCACCACTTGCTCTCGAAGTTTGTCAATATCTTCTTCAAGATTGCTAAATATTTGAAAATCAAAGATTTTATAGCTAATCAAAATATGAAAAATGTTAAAAAGCGTTTTATATTTTATTCACAAAATTCAAATTTATTACTTTATTATTTAAATAATTATCATAATAAACAGCCCGGTCATCATATACATAACATTCAAAATAACAATTTTTTTTTTGATGATTTGCACTTACATTAATTTATTTTCCAAACATTTTCTGGTCTCTTGAAAACGTCTTTCCTCTTGATCAGCCCAGTTTCTTTCTGTCAAAAGAGCATTTTGTTGAACTGCTCTTTGTTTGCGAGCTTCTTCAGCAAAAACTTGAATATGCTTCTACAAGAACAAAATAACAAAACAATTATTCATAGTATACAACATAATTTAAAAAAAAAATTAAAACATTATTCAACTTTTAAAACAGAAATAAAAAAAAACGTTTAAAATATTGCTATATACATACGTTTGTGTTTAAAATAACTTTTATTCTTTCGCTCATGTCTCGCACCAAATTTTTAGCATAGGTATTGTTTGTTTCTGCCATTTTTTTCAATTCACGAATTTCTCTTTGCAATTTTTGTACATTCTGATGAGCACTTTTCAACATCCGCTTTCCGCTACACGTCATATACGCTGCTGCTTTTGACTTTTCTAAATTATTATTACCTTCTGAGAAAATTTTATCTAAATTTTTTAATTTTACAAAAGTATAATTTTTGTTTTTGTGAAATAATATATTTTTCAAAACCTTTTTCATGAGATATGGTGCATAATTTATCAGAGCCAATGTCACTGAAGCGTGAAGTTGAGCCACTGTCACTTGTATCATCGCGACCACCATTGACAAGTTCTCGTCGAAGCATATCCCAATCTTTGCAAACAGCATCTTGTACCCCTTTTCCAACAAGAGCTGAATGGACCAAATTTGACAAATTGGTCAACTGCTTTTCCATATTAAACATTCTAACTCTAGGTATTAAAAAAAATTTTTTTTATAATACATTTTTAGACATGATAACAGTACAAAAATTACTCACTTTGTTTCTTCATCAATAATAGGAGTGACACTTCCTGACCTAGATAAGCTATCAGAACGATCAGAAGAGCAAGATTTTTCTGAATATGGATAATTTAATATTCCTGGCTTGTTAGGTAAAGTGCCTTGAAAGCAAAAAGAAAAAAAGGCATAAATACGCAATACACATTGCCTTTCAAAAAATAAATTTAGCATTATAAAGAACTTAGCATTTACAAAATAAATGATAATCAACAACAACAACAACAACAATGCCATTTGCTTGATTAATATTTGTGATTTAAGTGATATAAATGAAATGCAAAGCATGATAACAATGCAATAAATGAACAACATTTCACTTTATGAACTTTACTTACTTTGCAGTTATATTCAGGATATACGTAATTAAAAATTGTTATTGTTTTAATTTTTGAAACGAACAATCGATTATGATTTTTTGAAAACGTTAAAATATTGTAATTTTAAATTAAGCATTTAATCACAAAAGCTAAGTCTGGCATATTTTTGTTTCACCTTACCACTATGCCCAAAAGGAGAAGGGCGTCGGTTTTGCAAAATCATTGCTGGAGGCAGACAATCTTCACGCAAGTAAACGTCTGGTTTGGACAAATTGATAGTAGAAGATACATATTTTCGTACTAAATTCGGCGGAGCAGCTTTCGAAGCTCCATAACGACTCATCGGATTTCGATATGCTGCAGAAATATTACTGCCAAATCGATTATTGTTATATCCTTCAATGCCAAAATTATACATTCCCATGGAAGATGATTTGCGCAAACGATAATCTCCTTCTAATTCGGATTCACTGTAATAATTGGAACGCATCTCTTTTTTTATACCAGTGCAATATGGAGACGAGGAAAGTGGATTTGATGATTGGAAAACTGTCAATGCAGTTGGAGTAGACAATGATTCTCGATGATCAGCTGCAAAAGTCACTCCTACAATAATTAAATATACATATATAATATACATTAATGAATAATATTAAAAATACCACGTGCTTACCATGTTCAGAACCGTCTGCAGGTATGCCCCGAGACTGCTCGTGCAATTTAAGTATTGATCCTTCGTTGATGTCACTTTAAAAGAAAAAAAATAATATGCAACAATAAGCATATAAAAAAACAGTATCCTATATACACGTCAGTGATGGACAATATAATCAAGACAAACTAAGAAAGACATCCCCAGAAAACAGGCAGCATCAGCGACCCATTTGATTTTAAACTTGTTATTCAAGTGATAAAATCAATGTGGTTGCAGTTTTGTCCGAAAAACATTCACTCTGAAGATCAGGCAAAACTTTCTTCAACTTCAGACCAAACATCCTGTCATTTCAATTTTTAACCGCACCCTATTTTCAATGTCAAAATTATGGAATACGGCCTTGTGTAAAATTGGCTATATGATTGTTAAATTTTTACAACGGAAAATGGTAGCTTTGGAAAAACTTATCCTTTCCAACAAATGCAAGAGTAAACTGACAAATTGCATGTTGCACGTCAGAGCAGTAAAAATTTCCATGTTCAAATAATAAATCTGTCAAAAGCGGTCATTTCAAAGTAATGTAATTAATAAATCTATGATTTAACAGGGCCATTTTTTAAATTACACCACAACAAATATGAAGACTATATTTGTTCTACAATATATCAATAATATCCATATTTGATGTTTAATAGTTTCATTGTCACTATTAGCTATAATTTGCTCATTTTAAAATTTTACATGAAAAATTTTTTTCAAAATTTATTACAAAAAAATATCTGCACATACAGATTTTACCAATGTGAATTGAGCATTACACTAATTTGCGATGCATCAGTAGAAAAAAAAATTTAGACTGCCATCATCAACATGTGCAAATTTCGTAATGCATTATACTTCATAAAAAGCACTTCTCGTCAAGTTTACAAACTGAACTTTTTATCAAAAAATATGAAAATTAAAGTTTTTTCATACAATTACACAAAATATTTACATTATAATTAAATTAAATTATACAATATAGATATACATTACAAAATACACTTCACAAAATATTTACAAGTACTATTTATAAAATCATGAAGAAACACCCATACAGATGAATGTATTTTACTTTCAATACGCTAATTTTAACAAACTTTTTGCAAAAAATATTTTCATTATTATATACATTTGCAAAATTTTTTTAATAATAAATGTTACGTTAGCTAAATAAAGAATTCATGCACAGAGAAGGAATGTGTAAACATCATCTACATATTTACAAAATGAAAGGTAAGTTATTATTTTATCTTTACTATTTTAACTATACTGTATCAGTTGATTATTAAATTTGAAATAAATAAAAAAAAATCTCTTACCTTTTCTTCACTGATTGAAGAAATTATTTGACTTTTTTTTTTGAAAAAAGTTTGAAAAAATTTTAAACAATAAAATGAAGTTTTACGCAGTTTGCTTTTCAGCAACGTAATAAAACAGCAAACAACAGTAATGGCAGTGACAAGCATCTTAAACCGGTCGTTGATATTTTACTAAAATGGAATTCGTACGTACCTTCAGGACAAAAAATTGTAATCCTACGTGAAAAGAACTGCAACATTGCCCATCTGAACACACATGCAAATACAGAATTAGCTGCGTTGACAGAACATCCCGTTTGCAAATACAATATACCCACCCCCCTTCCTTTTTCCCACCCTCTCCCAAAAAAGAATAATTCACAAATAGCATTACAATCTACGTACACACAACACACACTGACTGCAAGCAGAGCTGAATGACAAAATGAAAGTTATAATGTAAACAAGAATAATAAAATTTTTCTCCTCTTCTTTACGCAATAAAAAAATTTTTTATAGCTTGCAATCGAGCTGTTATATTTAAATCTAAAGCTTCTTCTTCTTCAATAATAAATAAAACAGAAAAAGAAAAATTATGTAATAAATAATCCCTCCCTGGCATCGGATTTCTTTTGAAAATGTACATCAAATGAAAGCCGGCTTAAAGGATGACTAAAAAATCAATAAAATATGAGCTTAGAATTTTACGCTAGATAATTAGAAAAATTAATTATCACTTTAAATCAAAATCCACTTCAACATTTCTTTTACTTCACACCGAAATTTGCCTGATGCAATTGTAAAAGAAGGAACTGAAAATGATTGATCATGCCTCATTTATACGCTCACTGTTTTACTATCAAAATATTCCGCTTGCTTGCTGCAAAGGCTGTAATAAAAATTTAACGACTAAAGTGCAGAAAAAGCTATTAAAATCTTTGCAACTGCTGTCCTTCACACAATTTTTCACCTAAAGCGCAAAAAAGTTAAGCATTGCTTTTATTATAAAAGACTACAAATGATTTTCACATCACTAATTAAGCAATTTAATTTCAAAATTCTCATTTACACAAACACACGCACATATGCATATTAAATACAGAATATTGATACATCTAAACTTACAGTTCTTTCCTTTGTCAATCATTAAATATGCAATGCACTACTAGGGATGAAACTTTTTATTCTCATTCAAAACATGCTCATGCAATTTTTTTAAAATGCACATTAAAAATTGCCATTTCTTTTAAATAAAAGCAGACTACTATTGAGGCAAAGCATGAGAACGCAACACATAACTAACTAATAGGATATAACTTTATACATACCTCTGGTTTCACGTTTCACAAATAACAAAAACACAATACGCTTTATTTAAAATTTTTTTTGTTGTTATTCTGATTTGTTTTTTAGATAATAAAATATCATTGTAAAAAATTAAAATAAAATACCACATTGATTAATGTTTTCCTTTTTGCAAATAAACATAAAACAAAATGTATAAAAACAGAAAGTGTTTCATTGTTATAAGTAAAAAGGTAAAAACATTCGTTAAGCATTATAAACCAAATGCATTGATATAAATTATATTTTGTGAAAAAAAAACCAAAGAAAAATTTAAATTGATTATATTCTACAAATAAAAAAAAAATCAAAATTCAAACTCAAATGGAATCTTCAATTGTAAATTTTGCTTTTTGAAATATCGCGCAACTTTTTTAAAGTCTGCAAATATATTTTTCACACGTCACTTACAGCGTCAAGGGCAAATATTGATAACATGAACAGCCTCTTCATCGTTACTTGTTCAAGAAATGACAGTACAACAACTTGTGAACGGAAAAATTCAATGAATCACTTTTATCACAGCAGCAAACTTTTTATATTATTAAATTTTATTTATTAAATACAATTTTATATTATTAAAGCAAACCAAACATGAAAATATATCAAAAAGCAAGCTAACAGATCAATCTGAAAATTTATTAATTTTTACTAATGGCTTTTTTTTATTATTAAATTTGAATCGATTTTTATTGAATTGTACCAGCATAAAAAAAGCTCGCAGGATAGAAAATTTTATTCCCCAAAATCAAATAAAGTTACACATTGTTTTATTATGCAATAATAGTTGCAACATAATTTCTTACTCTGCACAAATGCAATGCACAATTTTGCAAATGTTTGTCTGTTTGCGTTAAGGGAATTTGCAAAAAGTTATTCAAGTAAACTTCCAAATAAAATTTAAATTTTCACTCATATAGTAGCTGCATTGATTGCAAAAATATTTTACATGTGATTAAGAACCTAAGCAGTGGATGCTCATGTTATCAAGAAATCTAATCCAAACTTCTCTGTATTGATTGACAATGATGTTATAGTAGTGTAAATATAAAATTCAGTGAATAACATATTTTTTCTATTAATATTTCAATCTATACTGCTACTGACTGTTTTCAACGTTTTCAACATTACACAAGACAACATTCAGTATTTCAAGAAATTATTCGATAAAATAAAAAGAAGTACTTTCCATTCACATACTTACAACAACAACAACAACAACACTTTTTTTACAATTGATCAAATCAGCTTTTGTTGAATAAAAAAGTTCATCAAGTCACATATACATACATACAGGTAATAAGCAAGCAAGAAGCATAAGAATACATACCTCAAATCATCCAGTTCATAAAAGAGTCCTTCTTTTCCTGGATTTTGAATGTAAATTTTGACAAAACTTGACGTCACATAGTCACGACTGATGGAATCAGAAAACGTGTGCAAGAACAGTTCTCGAATATCATCCAAATAGCGCAGGTCGTCTGGCAACGTGGCTCTCTTTGTCTCATCTTTGAATTGAAGAAAAACTTGGCCTGAAACACACACACAAACACTGCAAACACACATGTCCGGGCAAGGTAAAATAGCTGTGCAAAGGTATTTGATTTTATTTATTTGCAACTGGCTGCAGCAAACTTTTATTATTATTGGGTTACGCAAACTTGCAGCAAAAGCAGAAGCAACGGCAATAATGGCAGCATATTGGTCAAATTGCAAATATACATAAAATAATAAAGCAACACAACAGCACTCATCTGAAAGAATATATTGTCACAAAAAATACTAACCCGAAAAAAACTGTACTTTCAAAGAGGAGCAGTTTTTTGATTTCAGCTTTCAACTTTAGCCATACAAATTTTAATGCTGCAAAACTTAACCTACCTCTCATCAAGTTAAAACATTAACTGAAATTTGCAAATTAAAAATTAACTCAAAACTTTGCTTAAACTAGTAAAAAAATTAAGTTTTTTTTTTTTTTTAAATTTTCCCTACTATCTTAGAACAACAACCTGTTTAGCTTGTTTTGGCCAGTTTACCAGCATTGAAAAGCTTGCTTGCTTGCTTAATAAACAATGATACAGAAAAATCAAGCAAACATGTAAAACAATTTCAAATATTTCAACAAGTAGCCCCACGGGGGATGCATGTCGTCATTAAGATGATAAAAATAAATAGTAAAAAATATTTTTCAACACAATCATGCAAATAATGCTTTAAAGTAAGATTCTGTATTAATATGATGCTGCACATGATACAAAGAAAAATGAGTAAAATTATTTCAACAAAGAATTCCAAAATTTACATGTATGTAGTTCTTTTTTAAATCACTGTAGAAAAATAGCATAAAGCTATTCATGCAACATTTATTTTATTAGAATACATTGTGCAATAATGAAATTTCAAAATTATTTATTCCAACTAGATTCTAACTTCTACATAGAAGAACAATATTTTAATCTTACATCATCAATTAGCATTATTAAAATGACAATTTTGCTAGCTATTTATGTTTTTTTTAACAAATTAGTATAAAAAATAAATATTTAAATGTTTATTTCCTTTAATTTTTAGTAATTGTTTCAGTTGTACAAATGAGCGATTTAAAATATTATTATTCAACAATTTCTTCAACATTGGCATAAAAAGCAGCTATAAGCAATCAAAAAATGCAATTATGCTGCGCAAATAGTGTGCACAAATTTACAAAGTCTATAAAATAAAATGATCATTAAACAAGAGAAAATCATCATCTGCTGAAGAAACCAAATGAACATTTAAGAAACAAAATTCAGTTCTTCAAAAAAATTCTTAATGGCTTGCACAATGGCAAGCAGCCAGATGCGTTTTACACCTTCGAAGAAATTCTATTTATAATATATATATATATATATATTTCAGCAGCGAGCAGCAAGCAATAAAAGCTTTTTATTCTTTTTATATTCTATTCAAAAGAAGAAAAGTTTATCAGTGCAAAATGAAATTTTTAATTTTATATTCCGAATGCTTTATTAATGTTTGTTTTATTTTGAATAAAAAAAAAGTTAATTTATACTCAAATTTTGCTATTAAAAATTGTAACAATCGAAATATAATCTAAAGCTGTATAGCAAATTAAACTATGATTATGTTTTAATAATAATTATTGAAAAATTTAAATTTTTCTTCACTTCAAAGACAGAATCATAACAATTAAAACAATAACTGTGTTGTTTCAAATTATTTTCCACAACAGTTGTGCTAAAAGAGAAACATTTTAGTAAAATGAAAAAAAAAAGAAAATATTAAACATTTTAAATTTGATTTACAAACAAATTTGAATAACATCACAGTTTACAAGTTCTATTTTCTATGCAAAGAAAGAGCATTTAAATCTAACAGTGGTGAATTATTGAAAAATTAATGCTTTTCTTACGTGAATCACATCCAACACCGTTGTAAGCACCGTATGGATTGACGAGCATATTTGTATAAGTGCCACTACTGGTACGACATCGACTGTTTCGCTTTGAACGCATACCAGTTGTACAAGAAGTCTCTACTTCAGACATGATTCCTTCATCTTCATCGTCTGCTTTATTATTATACTTGAGCAGATTTGATTTTTTCCATATTCCACGTTGTTGCTGCTTTTGTAGTGGTTGTTGGTGTTGTTGTTCCTGAAATATTTGAATTTGTACAAGAAATTAAAATTAAAATTTAATTAAATCAAACTTTATTTTCGGAATATTCATTGTCAGTGAATGTTTCTGACTGAGCAAGAGGTACGGCAAAATTTCGCCTTGCAGGAGGAACATTATTCTCGAGATGTTTTCTTTGACACTGACGTGAATGAAGAAGTGTAGATGAAGCTGAAAAAAGAAATTTTCATATTTATTCCAAAATAAAAAATACTCAATAAATTGCAGATATGAATGAAAAAATTTGTGCATACTTTTTGGTTGCAAAAATTTGAACACATTTTTTAGTGGCATTTATCAATGTTGAAAAATAAGAGAGTAAGAGAGGGAAGAAAGAGAAGATCCAGAAGAGGGAGGAGAAAAAAATAATAATAAAAAAGGCACTTTGAAAAGTTTAAGAAAGATGGAAATGGATAGCTGAAAAGCAGAAGAAATGCAATTGGCCAATGTGGCTTGATGGAACAGGAGGTGGAGGAGGAGAAAGCTTGGCAATTTTTAGAGGCTACAAACCACCGCTGAGAAGCCGTCGTCGTTAGCTTGGCCTGGACGATTGTTAGCAGCTATTCGGCACATGACACCAACGGGCCTTCCTTCGATCAACCAAAAGCGCAAATTCTTTTTCAACGTTGGAAACAACAACTGGCATATGCCGCCAACATTATTATATTGTTGCTGTTGCTGCTTTTCCTTCTATCACCACCACCACCATCACGTTTTGCATTTGCTGCTTCTCTTTTCCTCTGCAATTACTCCTACTGCTGATGCTTAATGCTAATTATAATGCTCATATGCTTGCAAAGAGAGATTTCCTTGCACCCTCGTAATGAACAATATCTCTATCTCTCTTATTATCATTATATCTCTCACTTTTAAACTTCTTTTCCCTATATCTTTTCTCTTTGTGTAAGATACCTTTTACTGGATCTGTTCTTGACAAAATAGCAAGTATTTTTTGAAAAAATGAAGAAAAAATAAGCAAATCAACTTATACATATATACATGTATAGCATGCAGCTGTCTGTTGATCACTTTATACACCTCAATAGCTAAAATTCAAAATCAATATCAATAAACTTACTTTTTTATATTTCTAAAGAAAAATCTTTTTTTTTTTAAACTATACATCAGAATAGTATTACTTATTACAGAATAATTAAGTTTTGAACAAAACGTTTTAAAAGAAAAATATTGAAATCATACTTTTTGTCATTTTAATTGAAATTAAATTTTTTTTTTTTTAAATAGACTATTCATAAAAATAGATTTTCATTTGCGAAGAAAAAGCTCATTTGTTGTAATGCAACATCCAGTAAGTAGATGCCAAAATAAGATGTTAATGAAACATATCTACCCAAATTGAAAAAAATAATTTTTCATCTTTTGAAACATTTTTAGGAACGTTCGATATATTATAGCACTTTATTTATTTATTTATTTATTTTTTGCATTAAGCAATCACAAAGATTGATAATTTTGGACAATGCTGTACCAAATAATCAAAGGCAGATTTTCATTGCAGTCAATTCGAAATAAAATTTTTTGTTTGAATTATTTCATATCATAAATTATTCATGAACAAAGCTTCCAAAAGAATAATTTGTTAAAATTCTAATGGAACAAAAAAGCCACATAACATAAAATGTTTTATTAAAAAAAAGCATTATAACAAATATTTATAAATATTATGCACTTTTAAAACATCTGCTCTTAATATTTATAACTGAATGAAATACTCATTTATCACAAACTTTGAAGTAAAATTTTGATGCACAACAAAATTTTACGTTGATAAAATCTGAATATCATTTTGCATGTATAAATAATAACTGACATAAATTTAAAAATGACAATTTTTACTTTCACTTCGGTTTAAGCATTTGCACATTATATATTCACATTATCAGATGGAACATTTTAATATTTGAATTTATTTTTCAATGTCATGTAAAAAGTTATTCATTCTCCCGTAACTTTCAGTTGTGTGCATTAATAAGTGATATGCATTTGTTTGTTTATTATTCGACTACATTGTTAACATATTTCACTTTTATGTTGAAAAATTATATTCAATTTAAGTGTTTTTTTCAACGTTAAAATATTATAAGCAACTATAATTAAGTAATAATTTATTGCAATTGCATAAAAAGTTAATGCAAAACTGCTTTGATTAGTGAATAAAGAAAAAACATTAAAAGAAAATTAAGCCTTGAAATAATTTTTAAAATGTGTATTGCTTTTTCAAATTATCAACTTTATCAGTTTAATATTTTTCAACATTTTCAAACATCAAACATCTAAAAAGCGAGAAAAATGTAATTTACGTCACACGTCGTAACAAACTGAATAATTATACAATTAATAATACAAATTGATCTCACAAAAGTTTTATTTGTATGTCTTGCATTTTCATTTTATTACAAACGTTTTCGTGGAAAAAATTATCATTTAACTAGTCAAAAATTCCAATTATCAAAAAATCAAAAATGTTCACCTGTTTTGATTTAAAATTCTACAAAGATCAACATAACTAATAAGCGCATATTTTGTGCTCATCTGTTTGTTTTTTAAATTTCTGTTTTTATTTCTATTCAACATTGTTGTTGTTATTGTTTTGTGTAGAAGAAAAAAATGCTGAAAATTATTTTGAAATAAGATTAGATACAAATATTTTTTTTATAATATTCCCCTTTCTATTTTTATATGTGCACAGATAGATAAAACCCCACTGATTCCAGCAGGAATGTAAATATATAATAATAAACACCAGTCACGCTGTTTCCACTAGTAAAAAGATCACAGTTGCTGCATCACTTGTAATATTTAAGCTAATTTTAGCATATTCAAACTATTCATTTACATACTAATTTATTGATTGATATTTTTTGAAAATAACGTCCGTACTGTAAGTTTGAAACATTGAACAAAACTGCGGTTCAATTTTAAAAGTCAATTTCAAAATAAAAATGTAAAAAAAGCATGCTAAATTTAAAATAATAAATAACGGCTTTACGCCATGAAATATTGTTTTTTTACTGTTCATTGGCTTTTTGTTGTTTTTGCTTACGCTCTGCCCCATGATGACGATAATGATAATGATGGTCATAAAATTAATCCATTTGTCAGTAAGAATTTCTTCACTCCAACAACTGTTGAAATTTATTATAATAATAAAAAAGAAGAAAGTAATAAAATATACATAAATTAATTTCAATTGCTTAAATTGAAATACTTTTTTTAAACTATCGATATCTGTCAAAGAAAAGCAGATGTAACAGGTTGAAAAGTGTTGCACCGAGATTTCGTCGATAGGAAAATAATATGCCAATGCGTATTTCTCGACACAAACATTTTTCCCCGTACGTTCACCAAACGATGTAAAATAATTTACAGTAATACAGTATGTAAATTTTACATTATTTAAATTCTGTTGTTCATTTTAACTGTTTTCCTTGTTGGTTGTATGCGGTTGCTGTTGCTGTTGTTAAAACATGAAAGATGTAAAACATTTTCAATAATTTAAACCAATAATAATTTATCCTAACTCAATTTCGTATCTGTCAAGAATAATCAATTTAGTTATGTCAATTTTGATACAGATTTTTACTTTTCAATTTTCTATCACTCAGTGCAAATCATACTCTACTTCTACAACGTTATGCATATCAATGAATTGATATTTTTGTGCAATTCTCATTTAATAATGATAATGATAATTTTTTTACTATTTTAATAAATTTTAAATATTTTTGACACCATTAGAATACTTCATACTGTATTTTTTTAAAAAGTTTATTTCAAATGTGAATTGTTTACAAAAAAAATAATTTGATTTATTTTTGACTAATCTATTTATTTCAAATCATGTTCCATTTTATTTTCAAATGTAATAGTTATTACATTTGTTTATTTGCATTACAGTAAATTATTACTATTAACAAACAAATAAATGTAATAACGAAAGCTAATCAACCAATAATTCACAACTGTGAACATATAAGTTTGTAAATGGCAGTCTTAGTGTTAAACAATAAGTATAGTTGAGAATTTTTTTTCATTTCTAAATAAATTTTTATGTAAATTTAAACATTCATTGAAACAAAGCCTGCATTATTTTAAACTCTCAACTTCACTGGCATTTGCATGCACATTACATATGCTGTATATTATTGTTTATTATTACATATTTTTGCAAACACAATTGTACGTATATATTAAAAAATTGACAAACTTGAGAAGCACCTTTGCTCGGCCTAGCATATAATATCAAAGTAATTTTTCACCAAAGCACTTTCGGGGCACAAAATTTTCTAAACATTAAATATTAACGCTTAAAGTTTACGCTCGGCCGCTTCTTTTATGGAATTGAATCTTTGAATGGTAAACTTGTTTACTTTAAATTTGTTAAACAGAAAAATTGATTAGCCATTTTCTCATAAACATTAGCTTGCTTTCAGTGAATATTCATATATCAATATAAATAACAATAATAAAAATGTTTTGTAAATAACTTTTGTTTTATTGATTTTCAGATATTTTGTTTATATTTTCAGATTTTATGTTTGTTGTATGTTGCACATTTCAAAACCAAGATGTGATTTAGTGAAACATGACTGTTTTAATAAAAGCATCTGAAAATTGTTTGAAACAATGATGTTTTATATTGCATTATACAGTTAATAAATAGAAACCTTTTTCTTAATCACTTAGCCTCAAATATGATCTCAGTTAAGCCTTTAAAAGATCGAATCGATCGATGGCATACTGTTGTTCACAGGTACTTGCATTGCATGTTTTTATAAAATAATTAATTATAATAATCAAATAAATAGTTTTCACTGTAAATTTATTTTAATAAATGCATATTAATTTCATTTAAATGCATTGTTTGATATGATAACATGGCAAATTACTGAAAACATGTTGCTTTAATTTGTATTTGTTCTACGCGCATTGTAAAGTTAAATAATAGCACAAATTAGCTGAGATTGTGTTATATAAAATAATAATAGTAATAATAATAATAATAATATGCACATTTTCTTCTTAATAAACTTCAAAGTTCGTTTGTTTACTTTTTATTTAAATTTCCCTTGTTTGCTTTTCTGTTTTAATGGTTTTAACTTGATATAAAATTGAAATTATAAAGGAAAAGAATGATCAAGATGTAATTTAGCATAAAAACGATTTGTAATAATAAAGAATCATTTGATAACGATAACGATGTTATTTTATGGTAGAAACTACAGTACAGTTTTAGTGAATATTCTTACAGTGATGAAGAGAAAATTTGAAAAAATTTTTTTATAAATAAAAATGATAACAGTAAACGATGTGCAAATTGTTCATACACTATGATTTTGCATTATATTTATTAATTTGATTTTTTCTTTAATTTTCAGTATTGGTTATTTTATTTTCACTGTTAAAGCTTTTAACTGCTGCTGCTGCTGCTGCTGGTGGTGGTGGTGATGCAGCAGGTTCTACATTTTTTATAATAACAGTTGCGATTTCTTTTGAAATATCTTTGTGATAAAGTCACCAACTACCAATCTTCAATTGTCACGGAGCAATGCCTAACATGAATTTTAAAGAATTAAAACATTTATGCGCAACAGAAAAAGCATTATGTCAATTGTTGAAGTTTTGCTGTTAGCTTTAGACAATTATGGACTTGTACTTTTTTGCAGATGAAATATTTTTTGAAAAATTAATAATTTTCGTTTAAAAAAAATATGTTGATATCTTCTTCATTATTTTGTAATTTATTGCAATTTCAAATTTGAAAATAAAATTATATGTTCAAAGTTTTTTATTTATGATTATTTTAATTAGTGAAATTTTGCTTTTAATTTCCACTGTTGCTTGATATTGATGTTTCACATTTAAACGTTATAGATTTTAATTAATCATAATTATTGTATTCGATTTCGAATAATTGCTGAATTTATTTTAAAATTCAAAGTTTAGTTTCACTTAAGACAGTAAGTAAATTTTTGTTATTTTACAAATTTATAATTATCATGAAATGAATAAATGATGCTCAGTTTAAAACTTTTTTTATTTTTCTGAAATTTTGTCTATTAATGGTGAAATAAAAATTAATTTTCAACAACGACAACATTTGTTACTTTATTTTTTGTTGCTGAATTCAAGCACATGAACCAACAATGAATTGCTAGATGAAATGTTGCCGTGTTGTCATTTCATCTAGCAACGCGTAAATTGAAGCTGCTATTTGTGCTGTGATGATATGATGAAAGTGTGAGGCACAAAAACTTTTCCATCCAGCTCCACTAGCTAGCTACTTTAGCTTATGCTTGTTTGCTTGCTTGCTTGCTTGCTTGCTTGCTTGCCTGCCTGCCTGCCGACCTGGTTGGTTGCCTGGATTGCTGCTTGCTTGCTTTTGCTTGCTTGCTTGCTTGCTTGCTTGTTGAGGTTCATTTTTCCTGCTCGAATATTTTTCCATACTATCAAGTGATACCGTTACCAAGGGTTCGGTTCTGCAAATTTTTGTTTGTCAATTTTAATGCTATTCGACTAAATATTATTATATACATGCAACCAATTTTGCACAGTGTGCAATCGAAGCACCGGCCCGTTTAGCTGATCGATTTCAACTACCACAAGCTTGGCGCCGCCGCCGGACGCAAGCAGGGATGGCAAGTTTCGTTTCCAGGCTTTCTGTTCGATTCCACGTCGGAGGTCGACACTATTGACAAAGGCTAGCTAGCCTAGCCGGCTGCTTGCTTGCCTGCTTGCTTGCTTGTGCCTCTCTGTCTGTCTTGCTTGTTGTGCCTGGTTGCTTTTGCCCGCTGCCGCTGCCGCTGCTACTGCTTCTTCTATATTGCCAGTGTTACTACTCCTACTTACTACTATTGCTGCTTTTGCTTCTGCTTCTGCTGATGTGCTTAGTCATATAATAAGCTTTAACCAATCCTTTTCGTTGGATCAAAACCACTGAGCTGTTAACAACAAAATGCAAGTTCTTTTTGATCTTGACGTCGTTATTTCAATTCTCCCTGTCGTCTTCACTTTAAATTCCTTTTCATTCATTTTATAGATTCTCTTTACTGTTGTTGATTTTATTTCCTGCTCCTTTTACTGATTTATGCAAAGCAGCAGCAGCAGCAGCAGAAGCAGCAGCAGAAGCAATAGCAACACAACAACAACAATAACAACAAAAGCAATGATAATAAAATTATACAAATTTCATTTAACATGCATATCAAACTGTTTTTCTTTTTTAATTTAAAATATTTACTAAACAATAAAAATACAATTATTGCACACAAAATTTTCATCACAACTAAAATAATTGTTTTGTTTTGTATGCAAATCATTTATGTAGTTAAGCATGCATTTTACACGATACTTTCAGAAATGATTTAGTTTTTTGTGCATTGTTATTGGTTTAAAGAGCAAATTTTATAAACTGTATCTCTTTTGTAGACATTTTCAAATTTGAAGTTGGCATTGATTTGCAAATTTGCACAGTATTATTATTATTATTATTATTATTGAATAGGATAATTAATAATAAAATACAAAAGCCACAATATGATGAGCATTCGTGTTGTTGTCGAAAAAGCCCACAGCTTGGTAGCATTATAGGAGGAAGTGGAAACTGCTTCCACGTCACATGCGGCGCGCAGGCCGGGCTCGCGACGCAATTCCAAGGCAGCTTTATTTTTGTTATGCGATATTTGCACGGGCTCTCTGGCGGACCAGAGTGAGCTGGTGTTCCGCAACTGCTGGCGCCGCAGTCGACACGCCGGCCGGTGCTTTCAAGCACGAGAACATTCTCTCACCACTCTCTCTCTCTCTCTCTCTCTTACTCGTTTATGCTTTCTCTCTCTCTCTCTTTCTCTCTCTCTTTCTTTCTTCCTCTAGCTTTTACCCTGCTATCATTCTCTTACTCTTGCTTTCTCCCTCTTTCTCTACTCCTCCTCCTCCTCCTCCTCCTCCTTCCCCTTTTACTCTTCCACTCTCCTCATTCAAACTCATATCATCAACTTTTAATATTTTTCTTGCATTTACTTTTTATTCAATCTCTTCATCATACTTTTTGTAATAATAATATATTTTTTTAAAAAATGCAAAAATTCACTTGTTATTAGTTTAGTTGTTTTTATTTTGTGTAATAATTTTAAATAATTTTCCAAAGATAGTTGTTATTTTGTATGAGATAGATTTTCACTTTTCAAGGAAAACCGACGGCGCCCTTTTCTGCTAGGCACAAATGCTAGTGCAATCGATTTGCATCGACTTGGGAAATCTACGGAGAAGAGCCGCATTTTATTGACCTTATGATGATTTGCATTGTATCAGTTTTTCTAGTTCTGCTTTATTTTATAATTATTATGATTAGTGGTAGTATTTCCATTATCATTGTTGTTGTACAGTTTTCAATGTTCCATTGATGGACAAGTGCAACATGCGCATGTCATCGGATTTGTCGAGTCAGTTAGAGTATAGAGAGAAGAGAGTAGTTAGTATTTAGTATTGGTTAAAAGTTGTCAGTCAGTCAATGTATTTATTATTAGTCAATGTATTGAAGCAAGCTGTGAGTGATGAGAGTCCCTGAGTCAGTGTGAGCGTCTTTCTTCGGTGTTTTGCTCGCGCGTTAGTTCTTGATTATCTATCGACCGCGCCGTTACCATGAGGAGGAGCCGAGGCAACAACAACCTGAACGCAACGGAGCTGCCGGACGCGGAAGCAACCGACCACAACTGTTGACGTTGAGTTGTGGAACCCGGCAGGGTCGGATTCCATCGATAGTCGATGGATGATGCAAAGAGTGAAATGAAAAAAAAAAAAATATATATATATATGCGCTCTGGCTTGGCGTTGTTGGCTCTGCTTGGTGCGGCGGTGTCTGATTGCATTGTTCGCATGACGATTATGCAGACTCGTTTCGGATAGGTGCTTTGCTTGCTTAGTTGGTTGGTTGGTTGGTTGGTTGGTTGGGTGGATGACTGGCTGGTGGTATTGCTTGGTTTGCAGGAAGCGGGCAGCAGCCGCGGCAAGTCACTTACGTCCAAGTTGTGATGTGATGAGAAAGCAGCAGCAAAATTGAGAACAAGAACTTCTCCTTGTCAAAGTCGAACCTTGATCAGTAGATCTTCTTCTTTTTCTTCTTCTTCTTCTTCTTCTTCTTCTTTTGCTTCTTCTGGTCGGAATTTATTTTTGAACCAACCCGGGCCAGTCTCCGTCACCACGTTTCACAACCGTGTGATGCAGCTTGCCTGCCAGCTTGCCTGCTAGCTTGCTTGCTTGCATGCTTGCTTGTTCACGGCCGCGCCAGTCACGCGCCAATCGATCACGGCCATAAAGCTTTGTGAATCGACCCTTGTTCTCGAGTCGGGCGAGCGGCAAAATTTTCTACTAGTTCCCTTCACATTGATTCCTGCTTCCACGCATTGTCGTCGATACTTGGTCACCAAAGACTGACTGGTCGGCCGTATGGACGTTCGACGTTGTTCTTTTCTACCTATTGCTAGTGACAAAGTACGAGCTCAGTCTTCTTCCCCAACGCATGCTGACACCATACATCCAAACTGTCAACTGACCAACACTCTCCAGTTCAGGTAAAGGTACTGTTTCTGATTTTTTTTAAATTTTTTCTACTTTTCGTTATCATCATCTTGAACATTTATTCATTTTTCATTAAAAATTATTATTATTATTATTATTTCTTATTAATTTTTTTTCTATTCTATTTCAATAACAACTTGTACAACACAGCACAGTTGCTCTGACGATCTGAACATTCTGAGGTTGTAACAACAATAACCAAATTGAAATTATATTTTTACCAAAAATTAATAATTTATTTTAAATTTTTATAATTCAATTTGATCACAATTTTAAATGGGCTTCTTGCAGAAAATGGTACATTTTAATTTTTAGTAAATAGGAGACAATGATAAATAATGAATCGTATGAAGTTGCAACGTTTCTTACAATCATCAGTTTCAAACTTGGTAACAAAACAATGCCAATAATGCATAACTTTATGATAATATTTCATCAACACAAAACACGTTGTTGATGTGCTTTGATTTTAAAATTAAATTTAAAAAAAAATATTTTTTTTTCAACGCTCCGATTGGTTTTATGAAGAACTTTCCTTTTTTTCAAATCTTTCCAGCTTGACTCCTTCATCGTTGGAATGGGAAATTTTAAATATTTTCACTAAACAGCATGCGATTAAAGAAATGAAAAAAAAACAATTTAAATATATTTTTTTTAAAAATGAATATTCTGCAACTTTTGAATATTTGTGAACTGTTTGTTCAAATGTTTCAGATGACACTGTAATGCAGTCGTTTTGTGAACAGTTTTGTGAAAGTGAGTATTTATTTAAAAATAGTTTTTCATAATATTCAGAATAAAAATATTACATTTTGTAAAACGATTACACAATGGAAAGTAGTTTCAAGTTTAAAATTTAACCTATCAAAATCGTGGTTACTAGTTGCAATTTTTGTAGCAAAATCATGCATGATGTCGTGCCAAATAGCTTACCTCATAAACTCAGGATGACTGAAGTTTTTTTAATGCAGTTTATTTATAATAACATTCATTCACTGTTTATGCTGATTGCTGTTTCGACGGCTGTTTTTACATGTAATCATGAATTGAGAGCATCGCTCTCATCCGCTAGATTTGGATTGTTTTTTAATTTTAGTTTTTTGATGCTTAATATAAATTTATATTTTGAACCATTTCGAGCTTTTTACTTGAACAAAGCAATTTTTTACTTTTCATCAGTTGAAGCTTCTTTATTCATCGTATCGTTGTCAACAACAATGATAATGTTCTGTCTGATACTGCTAATAAAGGTAAATGAGAAGCTAGCAGAATTTAGCTGTTTCATCTATCTCATCTCAAATTAAATCATATTTGTGTGTAATTAAATCAGATTTGTATAATAAAAGCGGTAAAAAATAAAATAAAAGTGCAACATGCTTTAATTCATTGTCTCTGCTGACATGCATCGAATTGATCTTTGTTCATTTTTTAAACTTTAAAAAGTTTAATTTTTTTTAAAATTTATTTTGGAAGAATGTTTTTTTTTGTATATTTTTAAGTAATACAATTCATAAAAATAATGCACAAAATCAAACTTTTAATATAGTACTAGTGCATGATCAAATTTAATTGTAAACTTGAATAATAATTTGTACAATAATAGCAGTGCTTTTTTTTAATGATAATTTCTTTACACATTTGTGATATCTGTTAAGTGTAATTGGAAATTGTTGAACAAGTAACAAAGAAATTGTAATGTTTAAGATAACAGATGAATATATTTAATTAGTCAATGATATTATTATATAATTTGATTTTTGAAAAAAAAAACATTTTTATGATTGGTATATAATTCTGATTTGTGAATATGGTATCATATATTGAAGTTTGAAGTACGAGCATAAGTAGACGCTTGAGCATGGTTGCAGTTCCATTTGATAAACTATAGTTGATTGAGTTATATACATTTTGGTTCAGTTTTTACTTTTCAACTATTGCGCAATTTACAAGCTAGTAAGCCAGTATTTAGCTTGAGATTGGCTGGTTAGTTGGTGGTTTGAAATGTTGGCTCCAAAGCACACGCCTCTCTCGATCGAACCGCTGTTGACTTCGCGTGCGCGAGAAGGCTGCCTGCCTACTAGCCTTCATGGATTTCCACGCGACCATTGATTTTGTTCCACTTTGTGCTTTCCTCTCTTAACTCGTTCTGCACACACATATCTACATAAATACACACCACATTCTGCCTCTCTTCTTATTCTCTGTTCACTCACATTTTCATTCTCACACTCTTTCATACACACACACACACACACACACACACACACACACACACACACACACACATATATATATATATATATATATATGCATATACTTTATCTCCTCTTTATTCTTGCCAGTTCTCAATTTCGAAGCACTTATGCGTTTGTGCCGCTAGGCAACACAACTTCCCACGTGCTTTGCTTGAAATATACCCAAATTGACAGGGCTGACTGTGTCAAACGAGAATATCCATTCAACCTTGAATTCAAAATTTGGATTCTTTCAAAAACAATAAATAAAAAAGCTTCTTTCTTCAAGAAAAAAAAATAAGCATAGGCACTTTCCAACCCCACCCCACCCCACCCTGAGGCTGCAAGTTCATCTATTCTTTTCCATCTGGTGTTGTTGAAATGAATGCTTCTTCAAGCAAAAAGGGAAATGTTTATCATAAAATTGTTCGGTGTTCATGTTTTTTTTTAATGCTAGTTAAAAAAGCGGGAAATTTGAATTGAAACAAAAAAAAAAAAAAGAAAAAAAGAAAAGAAAATTGAAAGCTGCTTTTTTGTCAGACTGGATATTGGAGCTTTTGAACCTGGGGCTCTGTTTGGCTGCTTTTTCAGCAGACACACCACAGTCGGCTAGAACACAAGCGAGCTAAGTTCGAAGAACCCGATTGATTTCCTCAGCCAAGCCAATACAATCATTGCCGTCACTGGGCAGGGAGATTTTCCTATCAGCCGGCCGGTGGCGCCTGATATTGCAGAGTCAATATTGGTAACAAGTTTCCAAGTTCCAGTTCAGAGAATTCGATAATTGAAGCTACCAGAATTTTATTCAAACGTCCAATTCAGTTTTACAAAAATTGCTCAGATTCAAACTGGCAAAATGGGAAATTGGTGTTTTTTTTTTGTAGAAGCAAAAAAAAAAGAAAACGAACAAGAAAGAAAGAATTGAACCTGAGTTGTTTAATGCGTCATTACCGTGTCATCACTGTAGAAATTATTAATTGATTAGTGAAAAAGCATATATGTTTAAATTATAATTTGATAGAGAAATCGAAACCAACAATAATCAAAGAAAAAAAAAGAACTTTGCTAATTGTTATTTTCATTAGTTAAATGAAAAAATGAATTTTATTCTAAGAGAGTTTGTGTTAACTTTTTGATAGAGATTTTATCAAAAGTTGACTTTGGTCAAATTATAAAAATTTTTTGATTTTGTTTCAAATTTATTCATTTTTGATTTTTATTCATTATTTATAATTAAAAAAACAAACTAAAAACAAAGATTTTAAAGCTAACAATAAAATAAATTGTCGTGTGAAATAGTAGTAGTTTTTTTAAAGTTTTCTCATTTTCTTTGTTGCTTGTTCAAAATTTTAGCCGAAGGCCAAGAAAGTGCGAATGAGAAGCATTTTGTCACAATAGTTTGCTATAAATATGGCAGCCAAAACTGATCAGGCGTGTCATAATATTTGTTAGCTGAAATTAGGTCACATGTGCACAAGCATAAGCATAATCAAAGGATGGATATTGTTTTTTTTATACACATTTCAAATGGTTCCAAATTAGCAGTAGCAATGGCTAACTGAGGATTGTTGTTGTTGTTGTTGTTGATTTGGTGGTTTTTTCCTTCTTTTTTTTTTATTTTTTACAACCGACAATACAGAATAAAGTTGACGTATGTTCAATTGTGAAGGGGAAGAAATTTTTGCCATGATATTGAAGCTTCAACGTCAACGTTTGGAAAGAGCGATGGAGCTGCGCCTAGGTTTGATCAGTTGCGGCCTTGGTGGACCCATTTTGTTTTCGATTAAGGTCACCGGGCTGCAGTTGGGGGGCGTGGCCCAATTTTGACGGATGACCGTATAACGTGTGTGTGTGTTGGCGGTCACCGACCCCGGCCAACGTAGGGTTTCACGGACCGTCCGCGCCTCCCACGTGCGGTCAGAGCTTCAACAAATGTGTTCTTCAATATGCAGCTTTTTTTTATTTTAATGGTTTTGTTGTTGTTATATTTTTAAGCTAATAATATAATAAGCTAAATTTGAGAAAGTGAGGTAAAAATAATTTCATATATATATATATAGTTATTTCTTTTGAATTTAAATTATTATTCAATGAATAATTTTGATAACAGAAAAAAAATTTGTACGACATTCACGTACATTTGACATGACATTCCTTTTTCATTGTGTGTGTGTGTGTGTTTAACGTCACCAATGGTGGTGTGCACAGTTTGCTATTAATACATAGATAGAAGATTGGATTTGTTTGAATTAAGACCGGTGGAAATCGTCGTAGGCTTGTGTATATATATATATATATATATATATATATATATTTGTTGGAAATTTTGAAAGCAAAGAAAAAAAAATTTATTATTATTATTATTATTATTAAATTTTGATCCAAGCATTATCGTTTATTTGTACCGAGATTTTCGATTGATAATGTTGTTGCTGATTCACCATCATCATCATCATTATTATTATAGCATCATTGCTAGTCAACGTTAACGGATGATGATTCATTTATTCATGTTCACCGTTGTCAGTGGGACCATTATCAACGTTTGACACTTTTTAATATAATGTACGTTCATACGATGTTGCTGCCATTTAATAATAATAATAATAATAATAATAATAATAATAATAGGTGATGATGAAGAACAGATACGCCTGACACAGAGTTTAGTCATGGTTTTTGTTATTAAAAAATTCTTTTTTTTAAAAAAAAAAGAAGAAAAAGAATAAAAAGGAAGAGGAGGATGTATTATTTAATTTGATTGAAATTAATTTATCATTTCTGAATTTGTAGAGAAAAAATTAATAATAAATATGGATGGATATATAATAAGTTAGCTAGGTGGCTTATTATTGTCATTATTATTATTATTATTATTGTTGTTGTTGTTGGTTGTTGGTTGTTGGTTGTTGGTGTCGTAGGAGGGTAGTAGGGAAAAAGCAAATTCAAGAGAACATGAGAGAGGCAGAAAATATTTCTCGCAATTTGATTGGTCAGTATAAAAAGCTGCCAACGATGAACGTCAAAAACGCGCGTGCATTAAACGCTCGAGCACCGGCCGGGAGCGATGCCATTTGACGAGAGCAGGTTTTGCCGGCGCAAAACTCGGTCGCTTGTCAATTCGACCAATTATTTGAAAATGCGCGGTTCCAGACATCCTTTGCAACTCAACTCCAATCAACTGCATCTGTATATTATAATTTTTTTTGTTTTCAACATATAATTTCCTGTCAACAACAAAACAATATTCAATTATTCAATATGCAGGTTTGATATTATTATTATTATTATTATTATTCAAAAATTTCAAATTTCAACTCATCTCAAATAATGACGTTGTATAAGAACGGTTTTTGTAGACTTTTGACAGATAGAATGATTGGAATTTTTAATGAAAAGTTAATAATTTGTATTATTTAAAAATTAATTAAATTATTTTAAAAAATTTTCAATAACAACAACAACAACAACAACAAAAAAGAAAAGAAAAAAGAAGAAACATTTCACTAGTTTGAAGCTTTTATATTTATAAAAGCAATCAATGTGAAAATGAGGTTTTCAAACTGGTCGTTTTGCCTGGTTCTTCTCCTTCACTGGTTCAAGGTTTTCCGTCTTCTTACTGTCATTCTTTCCTTGCATCTTCTTTTTCACATTTTCATCTGCGTCTGTGTTGTGTATATATATATATATATATATATATATATATATATTTTAATTTTTAAAATTTATATTTTCAATTATTAAATATATTAATTTTAAAATATTAATTTTTTGAAGTTTCTACTATTAATTCATAATTAATTTTCATTTTGGTAATGCATAGAATTTCTGTTATACGTTGCTGCTGCTGCTGCTGCTGCTGCTGATAGTGGTGATGGTGGTGGTGGTGGTGTTGTTGTTGTTATTTGGCGTTGAAATTGAACAGTTTGTAGGCTGCTATTGGACGACGACGACGACGAGCGCCTAGCTGTTTGCCAACTTTAACGTTGTCGCTTTGTACTACAACACTGACTGACGACGTTTGGTCAACAAAACTGCTGCTGCTGCTGCCATTAAGCACACCCGGCCGTATTCGAATGAAATTAAATACAACAAAATGAATGCATACGCAGAGAAGAGCTTTTGAGATGAAAAGCCATCATCATTATGAGAATATTATTTAAAAAAAAAAACAAAAATGATTTTAATAATTTCAGTACCAAACAACAACAACAACAACAACAACATTATCTTCTTATAAATTTGAAAAATGATTTTTATTTATTATTAATACTTTACTGTATAGGAGCTCCAAGCAAGCCTCGGGTCGGTCGATGGTACTGCTAATCGACTGACGACTGGAAAAACTGGCCTTGGAGAGTTTGATTGGATTTCAACCAATCCAGTCCTCAATCAACAGCAGCATACGTACAATAAATGGTCAAAGCAGCGGTGGCGGTGATGGTGACAACGGCGACGTTGCTTGCTTCTTCTCATTTATAATATTCTACTCAATACCTTATGCTGCATTTTTCATCATCATTTTCAAAAACAAAAGTATGTAATAACAAAACAATTTTTTTTATTATTTTAATTTTGAAAAATTTCTTATTTAAATTAATGAATTTTTCAAAAAACATATAAAAAAAATTACATTGGTATTAAATGTGATTTTCAGCTTCATTTTATCAAATATAATCTAGGCTGGTTATATTCCATTTCTTCAAATGTTGTCATCATTGGTTGTTCGTTGACGTCACACTTTGAAAACGGAAATAAACAAATTAATAATAATAATATATATATATATATATATATATATATATATACAATTGTAGAAGAAAAAGGTTGAGAATAATTATTTTTTAAATTTTATTGTTAAAATTTGAAAAATATATAATGGAACAGCAGCAGCAATGAAAATCAAAAATACACCCCCTGTATGATGTGTGCGTGTTTCTGGTCTGTTTGTCATTTGTCATCATGAGCGTCGTCATTTGGCTGCTTTGGTGGTCGTTTCACAGCAGAACACAAGCATCATCATCAGCAAAAGCAGAACGTAAGACACGCATCTGACGACAAGCAGGCCACGATGAGAGCCTTTCTGTGTAACTTCACCTCCTTGCACATCATTCAATTGATAAAAATTTTTTTAATCAAATTCAACTTTATTTCAAAAATCTTTTCTTGCTGCTTCTGCTTCTGCTCACAACAATAAATACGATTTGAAAAATTTTCTCAACGCTTCTCATTCTCATTCATCCGTTTTATTATTCATTCATCCATCAATCAAATTCATCCGTTCATTTCATTTCATTTCTGTTATTCAATGATTTATTTCATCATCATTGTTCTTTTCAGAATTTATTATTAATTTATTATTATTTTTTTTTAGCATACGATGAATGAGAAAAGCATTTTTTTTTAATACTAACAAATTATACTGTTGTTGTTGTTGTTGTTGTAAATGAACCTATACACTAACTATATAAAAGCTGTACACAGTGTAAAGCCGCCAATCGTTGGGTTTGTTTGCTTTTTCAAACGGGCCGCTTTGAAATAATTGGCGCTTTCAGTGACGGGTCGTCGTCGACGCCGTAGCCCTGCCGTTGTCGTTATTAGCAAAAACAACCACCACCACTGTTACAGAATGACGAGAACATTGAGCTTGTTGTATGGTATATCCGTCATTGTTGTTGTTGTTGTTGTTGTTGGACCATCATCACTTCCGGACAGAGTGAAACAAAATTTTTCATTTTCAAAATTTTCAATTATTTTATCCATAACACACTGGTCGTGCGTTTTGCTTGATCGATGGACGAATTTTCATATCTAATTCAACAATCTCATCGTAATAAGCTTATTTGTATTCAATCTGCTATGGCCGACGGCAATGGTTCATTTGGTGGTTCGTTTGTTTGTTTGTTTGTTTGTTTATTTGTTTCCTTTATTTTTTCTTTAACTATTTTTATTTCTCCTCTTCTTTTTCGATGATGAAGCTCATTGTCGTTCATTCACTGGGCTCACTTCCACTATTCCATCTATTTGTTTGTTGTTGCTCATGTTGTTGTTGTTGTTGTTGTTGTTGTTCAAGTTGTTGTTGTTGACCAGATTGTAAATGACCGACAGTGACCGTCGCCCGCGCGCCAGTTTCAAGGCTGTGCACACCAATTGTGTGTGTGTGTGTGAATCGTGCCGTGCCGGTTCCGTTCGGTTCCGTCCTTGCGGCGGAGATTGGCCAGCGTCCTCCAGGTCAGTGGCCTTTAAAATGAAAAAAGCCGTCCATTCTAGTAGTAGTAGTAGTAGTAGTAGTAATACTGCACGACGACCTCAGACGACCCGACCCGAACCCAAAGCTCGTCTGGGATCACTTCCTCTCTGTTTCAGAAACGACAGCTGCTCTTCGGCCGGAGAAAACAACCGTCGCTGCTGTTGGTTCAGGTGCCTTGGTTGTGCAGCACAACGTCAGTCAGTCAGTCACATCTCCAATGCATCCTTTTCAAACTACACACAGTCTGGCGCTGTCGCAACAGACACAGACAGACAGACAGACAGACAGACACGTACGTACGTCTATAACGCGCAGATGCACCGGTTCTGCTGTGTGTGTGTGTGTCTTTTGAACGTGGGCAAACACACCACACACCACACACACACACACACTATAGCTTGCTTGCTTGCTATTTGGTCGCTTGCGGTCGACGTGTCGGTGCCAGTCAGCGGCGGCGACGCCCTGACTGTTACAATTTTGTCTACTTGGATTTAGAGTTGAGATGAAAATTTTGATACAAAGTGAAACTTTAATTTTAATTAATCAAACATATTCCTTTATTCTATATTATTATTATTATTATTATTATTATTATTATTATTATAGTGCCACGTCATATTTTTTGTATTGTTCAACAGAAAAAGCAATCGAAATGGTGAAAAATGAATATAACGTGAACAAGATGGTGAAAGAAGAAAAGAAGAAAATCATTAGCAATTGTGTGTTGTTTTGCATATTCTGATAAATTGAATTTAAATTTGAATATTCATTTATACAATACATGACAGGGTATGGAAGATGACGACAATTTTATAATACAAGAACTTGTATTATGTATGCATTCGTTGTGATTGGCTTGCAGTCGCAACGGAACCAGGCCAGCAGCCGGTCGCCGGTCGAACGGCCTGAACCGGCTTCAACGTTGTTTACTTGTTTGTGTGCCGCCAGTGCATTTTGCCGCGTCTGCTGTTCAATACTGGGCAAGCAGGCAGGCAGGCAGGCGGCAGGCGGACGGGCGTGTTGGCGCATCCGAGTTGGTTGTTGGTAATTTTTCAATCGAGCATGGCGCCCTCATTTCCCATCACCCCATTCCTCTTCCAACTTCTCTATTCCGCTGTGAAAATGGTTCTGCTGTATTTTTTCTTTGTCTCACTTGTTCAGACAGACAGACGTTTGGTTTTTTTTTCATATTCATATTTTTCTATACACATCTCTTTTTGATGATTGTCGTCGTTGGATATTGACGACCGCGCCCCTTGAGTCGCAGCATCGCGTGGAAATTGAAATTCCGGTTTAAGAGAGGTGGGGTAGCCAGCCAGCCAGCCAGCCGGCCGGCCGGCCGGCTATGACCAACCTTGACCGATTGATCAAAGCAACGCAGGGTGTCTGTCCTGTGTTTCTCTGTCTGAATATGTTCGGTCGTGGTACCATCGTGGTCGAGGATCATCAATTCGTGTTTCGCAAACAAAAATTATTCATAACAATAATAATAATCAGATTTTGTCGTTTCAGATTTTACAAAGAAGAGAAAAAAAAAGGAAATTTTCTTCCTTTTTAACAAATTTCGTCAAATCGTCGCGGACATATTGAAAAAGCCTGTGAAAAATTGTAATATTTTTTGTTCTGCTTTGAACAAAAAATAGAAAAGAAAAGAACGAGAAGGGAAAAATTTTAATTTACATCCAATGGAACGGCGTCCGGTCAAAACGGCCCACCGCGGCGAAGACCGGACGGAAGCGGAGCCAGCGCCGAAGAGGCGGGCGACCACCGCCAACGCAGGGCAGCAGCACTTCGACCACGACGATGAGGGTGTGGTCGTTGTTGTCTTGGGCAATACTGATGAAGATGATGATGCTGCTGCTGGTGATGCTGGTGATGCTGATGCTGATGGTTGTGGTGGTGGTGATTCAGCAACGACCGCCGACGACCCGGCAACATTGCAAGTATGCAAGTCGACCATATGCAGTCATTGTGGAACGATGATCAAAAATGCGGCCAATTTGGAAGTGCACATGCGACGCCACTTGCAATACCGGCCCTACCATTGCATCCATTGTGATTATCAGGTAAGCAAGCGGTGAACGTGGCATTCTTCTTTTTTTTGTAAAACTCAAAAAAAACTAAACAAAAAATAATTTATCAAATTTTAATGCTATATTAATATTTTTTTTGTTGTTAAATGGGACAGAAGTTGTTTATTTGTTTGTTTGTTTGTTTGTTATTTTGTCACTTAATATTGGCTGAAAAAAATCAATAAGCAAATTTGATGATCGTACAGTACGATGATTGATCGCTTCATTCTATAAATAGGCAAGCAAGCAACCATTGGGCAGAGAGTATCTTTTCTCGCTTTTTGTTTTCTCTTTTTTTTCAACGCTGCTAACGTCAAACAAGATACACTGACTGATAACGTTTGTATTTTATTTATTGGACAATGGAATTCTTTCATACGAACAAAAAACAAACTTATTATTATTATTATTATATAAATAAAGGAAAAGAAGCAATTATAATGCAAAATGATTAATAGTAAAATATCACCAAGATTTTCTCATAAAATTGAAACTTTCTTTTTCTAAAATAAATTATATTATTCGCTTGCAGTTGGTTTAGTTGCAACGTTGTTGTCAAGCAGCAAAATTGCTTTCTCATCTTGTGTATATAGGCATTCTGTAGTATAGTTTTGAAACATGCATGTAGATTTTGATTTTCAACGATGGACGTGGTGCATTTGCTTGAAACATTGCAAACAACAACATAAAAAACATGCGTACTTTTGCAAAATGCGTAACCACATTGCATTGTTGATGATGATGATATCTGCCGAAGAGTTTACATTGGCTAAAAGGATATCCCAATTTGTGTGTATCTTGCTTGTCTGCTTGCGCATTTCTTGCACACGTGCAGAGAAATTCATCGTCACTGCTGCTGCTGCTGCTGCTGCTGTATTCAAGCTTATATATATTTTTTTTTTTTTCTTTTTTTGCACAGACGTCAGTCACATTGGTACGTTTGTACAGGTTGAAAATTTAACATTTTCTGTTTGTATTTTGCTTGATATTGTTCAATCAAAAATATTGCAATAATCACTCATTCAATCTCGGTGTACATATTGTTCAAACACAAAGTAAGTGTAAAACTTTTACTCAACAACATGCAAATTTATTTGCATCTTTTCTGTTTGCTATTTTTTCACTTTTTTTTCTTGTGTTCAACTTATTCAATATAACAATCATACGGTTTGTATAAAGTGAAATTCATCTCTCACAGTTCAAATAATTTTCTTCTTCTTTTTTCTTATTTACATCATCTTCAAGCAATATTGTTGCTTGAATATTATTAAAAATTTCCATCCTTTATGAGCAAATTTCAATATTTAAATATATTTTTTTTCATTTTGCTCTTTTTCAACAACGTTGCAATCATTTTTCATTTTTTATCATAAAAAATAAATAAATAAATAAATTATCCACTTGTGTAGGGCTATGATGTGGACGATGTTGGTCGACACGCAACGCGTGCTCATCCGGGTTGTCAGTACAAGCTGAACTACAGACCGGTGGCTGAGTTGGAGAGCAGCGTGAAAAGCATGATCGACGCGTGCAAGAAGATCGGCGGAGGCGCCTCGTTGAACACGGTCGACATGCTCGGTTCGAGTAGAAAATTTCCACATGCGGTACAAATCCAAGGTTCAAGTTTGCCGGATCCATCCGTCGTGGAGGGTCTGTTCACCGTCGACCACAACGGCACTGGTACTGTTGGTGGTGCTGGTGCTGGTGCTGGTGCCACTGTCGGTGGCTGCACGATTGGTGGTGGTGGTGGCTTGGACGTTGGCGTCGGGTCGATGGATTATTGCCTTGGCAATTTGGTGGCCGATTCAAACAGAGGAGACAGTGGTTCGTCGCCGCTTGCCATCAACTCCACCATGCTGACCGTCGGTCAGACGGCGGAAAGTCAACGAGTGTTTTCCGGCTTGCTGTACGCGGCGCTGGCGTCGCTCGAACTGGACAGTCTGAAATGCGGCTGTTGTGGAGATTCAGTGGCACACCGGCCGGATTCCATTCTGCGCCACTTGCAACGGCACGTTCGCTTCAATCGGTTCCAGTGTTCGTTCTGCGGCACCGCTACCGGCAGTTTGTCGGCTTTGGAAGCGCACGCGAAACTTTTGCACTCGGATTTCAAGCCGCAGGTCTATTTGAATCAGATGCGCCATCTGGTGCGACGGGAAATTTGCGCCGTGGTCGAGACGATCTTCTTGGGCGTTGGCCAGATGGCGAAGCTGAGCTGCGCGCTCTGCGACGAAAAGCTGCTCTGGCGCTGGAGTGCGTTGCTTGCCCACGTGCGTCAGCACGAGGGCACGTTTCCTTACCAGTGCTTGCTGTGCAACAGCGCCTTTGTGGATCAGTTGACAGCGTTGCAGCATTTGCAATGCGTGCACGCCGGCCGGACCGTCAGCGCCTCTTGTTGCACCAATTTCGGCACCGAAGAGCTGGTCGAGCGGAACTTGGCCAAGTGCTTTCCAATATTCTGCGATCAAACGCTCGACCAACTGTTGCTCGTCGACAACGCCCAACCAAGCAGATCATCGTTCCGTTCCAACCAGCCGGTAGTCAATTTGGCAATGGTGACACCACCACGTCAGCCGACCAAATCCACCGTCTATTGTAATCTGTGTCAGGCGAAAATATCCAAAAACATGTCCTGCTTGATTGCTCACGCCAAAGTGCACCTAGCCTACAAGCCGCTCAAGTGCGAGTATTGCAATTTTCGACACTTCGCCATGTCGAAAATTCGGCGTCACAACGTGCGCGTGCACGGCAACAAGCCGGTCAAAGTCAGCTATCACCCGGTGCCGGATATTGGCAAGCAGATCAAGCAGATGAAGCTCGAATGCTTCGGCTTGTTGGCTTCGACTGCACCGATAGCCGCCGCCCAGGCGTCGTCGTCGTCGCTGCTGCATCAGCAGCAACACCAATCAGCAACTTGCGATTCTTCACTTTACGCTGACGACGACACGCTGTTGCTGTTCGAAGACGAAGTAGTGCCACCGGAGTGCAACGCTGTCGTCGAAGATGAGTGCCAGATTAGCACGGTTGCCACCAGTCCACCGACCTCGGCTAACACAACTCTGAACAGTGACGACGCCAGCGACGACGACCGGTCGCTGAACTCGCTTGCTGGTGATTTCAACTGCAACACTGCTGGCCTGTTGTACAGCAGCAGCAGCAGCAGCACTGTGAACGGTGAACGGGAGTTGGTTGCGGTGAAAAAGGAACCATTCTCAGCCGGTGATCCGGCGCTGGAATTGCCCAGCCTCGGCAAGAAGATGTGCTGCTTGTGCAGTACGTACATTGCCAACAATCCGAGCTCGTTCGAAAATCACGCCTGCAAACACCTCGACTACAAGCCCTACCATTGCCACTATTGCACATACCAGTCGTACATTCGGGGCAAAGTTACCAGACACATCCAACAAGTGCACAGCGGCTTGCCGGTGAAAATCATCCACAAACCAGTGCCGGGCATCAAGGATCGCATCGTGACCATGAAATTGCGTTGCTTTCCATTTTTGGCCGGCTTTGCCGGCGAAGCGTCGTCCACTTTATCCGGTACCAATGCCAGCAGTATGCCTCCGGCTGTGGCGGCGGTGGTGAACGCGTTGGCAGCCGACGGTTCGGTCAACGTTGCCAGTGCCGGCCACGGGCGAACCACCAAAGATACTGTCGTCTGTCTGCTCTGCTCGCAGTCGATACCGTGCACTGAGACGGCGTTGACCGACCATTTGCCCAGTCATATTGCTAACAAATTTTTCCACTGTCCCGTTTGCACATACGCTACTAATTTTCTGATTCGCGCCAAACAGCACGTGCACAGTGCCCATCCGCAGAGTCAAGAAACTCGAATTGTTTGCTGTCCTGCGGACGGTATGCGTGGATTGCAAGAGTTGGCAGTGAAGTGTTACGGATCTTTGGCTTCATCGTTGGTGTCATCAGACAAGCTGGCCGTTGCTGGTGCTGTTACAGCACTGGCACAGTGGAACAATTCCAAATCATTGAAAGTTGACGATGATGAAGAGGACGACATGACTACCACTAATAATAATAATAGCAACAACAACAACTATGCAGAATCATCATCACGAGTAGAAAATAACAACTTCAAACAACAGCAGCATCAATTGATTGAAGACGACGACGAAATGCAATCATCGCAAACAGCAGCTGCAATAGTAGCGGCGGGATTTTTACAAGCTGCGGCTGCAGCTGCAGCAGCTGCCGCGGTACAAGCCAAAGTTGATGATATGAAAACCAAATGTCAGCTTTGTTCAGAAATGGTTCCCAAGCAATTGTCAACTTTGATTCTACACTCAAGGCAACATCTCGATCACAAACCGTATCAGTGTGCTTATTGCAGCTGGAAATCAGCCGAGGAAGAAGAAGTCAAACAGCACATCACACGTTCGCATCGCAATGTGGCAATCAAGGTGAAAATTATTTGATTTATTGAAAAATTTATTGAAAGATCAATTTTTACAGATTATTTGAGTTATTTATTTATTTATTTATTTATGTGTATAAATTAATTTGCAAACAAAGTTTGCGAGAAAAGCAACACTTTGAGGTAAAAAAAGGTATTTATTTATTTATTTATTTGCTTTTGAAATTTTCTCAACTTTGTTAGGTAGGTTCGCTTTGCTTTGTTTGCAGTGTGCACTTTACAGGTTGAACAGTGATGTTCAGCTTAGTGTAGTAACTGTAATGAATAGCGATAATTAATAAATTTGTTTGTTTGTTTAAGGTTTTATTTCATCCGGAAAGGACTATGGTCAATCGTATTGCGCAACGTTGTTTTCCAAATCTCAGTGTAGGGGGCGACAGTTCTCAGCTAATTTCAAGTGGCGGCGGCAGCAACAGCAGTCCGAACAGTCACATCACCGGCTTGACACCAGTGGTACTGACTCCTGGCACTCCGAATGCGAATACCATTCTGCGCAAGTTGGTCTGCAAGCTCTGCAACGGCAGCATTGCAGACAATCCAAAGTCGATTGGCATTCATGTGAAAAATCATCTCAACTACAAGCCGTATCGTTGTCCATACTGTCGGTACATGTCCTGCGAACAGTCCAAAGCGAGGCGTCATGTCGAGCACGTGCACAATATTAGCGGTGATGCGATCGAAGTGCACGCTGAGGACAATATCAAAGAGAAAATCACCGACATGAAAGCTCGATGCTTTCCAAATCTTGGCCACGTCGGGCTCGGCGAAGTGTACAGCAACTGTGAGGACGCTGGATCAACACAGTCTGCCGGGAAACATCACCATCCAGCCCTGAGTAGCACTAGTCAAACCAAATCGTCAGTTGGTGGTTTGGTGGATACGACATTGCAGTTCGATTGTCGACTTTGTCACGAGAAAATACCGCTAGAATCAGCCGACCACCACGCACGCACGCATCTCGGCAAGCCGTACAAATGTGCCTACTGTAGTAGTCGATTTTGGTCTGACGAGAAAGTCAAGTTCCACATACAAACCGTCCATCCGAACGCTCCGATGAATTTCGTTTTTCAGGTAGGCGCTGCTCTTCAATTTGCACGTCGTCAAAGTGTATCACTTTTTTAACAGTTTTTTGTTTCCATTCCTAACATTCATTCCACTACGGCATAGTTGAGTTTGTCTCTATATAATTTTTTTAAAATTTTTTTACACTATATACGTATAAACACAAATAAATAAATAAATAAATAAATAAAAATAAATAAATAAATAAATAAATATATATATATATATATATGTGCATATATGCACGATGTATGTATGCATATAGTAAACATGTGTGCGACGAGTATATTTGTTTTTTATTTTGTTTGTTTGTGTATGTGTGCGTGCGTATTATATGCTAAAAAACAAATCTTTTGATGTTTTTAATAAATTGTATGAAATTTTGTTCAAATCGAAAAAAAAGTAAATCCACTTGAAAATCTATTTCAGATTCTTTTCTCAGTTTATTTCATTTCATTGCACAATTTTGTTGGTACTTGGATAATAATTTTTGTTTTGTCATGTTGTTGTAGTTGTTTTTTTATGCTTCTATTTTACATTTGATTTGAAATCATTAAATTAAAAATATTGTAGATGAATAAATTTAAATATTAATCAATCAACTGATCAATGACTGTTATTTTTTAGGGAAACGAAAATGATTCACAGTTTCACTTGATACGAAAAAAATGCTTCCCGGATATGCTGAACAGAAACAATGATGCAGAGTGTGGTGCAGTTGCGAACAAGATGAAAGCGGCAAACAGCAGCACTGCAAGCAGACTTAGCAACGGCTTGTCACTGCAGAGCGGTGGCGGTGGCAAATTGGCTTTGCTGAGCAGCGATGCAAAATCTGGTAGACAGATTGGTGGAACGAGCAGATTGTTCAGCGGCGTTGTTTGTCAAATATGTTCCAAAGAGGTTCCAGACGGGTCATTGGACGCTCACACAAGAAGTCATCTGGGCTTCAAGCCGTTTCATTGTGCTTATTGTAATTACAAATCCAGTTCCGCTGCAAAGGTGAAAAGTCATCAAGAATCAGCACATCCTGAACTACCATCGTTGCAACGTTCTTTCACTCAACTAACTGAAAACATGAATCAGTTGATTAGCGACATGCGTTCTGTCTGCTTTCCACAACTGAATAACAACAACAATGCTCAAAAGACAAAGCAGCAGCAGCAGTCTTCAGAACAGCTCACATCAGAAGTAAATAGACTCTATTTGTAAATTATTATTATTATTATTATTATTATTATTATTATTATTATTATTATTATTATTATTAATGATGCAAATTAAATACATTTTTTATTTTCTATTCAAGGCTGAGCAGCTACGACTGTGTTTGGCCGGTGAACTTGAAACGGTTTCACTTTCTTGGGGTGATGATACTGTCGACAGAACAGCAATGACAACAGCTTCAAATTTCAACAATGGCGCTGCAACAACTGTTGAAGAGAATAATAATCTGACCTGTCAGCTGTGCAAAAAATCTGTCATGGGAACGATGAATTCCATTGGTCTTCACGTGCGCAGTCATTTAAACTATGAACCGTACGCATTTTACGATTCCAATGAATGATAATGCAAAATTTTAATTAACTTTTTTTTAGATTCCATTGCAATTTTTGCGAGTACAAGTCTTGCATTCAAGAACAAGTAAAAGAACACTTGAAAAACGTTCACCGCAGTAGTAGTCAGTACGAGATGAGCTACAATGCTGAACAAGATATTCATACGAAAATGGCCAACATGCGTCGGCGTTGTTTTCCCAGAATGGATTTTAGCGACGAATCTGAATTGGCAATTGAATCGTTCGATATGGCTGACAGTGAAGACGATTTGGATGAATTTGATGATGAAGAGGAGGAGGATGATCAAGATCCAGAAGTAGAAGTAGATGTAGAAGAAGAAGAAGAAGAAGATGATGATGATGATGATGTTGATGAAGAGGACGAAGAAGAAGAAGAAGAAGAAGGAGCAGGAACAGGAGGAGGACAGGAAAAGGAAATGGAATGTGATCAGGTTGGTTCTACAGTTTTCTGGCAAAGTGGCGAATCGTTGGATTTATCCAGTGAAAGTGCTGCCGCTCAACAAGCAAGTGTTCAACTGGAAAGCATGGAATCTATTAGCAGTTTGATGAACACAATGCTTGGAACATCCGATTTGAATTCGACCACTCCCATTGTTGACCTGTCTGCTGTCAATGACATCTCTGAAGGTTTTTTTTGTTGTTGATCATTTGAAAGAAAAATGAAATAAGAAAATTAGTTTTATTTTTTTTATTCTCAGGTGAATATTATCCTGAAGTGGAGTGTCAGATTTGCTCTGAACGACTGACCAATGATGAATTGTCCAAGACGAAGCATTTGACCAAACATCTCGGCGATTATGAATTTCGTTGCTATTATTGTGATTTCAGCAGCTTTGTGCAAACGGAAACGTTGAAGCACGTGACCGCTTCGCATGCCGGTAGTCCGGTCAGAGTTACGCGCACTTCGTTGGGTACGGCTCAAATTAGCGCCGCTTACGAACGACTCGGCCAGCAATGCTTTCCTCGTGGTGGGCGTGCTGGCAATAACGACAGTTCAATCACGACGACATCAACAGTACCATCACCACCGACAACAGCCACATCATCAGCCACACACACGTCAGCAGCTTGTTCCGGTGGAACACGCAAAGCTACCACGACGGCGGCATTGCAAAATATCACTTGCGCTTTGTGTTCAACAACAATAAGTTCGGCTGATGATGATCAGCTGTTGGCTCACGTTCGTCGACACAAGACGCAGTCGCATTACAAATGCCCCCACTGCAGTTTCATGCATTCGCACAGTTCCAAGGCCAAAGAGCACGTGAAAACCGAACACTCTGACAAAGTTGCCAAATTGTCCACTGTTCAGATGGACGTTGAAGACGAAGCTGTCTGGCGTGGACGATGTTTTCCGGATTGGAATTTCCATAGTGCAGGCGATGCGGAAATGGACGACCTGGATGAGCTTGAAGAGGTGGACGATGAAGAGGAGAACGACGATGAAAACGGTGCTTCTTCCAATGCGAACAGTGCTGCAACGGCGACGAAACGTCGTTCTGCAACTACGCGGGTGTTGTCCGCTGACGGTCCGAGGTACATTTGTCAGCTGTGCAAAAGTCCGGTGTCCATGTACGCGAGTTCGTTGTACGTGCATGTGAAAAATCACATGAATTACAAGCCGTACTGTTGCGGAAACTGTGACTACAAATCACCGGTGAAATCCAAAGTTAGGCGGCACATTCAAAACGCTCACAAAAATGTATCAGCGACGATCAACTATTTCCCAACTCCGGGCATTGATCACGAAGTGCTCAGGTGGAAGAAGAAATGCTTTCCAGAAGTGACATCGTTCGCCACGTTGGCTAACGACAAAGTTCCTTGTTTTGTTTGTAAAACTGACGTTGCTGATACATTTTTATCAAAATCTGTCCACGCAAAAAATCATCTAGACTCAAAACCCTACCATTGCGGCTATTGCTTGTACAAGAGTTGTTTACGGGGAGAGACCAGACGTCACGTGGTGCGTCAGCATCTCGGCTTGCCGGTCAATGTGGTCTTTGTGGACAAGGAAGTGGCGACCAAAGAGAAAGTGACGCGCATGATTGAACAATGCTTTGGCACTGCTGGCACGAGTAAGAAGTCAGCTACATCGATGCAGAAACAAGGAGCAGCAAATACTGCTGTTGCGAAGGGCAACAACAGCTCGACCGTTGAAGAGAAAAAGGGAAATGGTAAAATTGCACTTGGCAACTTAACAAGTCGTAGTAGTGGATCGTCGTCAAACACCACTACAACAGCTAGCAGTTCAACAGCCGTGACAGCGACAATAGCCAGTGGTCGTCAGTCGTCAAGTAGTGGTCAACAACGCCAACAGTCGGCAAATTCAACCACTGTCAGCAATGCTAACGTTGCTGCTGCTGCTGCTGCTGCTGCTGGTTCGTCGACATCACCATCAGGATATAATTTACGCACTACAAGAGCGTCGTCGTATCGTTTGCAGGCAGCTACAGCAGCCGCTACGGCAACTACATCCAGAGTATCTAAAAAAGAAACAAATAAAGAGGCAACTGTAACAACTTCTGACGTTCGTCTTGGTCAACCTTACCGCGTATGGCATTGCAGCTATTGCGATTACATGGCCCACAGCAAGTATATTGTTAAGCAACATTGCGTCAGCGAACATCCTGGCCAACCGGTGGAAGTTTTGGACATAAATCGAATGTGCAAAAAGTAGTTATAATTAATTCTTACGTTTTGCTTTTTATATATTTTCGAGGCGTTTTATTTTATGCTTATATAAAAATGTGTGTGCGTGTGTGTGTCTGTGTACTGCATTTTTTTTGTTTTGTTTTACCTGGTGGCCATCACTGATGGCAATTCTAAGCCGTTCAACTAAGCCGTCCAACTAAGCCGTCCACAAAAGTCAAAAATTGCACTATTTCTTTTACACTCGTACATGTTTTCACTTTTGTATTTTTTAGTTTGCTTTTGTAAAACTTTAAGATTGACGCCTTTTTGTGAAACTCAGGTCTGATACAATGATTTTCAGTTTATTTTAAAAATTTGGCAATTTCAGCATCTCTTTTGATTCATTCTTCTTGTTATCATCTTTTGCACGTAAATGACCAGTGCAAATGTCGAGCTATGGTTGAAATCCGTGATTTTTTTCACTTTATTTTCTAATAAAATTGTTCTTGTCATTCTTTGCAGAAGATGATTTTGATCATGGTCGAAAAATGTTTTTTTTTTATAAAATTTTAAATCATTTACATTTTTATGAACAAGGTTACAATGCTAAATTCATCCTAGTTTTCAACAATTCAAAGGCGCAAATGCATGAATGAATGAATGAATGTCCTCTGGTCTCTACATTTCAATTTTCTGTTTTCAAATAAATGAAATAATTTTTCAATAAATAAGTAAGCAAATATTTCAGCGTTGTTTTAACCATCAATTATAAAAATGTAAGCAAAAAAATATTATTAAAATGCCTGCACAATTTTTGCATATGATTCTCTCCAAAGTTCAAACTGATTTTGAGCATAAAATCTATATAGCAACAGAAATCTAGATATTAATTTGCAAACCCCATATAATATGAATTATAATATAAAATAAGAAAATCTTCTTATTTATCGACCAAAAGATAAAAATTTATATTGTTAAGAAAATTTTTAGCAATCTACAGAATACTGTAACAAAATAAAACCTACTTTTGTGTTTACAATATGAACACGTCATTTTTGGTTTACAGTATGAATAGCCTACATCGAAATTCATTGTTTAGTATATGCATAATTGAATGCAGACATTGCACATATGTGAAATGAATTTAAAATTCAGATGTTAAAATTTAAATTAAAAAGAAATTTTAGATCAAGTATTAGTAGTATCAGTGAAGTTGAAACAAAATTGTTTACTACCATTACACAAAAAATGTCTACAAAAATAAATGAGATCAATACATAGATAGCTTGATGATATTAATTTTATTATGAATTAAAACTAAAATTAACTATTGATTTTGAGATTCAATTTCTCATTTTATCTACTATAAAGTTTTCTTCGTTTTCAAAATTCAAAAGCTTACGTTAAATTCTATTATTCCAGTTTGCTTACATATTAAAATACGTTTTCATGCATTTTTACTTTAATGCTGAACTGATGAAAACTATGTTTTCTTCACAAAAAATACACATCTGACTATTAATGAGCAAGTAATTTAAAGCTTTGGACTTTTCTATTGATTTATTTGTCAATATCAGTTTGTCTTATCAGCGTTTCTTGAGCATTTTTACTTTTTCACTTTGCCCATATATAGTATAATTTTCAGATTATCAGATTCAATGTTCAATACGAAATATTTATCCATTTACCGCTCAGATAAAAGAAACCTACTGATCAAAAGAAGATTAAATCCAGTATCACAAATTTTGAAAATATAATATTATAAATACACTTTTGTCAGTATTAAAAATATTCTTTTTATTTTTTTATATCAATTTTACTCTTAATTGTATAACAAAAATGTCATAATTCTATCGCATATTACCATAGGATATAAGTGCTAAAAATATTGTTGCAATAATTTTTTTATTTTAAATCATGTTTTGTTTTCATTTAAATTAAAGTTTTGATTTTTTGGTTTGTGCTTTAATCAAATAAAAAAGTAGAGCAAAAGAAAACGAATACAGTATGCAGAAATTGATCAAAATAAAAATAAATAGTCTAAATTAATAAATTTCGTTTTATTATTATTAATTTATAAATCTAAATAAATTTTAACTGCAATATTACTGTTTAAGACAAAAAACATAAATACTATCACAAAAATGATTATTTTGACAAGCAAGTTCCTTGTTTTAATAACAACCATATTGGATAAGGTCAGTAGTCGATCGCCATTAGCTGGGCAAAATTAGTAGCGAACGGACTTTGTGTAGCCTGCCTTGCCGCTGGCGTTGTAGTGCTCATTGTCGACCTCTTCTTGGCAGTGTACCATTCCTTCGCGTTTCAGAACCCTCGACTGCCTGGTGGCGCTGTTGTCGCACGTGCTGACGCCACTCGTTCGCTCGCATCTCATCGGTCGCATTGTTGCTTACTGCCTGGTCGTGTATCGACGGCAGTGAAAATTGGCACTACTTCGACCGCTCGTTTCCATGAAACCCGTCGCAATCGATGAATAAAAGTGGGCTTATATTGCCCAGCTCACTTCGGTGTGCCGTACCATATTTTTATTTTTTTCCTCAGACGTATTTTTGCAATTACCGCGTGGGAGTACAACAACATGAACAACAAGCTGACCTTCCGCGCACGGCCGGTTGATGCAATGAAACCTATGCCTTTGTATCAAGAATCTGAATTGCCGAAACTTCCATCTTATGGCGCCAACGTTAGACCCGTTGCAACGATGCCATCGAGCATGGAAAAAGAGGAAGAGATGGTGAGTACACTCGGATTCAAAATGGCGGGCCACGTGTCCTGTTTTCACGTTATGTGCGTTAGATGGCGCTGCTGTTTGTTTTTCACCCCCGCGTTTATCTTTCTTTTCATGTCAATCGTTGAATGCGTCGATTGATTGACTGGCTAACGTTGTTGCCGTTTAACTCGCTGCGTTTCTTTGGCGCTAATTTTGATTCTTTCTCACTATAAGCGTCACCTCAACAAAGAAAAATAATTTTTTTAAATATTTATAAGCTGTTTTTAAGATAATGTTTGATGAGAAATAGATTATTTTTATATAATTAGAAGTTTTAATTTTAAAGAACTGGTTTTGATTTACAACAATACTCTTTACATAGTTAATTTTATATAATTTAGTATAGTTTGATTTTGATTGTAAATGAAAATTGAATTAGCTCATATTTAAGATGTTTTGTTATAATT
The DNA here is from genome assembly GCA_001447645.1 of Trichinella pseudospiralis. Lineage (NCBI taxonomy): Eukaryota > Metazoa > Nematoda > Enoplea > Trichinellida > Trichinellidae > Trichinella > Trichinella pseudospiralis. The sequence continues at coordinate 83,819 of JYDV01000014.1, forward strand.
GAATTTCTTAGTTAAGCTTAACCTTCTTGTTATTTGAAGGAGACTTTTGTAATTGGTTGAATGAATGAATTGTAAATGTTAATCAATTGCTCAAATTGAATTCGGAAATGAAATCTATTTTTTAATTTTGGATCTGATATATTAAATGAAGGCAACTTTTAATGTCAATAGAAAATGTGTTCTACTATTTTCAGTTATCAGAATGATTGAATGATATATCTATTTATTATGTGACACGTATTTCGATTTTTTGTAATATGATTTACTTTATTCTTTTACACGTGTAATCCAATTGCGTGCACTTTTTTCGAGTGTATTTATTTTTATTTTTGTTTTAGGAAGTGCATTATCAGCAAGCTCTTACTGCACGGGAAGACATTAGGGATAAAAATGTCATTTCAGAAGTCTCTATTCCAGTTCCTCGAATATCTTACGACTTGGCAATTGATGAACTGTACGATACGTATTTTTCATTTTCTGAGGCATACGCAGGTTCAGATGCGAGTGCAAGTAGGATTGAAACATATGCAGATATTACGAGTAAAATGAACGTAACTACGTGTGTGAGTCACTCTACATTGAGATATATTAATTTAGTGATAAAATACGATGCCGATGCTGAAGATAATCAATGGCTATTGAACACTGGAGTTCAATATGGTATCACTGTCGATATTTTGGAAAAGGTTTTTGACATATTGGAGAATTCACCAGCTGTATGAACAGAAAATTACAGAATTTAAACTTTAGCATTTATTTATTATTTATTTTGTTGATTTTTCGTAGGTGACGAGTTTTAGTGAAGCCTTGGAGCATTTGAAAATGGATGAGTATATACTTCATCCGTTATATAAGTACTGGTTGTACAAGCAGGTTAGTTGCTGTGATGTGATGCTACTACTATTCATGTAAAATTTTAATGTTTTTTTTTTAGTGTAATTCGTCGTCGCTACCTCGTGTTCGTGCAGATCAACGGCAAAACAACACAACTGATGCATATGTAGCATTTCGTCGTCGAACAGATAAAATGACCACTCGGAAGCATCGCAAAAATGATGATTTAGCCATGTGCAATGTATTGCGCATGATTGAATCGTTGAAAAATGCTGGGTAGAAGAGGTTAAGATATGGAATAGAGGGGAGTTTTGATTTGGTAGTTTTCAGCTCAATAATCAGTGTATGTGCTGAAGCGAACCGCAGTCAATTGGAATTGGCCTGTGCGAGGATGGTTCTGTTTGAGCGGAGATTCATGATGAAAGATTGGTTCAGTCGCTACTACAAAACATGCCAACTGTTGGCCAGACCTCCTCCTCCGGCTCCTGTTTCTCAGAGAGTAATGAGCTATTTGTATTTTTGCAAAAAATTCTTTTCTTTAAGTGAAAAAGCTTTTTAATACAGAGAGTGTCTGTGCCAGTGGATCGTTCTTCAACCAGACGATCTAACACTAGGACAACGGCTGCTAAGCCCGTTAGACCAAATAAAATTGACTCAAGGAAGACACTGTTACGTCGAGCCATAAATTTACCAAAGAGTGCTGATGCTCAAAACGAACCTGCGCCTGTTAAGAAGACGGTACAATGGATGATAATTAATGTCATCTATTTTTTCTTGAAATCAATTTCTTACAGCCGACCCGCACGAAGGCGGTAACAGACAATCCGGATGGACGTTACGCTTTTAGGCCAAAGCCTGGATGCACATATCACGCGGTGGGATTTTTTTAAAAAATTTCTAATAACAGTGTCGTTTGTTATTCGATATTGTTCTCATTTTAGCCGATATTGGATGAAATTTATCGAAATGAATCGCCATATTATTCTGAAAATTTTGCTTCTGTGACAAATTGTCAGAAAGTGCCTCAGAGTGATGATGACTCTTCGTCTGAGCAGGACTTTTTCCATGCATTTTTGCATTCTGAAAGTGCTCGTCATCCATCGGGATTAAGTTATGCGGGAATGGTTCGGAAACGGGTAGCGCGTTGCGGAAGGTATAATATTGTAGAATTGATTTATTTTATTTTTACCTACTTGATTTGTGCAATATTTTCACAGAATATACATGGACGTGATCCGTAACAAGAATTTGAAGCTGCCGTTTTCTTACATTCAGGATCCAGAAGAGGGATGCTCTGGGTTTGTGTTTCATGTTGAACGATTTAATGATGCATTTTCAGTAAGTTTGATTTCTGTTTCAGTATTCGACGTTATCGTCCACAATCGTGCTCACCAGTGAACGGGGAAGATGATGCAGCTAAAGTAGCAGGTGAGTATCGACAGTGCAAACAATTTTTTACTAATTTGAATTCAAAGGGTGGCAGTGACGCTAGTTCTTTCATATTACAGCGATACTTGGTGAGCAAAATTGATGAGGGATTGCTAGTTTTGTATAGTGAGCAGAATTAAACATCATTGTAATTTAGTTGTTTCATTGTGCTTGTTGAAGTGCATTTTAAAGATTGAAGATTCTTAAATGCTCCTACTAAATCATATGCACGAGAACAAGCAAAATTTAGTATGAAAGGCGGCGGCGCCATTGAATTAAACTAATTTGTGCTAATGAGATTTCCTTCCGCAGTCTTAGCATGTGAGAGGGGTAGTTGCGATTTTAGTGCCGAGGATAATTGCCTATGCTACAAATATTTGTAAACGGGGTCTCCTTTGAGTTGAAACGCAGTCCATCAGCATACAGATCATATTCCGCCAATAATCTGAACCTATGGATGCAGGTTAATTTATGATTATCGCGATTTTGGTCTTCACTACGCATGAGGATCAGGTAGGGAAACCCTTAACGCGGCTCCCTAGGGGTGGATGCTATCTAGTATGGACACGCGGCAACAAATTCTGCACCATTCAAGCCAGGCAACAGTAACAAAATTGTTTAATGCAGAACAGCTGGAACCGAAACGGGCCTATATTCCTTATCGTTATTGAACCGTTGTTGAGACTGAAGGGAACTGTACAGGTAGGGGATTGCAGTCCCTCGCAGAGCAAACATTGTCTGTGCTATAGATGCTAAAAATGTTTATGTGCTATGTTATGGGATCACGACAGCCCAAGCACTATGTGAAGCTTCTGCATTGCTTTGCACTTTGCTAATTGGAATAAAACTTAACCACCACGGTCAGAATGAATTTGAAAATTAAATGAAAGAAAATTTTGCTCTCCATATATTGAACGCTGTATTGAAAGTTAGCTTTAAAGTTTTGATCATCAGGTGGCGCTAATATTGACGGCACAGGCAGTATTATAATCAAAGTCGAAGAGCGAGGTTTGCTTGTTCTTCTCAATTGATGAAATAGCATGCAATTGTAGGTTCGGCAAGGACGAAGAAGAGGGATTCTTGCTCGTCAACCGCAACGGCCGGTGTTTTAACTTCAAATCAAGTTGACGAACCGTCGGTTGCTTCGGCAAAGTCGCCACAACCACAGTTGGGACAAATTAAAATCGAAGCAGTGCACACAACTGTACAACAGGATTCAAATTCAGATCATGCGACAACTTCAGGGAAAGAGGCTCCGTCATCTGTGAAAAATTTAGAATTGATTTCGTCGAAGAGAAAGAAGCAGCGAATGAACAGCGATTATTCTGCAGAAAAGAAAGTTGATGTCGACAAGGCGAAAATTTTGATGTCCATGCTTTCAACGAACGGCTATGCTCATCCAACAGAACTTTGCGCTGGTAATGAACCTTCAGGGCGCACAACTAATAATAAGGCGGGGCAGGCATCCAAATCCACAGGTACTAGATCAAAGCGGGGTCAAAGCAGCAATGGAAATGAATCTGGAATACGATCTGCCTTGAGATCACATCGATCAAACAATAATCGAGTTGCAAACAATTTCCCTACCTCAGCAGGCATCAACGGTGACAATTCACTTCAACCTTCTTCTCATACGGATATCAGTGGTGAGTTTGGTATTTTTTTAAGTTGAAAGAATTATTATTTTGCTCAGATTGTTGAAAGGCTATAAATTTTTCTTTCTAATAGGAAAGTCCACTATTGGATCTGTAACGCCTTTATGCACACTTTATTACCCATGTCCAAAGCCTGCCGATGGTACTGATGGTGTCAACCCTTCTCCGGGTTTCCGTGAAGCCGGTTAGTTTTAATCTTTTTGATTTGTTTATCATGATCATCAACATTGTTCTTCTTACATGTATGATATGATATATATGATATCCTCAGTGACATCGTATTATCTTCTCTTTTGGAAGGACTATATATATATATATATTGTTAGCATTATTTTTTTTCACAATCCCTTTCTTACACATATACGCACACAAACGCACACCACATGGTTGCATTGTTATTTTTAATCAATAAATTTTCCTCATACTATGCAGTTAAGCTATTTTTGTTTTTATTGGTCGTTTTCAGGAATGATGTAGTTGTAGTTTCTCTGTTTGCAGGAGCACAACGCTCATAAGTACCCAAATCAACCAATCGACAACTGTGGCAACTGTAGAGAAGGATATATGCAAAAGATGAACACTGTTGCTAACCTGCGTATATGCAACAGAGCAGCGAGCAGCAGCAGCTATGCCCTGTTGAAGTTTTACGTGTCAAGAGCATTTCTTTTTTTATTTTTCACACAGCTTTGTATTTTTTATATTTTACATTGTGCACATGCGTGAGTTTGTGTTTTGTGAGCTGCTAGGTTTGATAATTTTCTGTTTTTACTGTTGCAAGACGTATGTTATCGCATTATTATTTATTTATTTATTATATTCATCTTACAATTTCAGTTGCATTTATTTATAGCTGCCGCACAAGATGTGTGAGTGTATGTATGTGTGTGTGTGTGTGTGTGTGTGTGCAGAAAAAGAGGACATGCATTAAGCCCGTTGCGATTTGTTATTAAGATTAATAACAATTATTATTCATAATATCATATCATGTCAGAATATTCATATGATGTTGTAATAAAAGCAGATATGTAGGAGTATAAACACATCCGCTCTGTACAAGTGCATTATCACTGATGTTTGATGGGATTTTTCATTTGCTAATGTGCTTGGCAGTGGAAAAGAGCAGAAAGCAGTTTGAAGAAAAAAACCAGTGTCACAAGTGGGGATTCGAGAGGGGGGAACAGGGGAAAGAAAGAAAGAATTGTGTTTTAGCAGGCGGTGAGTTGTGTATCCTGCCGCTAATTAGTGTCAACGTTTGACAACTGGGACTGAATGATAAACTAGCTAACAAGGATTGTTGCACCATTTCATCCGACCATCCGGCATCTGTTGCACTCCGATCGTGCATGAACCGAACATTGGACAGCAATGTGGCGCCATGCAGTTTTTCATGTCCAAACCTATGGAAGAAATAAATCACCAACAGCGTTCAATGGCCAAAATGAAACATCAACTAACAAAAAGTTGCATTAATAACATTTTACATTTTATCTTACTCACTTACTGCTACATCTTATCAGCAAGCAGTTCAACTAGTTACTACAAACAGTTCAGCAGGAAAAAATATGAAAAATACTTTTCTCAATTTTTCAAGCGAATATCTTTTGTTTTTAATAATAATAATAATAATAATAATAATAATAATGATGATGAAGCAGCACATTCCGCTCCGAGAGCTCAAAAAGAAAGCAGAACTTCACTTTTTAATGAACAATTATTATTTTTGTCTATTCATCAATTATTAAATTTTACGAAGAACAAACGTCGCAGTGTGTTTGTGAAATCTTTTAAAGATTTCAATAGTTTTCCATTGAATTATTATTAAAAATTACATTTTTAACTGAAACCATTTTCAACGAAAATTTGTTCTTTAAAAAAAATATGTGGTCCTTTTTTAAGCATTGCGAGACAAATTGCAAATAAACTCAACGACAAAATGTACAATGATTAAGAAATATTGAAGTTTGCTATCATTTCTATAGTATTCTTTCTTCTATCATAACTATCAACAGCCGCTTATTTAGTTGAATAGAAATTGTAATGCTTTAATGCTGTATTCAATAATATTAAATAATAAATCATTACCTTTTGAAGATCTTTTCAGTGATTTCAGTTCCGCTGTACATTGCTGAGTTTCCAACGGACAATTGCGTATATCCGCTTCATCGCAGACTTTGTATCTTCTACGCATTCCGTTCGGTTCACAGGGTGACCAAAGGGTCCAATCGTTAGCAATTTCTTTTGCAATGATCACCGCCTTCTGCAAGCTGGGTTTCATTTCAACCGTATCTTCGCCACGCTGAACACTCGCCGTATAAGTCTGTACATCTTTACTGTCAGCCGATGGTGGAATCAAGCCGTCCTCTTTGACATGGCAGTAAAGTTGAAAATATTCTACATTGTATGCAGGTTCATCGATGAGCAAACTTGGAGCTGTATCTTTTGTCTGAGAATTGAGCACACAATTTAGTGAATCCTCCTATAAATATAAGCAAATAAGAACTTTCAAGCTGTTGAACTTACAATTATTATTATTATACTCAATTTATATGTCTGTTAAATAAAACCTCATTTTTGCTAAATTTTAATAAGACCAAAAACATTGTATTGCTATGAAATTTGTCATTTTACTTCATTAAAGAACACTCCAGACTGGCATTGAAAACCATACTGAGAATCAGAATTCAGACAACGAATTATGCAGTCTTTTATTGAATCAGCGTCGGTAACCGTTCTTGCATAGCCAATAAGTACTTTTTTAGGCATCCTAACAAATACATCGGAACATGTTTTCACAAGATTCTCTAAATATTACACGTAAAATTATTAAAAATAATAGAAATAGAAATAATAATATTTATTTTACCTGGAAAGCAAACTTTTTCAAAATGCTGCACAGAGGCATGATCTTCCAAACGGCCTTTCGATTCAGATGGACCATAGAATATGCATCGATTTGCTGATGAAATAAAATCAAAAGATTGGCATATAACTTCACGACCATCTTTAGCCTAAATGAATAAACTGATTAATAACATTAAATAAATCGAATTAACTGTATGAATTAAATTATATATGTATATATATATATATATACTCACTCTGTTTGCGGTACAAATTTGAATGCACTGCTGATCAGTCATTGGACTAAATTGAGAACCACTGCTGGAAATGAGCTGCTTACCAATTATCTTATAATATTTGACAACTTCTCCAGGCTTACATCCCGCTAAAGAAATTTTAAAACTGAAAATATGCTTTATTGTAAAAAATATTTAAATTTACAACAGTATTTTATCATCATACATATATATATATATATATATATATATATATATACTATTTATTTGCATTTACTTTTTATTGTGAAGTCAAAAAATGTTACAATTGTCATTGTTGTTGTTATTGTTGTTGTTAGCATTTAAAAGTTTGCTTCAAAGCAAACATGAAAAGTGCAGCAAAATAGAAAATGCAAGAGAAAAAAAAATTACAAAGAACAAATGCTCACTTCAATTGTTGAAATTCGACATCTGCAAGCATTGCTAGATGATATTTTATTTACAAATGGCAAAAAAGATGGAATAATATTTGTTTTTTTAAAAGGCATCTTTTTTATATAAACCAGAAGAATCTTTTTATTTATTTAGAAGTTTTTTTGCTTTTCTTTTCTTCAACATACCCATAATTGCCACAGTTGACATGCTGGCTGGTATCATTAGTATTTTGAAATGTCAAATGGGGACAAACATTAAGAACAATGCTAACAATTGTTTCATTTTCAATGTCGTTGCATGCAGGCGATTGTGGTTGTTATTTATGTGCCATTTTTCAGCAATAATTGAGAAAAAATTTAAAAAAAAATAATGTTGCGTTTATAGGTTGTCCTGCTAGCCTGGGATCGACCCTTGAGAATATGTCAGAAAGGAAAGTTTCCAAAAATTTTGGACTCTTCAAAAATGAAAACTTGCAAATGTCGTATAACAACTACTGTTCAGCATGTGAACTGTTGATGAACTTGATAAAATGAAAAGAATTGCTCATATGAAATAAATCTGTTGAATAAATGTATGAATAATATCATTAATAATACAAAATATTAAATGTTGAAGCACTTTTGAAAACAAAAATCACTTTTTGAGAAAAAGAAACAAAAAAAATATAACTTAAAAAAATAACATAAAACATTTGAAACAAATCTGAAAGCGTTGCTTTGAATAGAATATGTTTGTTGCTTTGCAAATTTGATTTAATCACATTTAAACTGATGGAAAATTTATCATCACTTACCCCATGTATCTATTTCCAACGGGCTGATTGAAGGCGGTCTTGTCTGTGGGAATGTTGGTATCAGAGTTGAATATGGCACCTGGACGCTGGGAATTCCTTGGTGAATTTCAACATTTCGACAACTGCCAGAAGTTAGCTCATAATAATCACGATTTGGTGTTGGTAACAGCACTGCCGGATGTTGGTCACCCAGATGTCCGAACATATCGCACAGTTGATGTTCTCTGTCATAGACAAATGACTGGCAAGTGAATCTTGGGGATGAATATTGAAGACAACAATTTTTGCACTGATCCGACGTGATCATTGCTCGTCGTTCGAATGGCATTGCATTTTTAATTGCACAATTTGAAGCTTTGCCGAAACAAGCATCTTCTAGAAATAATAATTAAATGCCATTCAATTTCACATGGTAGAACGGTGTTTTTTATTCATTCAATCATTCAATTCAATATTCAAAATTTTGAAAAATTCAACTTCTAACTTAATTATTATTCTATTAAAAGAATGTACTAATTAAAAGTGATTATTATTGTTAATTGATTGATATTAAGTTTATGAAATAATTTTGCTCTAATAAAAATTTATTGCTTTAAATTTCTCCATGTCTTGAACATGCTGTGCCTGCCTTGTTCAAACAAAATTCCAGTCAACATTCATTCATTCAATGAAAAATTGGCACAGTGATTCATGAAATGTTTATCTCTAAACGCTAGCAGTTTTGATTTTGTCAATTAACTCAATAAAAAATTATTTTTTTTTTAATTTGAATAATATGAACAAGTAATAATACAATAAAATAATACTTTCTTTACGCTTTGAAATTGTTATTCAAAATTGATCAATACAACAAATAGAAGTGAATTATACTGATAGGTTGAAAAAGAAGTTTTGCTACAATTTTTTAGAAAGCATTGCTGAGTTCAACAACAAATGCATTGTTTATACATTAATAAAAATAAAGTTAAATTAACAAAAATTACAATCAAACAAAACTATGAATATAAATGCAAATTGTTATATGAAATGAGCATTAAAATTATTCATTATTATTTGAATGGCAAATGATGCTGCTGGCAACGTTTGGCATTCATTTCTATTTTTGGTATATTATTACAGCAAAAATTTTCCTTTTCAAGTGAAAAACTTTTAAAAAAACTTTATTGATAAGAAAAAATAGAACATTAAAAAACATTACAATGAACATGCAATGGATAATGTAAAAAATTGTCATTGCACATTATAAAAATGAAATTTATTATTATAGTTTCTTTTTTATGGAATTTCTTTACACTGGATCTGAAGAAAATTTGAAGGAAATCTTTTAGTCAGTCATTCAAATAAATCATTTTGTTCATTCAATTGTGCGATCATTATACTTAATTAAAAATATTTTCAAATTGAAAATTAATAATGCTAAACGTGTTCCTGACTGAGTGAGATTCATTATACAAAACAAAACAACAATAAAAGCCTGTATGAATGCTGTATGATGTCACACAGCTGGGCATCGACCCCGACAATACAGGCTTAAGCTAAAAATACAATCGCTTTGATTGCACGGCCTGGAGTAGAATGTCACCTGTGAATAATAGCTCACCTCGCATGATTGGGCACGTCATTGGTGATGGCGGTGGTTGTCCAACTGTTGGGCCGAATCCATGACGATTGTACATTCCAGATCCGAAGGGAACTTCTACATATTTGCTATATCCGATTTGTGAATACGAAGGTGAATTGACATTCCAAATTGGTGTTCTGTATGAGCTGTGAGAATTTGTGGCAGGGGTTGATCGAAATTGATAACCACCATTAGAATAAGATTGTTGTTGTTGAGAATTGGTCAAGGAATTTGCATTTAAATGCTGACCAAGGACAATATTTATGAATAAAAAAGAAATAAATAACATTTCAATAATAACGAGAGGATGAATGAAAAAAAAATTATAAAGCTTATTCAAAAAAAAAAAAATAAAGTAGATGGCAAAAATGACGTATGATCACAGAGATTGACAGTTTTTGTGGCAGTGAAGCTGAAGTTACAGCAGCAGCAGCAGCAGCAGCAGCTTTTCAAAGTTGGCAGTGTAGTAGAAGGGGAGTTTTTGGAATGCGACCCAAATGCGTTGAATGGAAATGATTCCCAATGGCAATACTGGGCTTCACCTGATTTTCACCAACCGTTGATTAGAAAAGCGCCGCCTCTTTTACATGACCGAAGCTTGTTGCCAGCCAGTCAGTTGCTTTGAAAACTGGCGCCATTCCGGGCCGCATTTTTTCCTTCACCTCGACAAACTGTTCACTAACTGTAGACCCGCCCTTTCAGCGGTTGCAACTTACAATGCTCTGCTTTGTAAAGGGAACAACATAATTGACCCTCTTCCTCTAATTGACCATCACGTTTGCTAATCTGGTTGCATCTGGTTGGCTCAGGTCGACCAATCAAATTGCCAAACCACTCAATTTCGAGGACAAGATTTTATATTATTTAAATTTGCTCAAAAACAGGAAATAATTCACTGTTTATTTTTCAAAATCAACATTAAGGAGTGAAAAATATAATTCTTATACTTCCTTTTGGAAATCTTAAATTAAAATATTCTTCTACTATTGCTCTAAAAATTAATTGGTCACATAAGAAGCAATTTTGCTGTTTGCAAGCACTACTCTTTAAAATTAAAATAAAATCTATAAAAATTATTCTATTCTTAAAATCTTAAAATTTAAACAGATTCACAACTTTTATTGTAACACTTCAAACTGTTATGTATTGCTTCATTGAATGTGTTCAATAGTTATTAAATTATTACTCAATATTTTAAATTTTACATGGCAAACATGAACTCGTTTGAAAATATCATTCAATCAAACAATTGTACAGTTGAAGTACTGTTCTGTAAATTAACAACAGCAAGTTATGTTACGGTTTTTTAAAATTAATTTTCACTTTTGCATCATTCATTTAAAATCTGATAAAATAAATTACTCATCAAAAAAAATAATCGTCGTTTTAATTCAATGTTTCTACATGAAATTTAAAGTAAATCAAGTTCAATTTTTATTACGCTACAGATTTTGTAAAATTTTTCATGAATACTATACAAAACATAGATACTTTTTTTTAATTTTAGCATTATTATGACATTAAATTTTTAATTTATGGAAAACTTTCTGAATGAAGTATGAATTTAAATTGCAAAAATTTATCAACATGATAAATGAATAATAAGAAAAGTGCTGACTTATGTTTTCAAATAAGAATATTTATTTTAACATATAAAATTGGGTATTCATGAAATAACATTCATTTTAATTTCGATATAAATTTTGTGTATATGTATAAAACAGTTTGTAATTTTGTAATAAACAACTATGGATAGATGTATAGATAAATGACTGAAGCATCTTGTAAGGCAAGTAAAGTAATAGTTCAACTATATTGTACCTGAAAACATTTTATATATTGTATTGATTGAATAAATCTGGTTAGTTTTCTTTGCTCAGCGTGCTGGTAACAGTTTGAAATGTTTGAATAACGCAACGCCGAGCTGCACTATTTCATCATCACTTTTCACTGTGGCGTTGACTGGATTGTGCAACAAAGCAATTCTTTGTCCAGTTTCAATTTTTCTTCATTTTCATCTGCAAGATTTTTCAATAAATTTATTTTTCAAAAAGCAAGTAAAATTATTCTTTGAACTTGAATATGTTATTTATCAAATGAAAGGCAAATTTTGTTGATTCACTTAAATGAAGTCAAATTAAAGTAGGCATTTCAGTTTGGTTAGTTTAAATTTCATGAGTATTAAAAAGTGGAGAATAATTAATTCATTACTATTTAAACGATTTCTTTATTATTAATTTATTAAACTGTTTTCAAAGTAATAAGCAATAACTGATAATTATTTGTCCTTGATTTATTTTCTTTTAATAACCGGCTTCTCCTTTAAGACGAACATTTTGCTGTCAACAGTTGTTACATCTCAGAATGATGTCTTCAAAAAGAAAGGCTCCTTATGGTCTTTGGAAGTCGCCAATAACAAGTTCTTTCATTACATCAGTAACTTGCTCATTAGTAGAACTTCGTATTGATCCTACTGAATCTGGAAAAGGTGAATTTGTTATTTTTTAAATTTTATGTTGAAAATTGTTCAATTTAATTATTGTTAGAAAATTTTGAATGACATTTATTTATTCAGTTTTAATATGCACATTGTTTCATGGAAGTATTAATTTTGTAATGGCATTTGTTGCTGTGTTGTCGTTGGATTGATATACGATGAAAATAGCAGCAGTTCATTTTATTTATAATACTTTTCATTAACAGTAATTAAGACTCTTGTTGACACATTATGAATGAAAATATGATTGATTGAATAAGTTATGTTTTTAATATAGAAACAGAGTTCATTTAGTATGCATTTAAATATGCTTAGAAGACATTTACACCAAAAAGAATAGAATGTGATTTTTATTTACAAATTGTTTTTTAAATGTTGCCATTTAAAAATTGTATTTCGAAGATTTCTTTGTTAACTTTCAAATAGAAGGAAAAAGAAGGAAAGAAGGACATCTGGTTTATGTCATGCTAATTTGTTTACTCGACAAACGTTGCTTTGTTTACAGATTTAAATAGCTTTTCGTGAAAGCGGGAAATTATCGAATAGGCAAATGACGATCACTTTGTTATTTACTTTTTTAAAGTGTTCATTTTATTTATTTATTTATTTATTTATTCAACCAAATTAATGATATAGAAGAATTTGTTGAATATTTGCTTGATGAAAAATGATGAATTAATAATATGTGTGATTAAACGTTTTTTTAAAAAATCATGTTCTATGCAAAGAAAATATATTAATAAACTTTTATTTTTTACTTAATAATTAGTATTAATTTTTGTTTGTCTCTGTTCAGGAATTGTTTATTGGAACGAGAGAAGAGCAAATGAACGTGGGCGTTGTGTGGTTTGTTCGCGAATTTTTGGCGGCAAAATTGTCGAATGGACCCCACGTGATTACAGTGTGCGAACTACAGCGCATGATTATGGCGGTGGATCATTTTTTGTCCATGCTGGCTGTCTGTACTTTTCCAACTATGCAGACCAACGTTTGTATATGCAGAATGCTCCTAACCAGACTCCGGTTCCTTTGACACCGTCTGGAAAATCATACCGATATGCAGATGGATGTTTTGCTCATGTAATAATATTAATAATTCCCTCTTACATTGTTGTTTATTTATTTATTTTCAGAATAGCATATATTGCATTCGTGAAGATACGGCAGAAAATCCAGCGAAAGATGCAATTGTTCGCATTGATTTGACTAGCCAAGCTCAAATAATTATAGTAAGATTACCTTTATTTGCATTGTTGATGTGATTGTGGAAGATTGATTTAGGCCCAAGGTGCGGACTTTTATTGCAGTCCGAAAGTTTCGCCGGATGGAAAAACAATTGTCTGGATGCAATGGAACTTTCCAAATATGGTAAATTTGAAATTAAATTAATAAATTTAAAATGATTTTGCTATACAGCCGTGGGATGTGACTGAATTGTGGATGGCAGATCTGAATGCCGAAGGCAATGTTAAAATTGGCACTGATCGCAAGGTATTATTTAGAAAGCCATAATAAATAAATAAATTTTTATTCAGCATTCACTGAATGAGAATGAACTGAAAAATGATCAACATTATTGTAATATTTTAGATAGTATTTAGCGAAACAGTGAATTACATGCAACCTCGGTTTTGTGAAAACGGTGAACTTTACTTCATCTCTGATGAATCAGAATGGTGGAACTTGTACAAGTACAGTGATAATGGTTTGTTTGATTGGATTTTTATTAAATTTTAATTTATCTCATCATTTATTTACGATCAATTTTGCTCAGGTACACACAAGAATTTGGCTCCTATGGAAAAAGAAATTGGCGGACCACATTGGCAATTTGCCGACGATGCTTATTCGTTTGATTGTACTGGTTCCGGCGATATAGCTCTCATAATAGATCAAGTTTAACGAAAATATTATCAATTTTTTTAGCATGTTTATTTGTTTACTTTTAGGAATTGCATATTGTGAATAGAAAATCCGAACTCTGCTACAAGCAAGACACAGGCTACCATTCGCATTCTTATGTAGCTTACGGTCGTGACAGGTGCATTTATTGTATTGCTACAAGTGCGACGAAATTTCAAGCAATCATTCGATGGAATGTACTTCGTGGCGAGGTAGATTTATTTCATTTCAAAGTGTAATTTCTATCTTTTTGATTAATTTGAATCATTGATTAGACAGAAGTTATTTATCGAGTTCATGAAGAACTGGACCAGGAGATTATAAGTTTGCCTCATCCAATAACTTTTCCCGTATTGGCAGAAGATGCTAAAGACAATGATGTTGTAGCGCATGGATATTTTTACAAACCACAAGTTTGATTTATTCAAATTTGTTTATTTATTTATTTCATTTCATTTCATCATTTGGCACGTGTTTGATTTGTAGAATCCCCAATTTGAGGGTATTTGCAATTGTTTGCCGCCGTTACTTGTCTTGGCACACGGCGGTCCTACTGCCAGAGCGAGCACTGGTTTGGATTTGCGTATTCAATATTACACATCTCGTGGTTTTGCAGTTTTGAACGTTGATTACCGCGGTTCTACTGGCTACGGTACAAAATATCGAAACTCTCTAAAATCCAAGTAATATTAGTTGGTTATATATATATATATATATATAATTTATCAATTTTTACCCTTTCAGACTTGGAGTTTATGATGTTGACGATTGTTGTGCAGGGGCTATTTACTTAGCTGACGAAGGTAAAGTGGATTCACAACGACTTTGCATTAGTGGAAGATCGGCAGGTGGTTTTATTGTTTTGGCTGCGCTGGCATTTCAGGATGTTTTCAATGCAGGTAATTTTTTACTGATGATTTTTATATCATATTTTCATTGGAATGTGAATGAATATTTTAAAATTTAGGATGTTGCCATTATGGTATCAGTGATTTAGTGGCAGTGCAAGAATCGAGTTGCAAATTCGAGTTGAAATATTTCGATAAACTCATCGCTCCTTATCCAGAGGGCAAGGAAATTTACGAGAGACGGTCACCGATCAAATACATCGATGATATTGATAAGCCAGTTGCATTTTTTCACGGGGATGAAGATCCTGTAAGAAAATGGATAATTTTTTAAAAATAAATAGCTAAATTATTGTTTTAATTTATTCATTTTATGCAGATTGTTCCTGTCAATCAAATCAAAGATATGTACGCGTTGTTGGTGGCAAAAGGTATTGACAGTTCGTTGACAGTGTTCAGAGGTGTGTGTACGATTGTCTGTTATGATAATTTGAATTAAAATTAAAAAGGAAATTCTTTATTTTTTGTCTTCAGGTGAGGGACATGGGTATCGTATCAGTGAAAATATACGAAGAGCAATTGATGAGGAATTTAATTTTTTCTGCCAGACATTTCGAATTCGAGAAGAAAAGCTTTCCTTGCAAGAGACGGTGAGTGAGCTGATGATGTATAATAAAGTAATACATTGAAATGATGCAAAATATTTTAAAATTCATCATTGTAATATTTCATCAGTGCTCTATTCAGTATATATGCAGGTTAAGAAGCAGAAGAAGAAGTAATTGATTTATTATTTTTAATTTTGCTTTTTGTACCATTTAATAAGAATAAAACAAACAATCTCGCTTGATAATAATAGTAAATCTACATTTCTCTTTTTTTTAATTTCTTTAGATTGAAATGGACACATCGCCCGTATAGCATGGTAATAATAATATTTGCTTAGAACAAGTGATTTTACTTGTGCATTATTATTGTTGTTTTTTTGAATTTTTCACTGGATTGGATTTATTCTTTTGTATGTATGGTTTTTATTAAAAAGTTTAGAGCGAGTGAAAATTCTCTCTACCATTTTGCCGATGCTTCTATATATAATTTCTTGTATCTTTTTATTCAATGATTTTCAATAAAAGAAGAAAGATTTTATTTTCAGAAACAAAAATTCAGACATATTAATAATGACTGAAAAAAAAATTCTAAGATGACACACATGCAGTTGTTGTTCAGCATGTATGTATGTGTGTTAAGAAAAGACAAAGAAAAGAAACATAATTTGCATTGCACTTCATTTCACATGGAATATATATAGAATGTAAAATCTGTTTCAGTAAGTAAATAAACAAATAAATAAATAAAAATTGCGTATACACGTATGTATTCATGAGAAAACAATTCGGATAATGAGAATGTTATGTGCGTTGTCAGAAGAAGTGCATAAAGTACGACTTGCAACAATAATGATGAAATTAAATGAACAATTTTAAACAGAAATTGCAAAGAAAGTAACTTTAACAGCTGAATTGAAGAAGAAGAAGCAAACAATGATTGTTGATCAACGACGAATCACTCGACAAGTGATCTTCTTGCCGGTCTTCGCATCGGTCAAATTGAACATCTTTAAACAAGAAGCAGCTTTCCCGTCGTTCTTTTTTTCACCTTAAAAAATATTGTAATTTCTACAAGTAAGAAAATATTCATAACGGAAAATCAAAATTACCACCACCACCACCACCACCAGTAGCAGCAGCAGCAGCAGCAGCAGCAGCAGCAGCAGTGTTTGCTGCAGCTGTGTCGCAGGAATTTTTACCAGATGTCTGAATCTGATAACAAACAATATTAATATATTATAAGATCCGTTTTTATATATCTGCAGTGTGCTTGTCACTTACTTGTTGCTTGTTCAAAATGAGAGATTTACTTCTTTTTCTAGATTTCACATTGCTAGATTGAAATGCATCATTGCAAGGCACGTCAGGCTTGGTGCTCGAACGTCGGCCAAGTATGCTACTGCTAACGTTGATATGATCTTCAATGACACAAACACATACAAAAAAAATAAATAAATTCAAGTTGCACAAAATTCAATCGCTTCATTCATACTTTCTTCTTTTTGGCTACCATTCTCCGGTCCAATCAATGGCAACTGAGATTCATCACCAGGCTGAATTGTTGTCGATGATGGCTGCAAATGATGAATTTTTTTTCTTTTAAATTCGTTAATATAAAACAATCAATTAATACAATTTTCTATTTACCACAGTCAAAAGCATGGATGACAAGTTTGCAGAATTCAACGAACTCTGATCACCGTTATTCAAAGTGTTGTTGTCTGCCAATGGCATTTCCACATTTTGCACATCTGATTGTAAAATTGCCATTGGTTGTTCAGAAACTATGAAAATAAAACAAACAAGCAGATTATTATTTCCTGCTATATATATATATATATGGTAATGTGTTGATTTACCAAAAGAAGGTTGGGGAACGCAGATCATAGTATCACATTCCTAAACAAAAATAAACGTCCACATCAATAAGCACGTAGAGCTGTGCATAACTGTGAGAAAAAAGGAAAAAAAAATTAATTAATTAATTAATTACTTTGGAAAGAGTTTCGGAATCATCGTGTGTCATTGGTAAAAGAAATTCTGCAATCAAATCTTCATGCGACAACTCGTCCAGTTTCGGGGCTGAACAACAGAAAACCAACATTATTACTATATAAATTCGATAAACAAAAAAACAAACATACTATTCAACATGTCGTTGTAAGCATCCGACAAGTGCATATCATCCTGCATTAGCTCGGAATTCTAAATTGCTACTCTGCAAATGTATTGTATAAAAAAAATAAAATAAATCAATACCATCGTCAGAGGTTTGAAAACGGTATTATTTTCCATTCCACCACCGTTGGGCTCATTCAAAGGTGCCAGCTGTGCTATAAACAGAATATTCTCTGAATGCAAGCTAATAGAAAAGAAAAAAATGAATATTTTCTACTTCCGGAAGGTTGCAAATTGGAAACAGTAGACACCTCTTGAACAGTCGACAAATTATTGTTCGGAAATTCTATTTCCTGAATAAAAACATAATTATTTCTTTTGAAAAATTATTTTGACAAAATAAAAAATCTCACTTGATAAGTTGGATAGGTCAATGAAAAGTCATAATTGCCAGAAAGAGAATAATGATGATCTGTCTCAATCGCCAGTGGATGATATTGTGGAATTGTCAAATTGTTGAAGAACATATCGTCTTTACAAATGAATTAATTCTATTTGATCCATTGGTGTGTTTTAAAATTAAATTTAAAAATAAATTACCAATCTGGCTGTTCAAAGCGTCTGGTTCAGCAAGAGTAAGTTCTTTCGGACAAAAGAGCATGTTGTTGCTGTTGCTATTATTTTCTTCAGCATCATCGATACCGTTGTTCGACATAATCCATTGTCCAAATTCCATAGTATTGTTCAATGCGGAATTTTTGTCATTCTTTGAAGAATAATTTTGTTTTAATGATTAAAATTAAGAATAATCGTTGTATAATAAATACTTCATCGATGCAAGATGAAAAAGAAGATGTTGAAGAAGCACTGTGCACTCGTTGTACACGATCACCGCCGGTGAACGTAATCAAATCGGCTGATTCTGTACGCCAGTTCATGCCGCCGTAATAATCAAACTCCATATTGGTGAAAGGATCATTGTCATCAGTCGGAAAATTGGCTGAAATATCGTCAAATTCAGGCAGATCCCACGTACACGGGTAAGTGATCATCGAATCTCCCGTAGGATGCTGTTGTGTTTGTGGCTGCTGCTGCTGTTGTTGTTGTTGCTGTTGTAGTGGTTGTGGTGGTGGTGGTGGTGGTGGTAATGGGTTGAGACAACCGTCATCCAAAGATACATTTCCTAGATTGTCGACATCTGGAAAAAAAGAAAATACATTTAACAAAAAATAATTAAAATATTACAAGTAATGAAGAGAACTGACTGATTTCACTGTTGTATGTCATTATTGCATCCGTGTAAGCCGGCGCTGTGCAGACGGCAAAAGGTTCAGACGCATCTTCCGCAGAGGTAGGCAGTGAGGTTGTCGTCATCGTGTTGGTGGACCCTGCTACTGATGGCATGGCGTCATTCACAACCACAGGCGGGGTACTTTCGACTGAATTCAACTGCTGCTTTCTCTTATTTTGACTAATTGTATTCACGCGAAGACCATTCTTCGGAGTTTGAGATTTTACAATTGGAACATACGGTACACTTTTACCGTTGGAATTTTGCCTGTTAGCTTTGTATTGGGCTTGGGTGAGCATGTGCAAAAGATGAAACAAATCGACTGTACCCTGCTTCTGCGATGCGGCGGTCAGGAGTTGCAGAAATGTAGTTATGCACCAATTTGGCATGTATTTTTTCGCGTCGACCATTTCTTTCTCCAATTTCGATACTCGCTTCGTTATCTCATTCAATTGTTCATTCGTGCGCATCACTACCCGAATCACATCCGCATAAGTCACTGTTTCTTCATTTCTGGTCAACGGTGGGGGCGACTTTTCTTGGTAACACTTTCGTCGAATGTTCACATCCAAACTTGGCTCACCACGCAAGAAATACTTGTGCGAAAAGCAAGGCACGTTCGCATGCAACGGTGGCACTATATTGACCGCGTTCACTTTGTGGAATCCATCTGAAATGACAACACAATTGTTCAAACATCATACATGTTAAAACATTACCACCCATCCTCTATAGTTACAATTGTTCAACTGTCTTATAAAACTGGCAAAATTCTTGTGACGAAAAAATTTTGGCAAAATCACATCCACCAACCATTCTTGATCTTTAATACAAAACACCGTTCCGGTCTGAAAAATCCAAACATTCATTCATGACAATATTCAAATGAAATTATGTATTTTCACTTACATCATCCCAGCAGACAGCGTTGTGGTATTCGTCACTGTCAAGTATAAAACGCAAAGTTGATAAGAAACCCGAAACTTTAAATTTCGACGACATAACCAATGTAATTCACTATCATAAAATCTAAATTCACTTACAATATGTAAACAAAAAAATAATAATAAAATGTTAGAAAATAATTTTTGCATTCAAACTTTTTAACAAGTCAACTCTAAATCAAATTAAATCTGAATAATCGTACTTTACTAAATTGCATAACTCCATGCAATAGTAAATTATTAATAAAAAATCACTTCAAACAGTTCTAATAACTATTATTATTAACAAAATTTGATTGAAATACAAAAAAAGAATAATCCAAAAATAAAATTAAAACTATGTGTACTAACACTAAGATAAAGTACTGTACTTGATTAGTAAACTTTCGTTATTTTAGTTTTGTATAAGAAATAAATAAAATAAAAATAAATGTGCACTGTAACTGCAAATTATTAACAGTATATAACAACACCGTTGTAAAATATCTTTTTATAAAGTAAACGTAAAAAAGCATTCATTTATCTACATTATCGCTTATTTATTTATCAAATGTTTTCATGCAAAACATGAAAAAATTATCAACTTAATTAAACTCAAATAACTAACTAAAAATAAATCCAAGACAAAACATAAATATGAGTAAGATAAATGTTGGACATCAAATGTGAACTATGAATCCAAATGAATGTTGCTATATAAAGCAAAGTTATTCAATTTTATGTTAAGTTCGTAAAAATACAAGTATCTTACATTGATAAATTAAAAATCGCACAATGCCTATGCAGAAAACAAATGCTTAACTAAGACCAACGATAAAATAAAGATAAGTCTGGAAAATAATGATTACTGTAAAAATAGCATACTTAGGTATAATCAAGTAATAATTGCGTTAATTGCTTATATAATTAAAAAATGCTATTATAATTAATTAAAATGCTGAAAACCAACTTAATAAAAAATAAAAAAGTAATTATTATTATTTAAAGTTGTAAAAATTAACTATAATTCAGTGTAAAAAGTTGAACTGAATTTACATAAGTGACAATCTCTTGTTGAAAATGCCTTGCAGTGTTTATGGTAAGATTAAAAATTCATTGTAAAATTTTTTAAAATAAAATTATAACATTATATATGATGTAAAAAATATGAGATCACGATCTGTAAACTGTAAACTTTTAAAGTTTGACAAAAAATTTACTTTGTATGGTACAGAACTTACCAGCTATATTTATTTCAAAAACTGAAAAATTAGACATAAGCTATCATTGGCAGATCTTGAATCTTCATAAATATGCTTTGCATTTTTATTAGTGTTGAATTTAAAATCTGCCAGTCAGTTGATGCCTACTTTTCACAATCATTATGCAGAATGTAGGTTACATTTTTGAAAGTCCTGCTAATTACGATATATGTTTATAATATTTACAGTGCTAAAATTTTATTAGTAAATGCAAATGAGAAATGTACAGTTTCAAGACAAAATAAACTAAAGAAATGAGTGTATGTGATTAGTAGAAATGGATAAAATTATTGAAAATAATTCAAAATTTTTTTGTTCTTAATTTTACATAACATTTTTGTATATAAATTTATAAACTGTTTTCTATAAACTGCTTGTTTTTTTAAACAATGTCTACAGCATGAAGTATAGAAACTTTCTACTACTTCAATTGATTAATAGTACTTACGCAAGTTTATTGTTACTGTAAGGAAACTTTCAATTTTTGTATTATTTGTTGATTGTTAAGTGTTAAACATTAGTTGTATACATTAAACAGTTATCATCTTTACTGATTTTGTGTTTTTTAAATAAAATTGTTTAAAATGACGTTTCATGAACATTAGTGATTTATAATTATTTTGAAACATTGAAAAAAATTTTTTCTTTACACATGATAATATGGTAAATTGTTATAGTATGCTCGTATGTATGTTTTCGTTGTTTTAATTATTGGCGTGAATTCATTGCTAATAGTAGAATTTATTAGAATGTATGATTTAATTTATTACTATTACGTAAATTTTCAGAGAACGTACGGTTATCAAACGCAAGCATGAATATGGATAAACCCAGCAGCAGTAGTACGCTGATCCATGTGAAAAATGGAATTGCACCTAGAATTTTGAGAGGCGCTCAATTAGAAGCACCGATTCCACCTTTCAGAGATAATAAGAAAGCAGAAACTGTACAAGGTGTCAGTATTAAACGGAAATTGACGTTGTACGAGTTGAAGCCGTTCAGTGAGGAAGATAAAGTTCAATTTGAATCAGCGTATCTTCGTTATTTTAAAAATTTTGACGCAATTCAGAAGCAGTTGCCTCATAAATCAATTGAAGAGTTGATAGCGTATTATTATTCATGGAAGAAAACTGAAAGAGCAAAGTCTGTACTTCAAATGGACGGTCCGGTTGATTTGAAACCCAATAGATGCCACAATTGCGCTGCGAAATCAGCGGAAGTTGCGCAACGCATGACGTTGGATTTGTGCACCCAGTGTATGTTGAATTTAGTCTACAAAGGAAAATTGCCAGACGAAGAGGAAAGTTTTGCTATGGTGAAAAAATAAGTAATTTTTTCTAATTATGAATTTGAAGAATTTTAAATTAAAAATATAGTTGAATTTGAATTGTTGAATAATTGTTTTATAATTTAATTTAATTTAATACGGCTTGTTTCAATCTGAAAAATTAAATTGATTATTATCAATTGTAAACTAACGACATGAGAAGCATTTATCCCAAACTCAAATGTCTGTTTTTAAATTTTCGTTTTCTTCGCGGTCTCTGACTGCCATACAAGTGAAAACTATTCGCAGATCTAAAATTATTATTATTATTATTTTATTAATAAATTCATCAATAATTAAAATTAATCATATAAATTTGATATTTTTTCTCACCTAAAACGTCTTCTGAACGTGGAATCACTGTTCCAACCGTTTGAATGTCGACGAAAAACGGAACCATTGCTTAATAATGATGAAGATCTGAAAAATGACAACGGCGTCCAGGGCCGTTCTTCTGGTGGTTCAACAACAATTCGCTGCATCTCTTCAGGAATACTAAAAATAAAATTTCTCTATCCTCCACTGGAAATTAATAATGCCAAATGCTGGTACAAATATCTTGCATTTTAAGTTGTTTTTTAAAAACATTTTTTTGCCATTAATAGTTTTATCATCAATTATTGAACAGTTAAGCTTTATTATCATTATTATTAGTTTGTTTTTTATTTAAATTATTTTCAATTTCAATTATTACTTGAAACAATATTTTCGATTATATTAAGACTTACTCTATCAAAGAAGCGGATGGAACAAATTTATCCTTCAAACTATCCAAATCTTTGCTATCGAAAATAGTGGTGCAATCTGTCGTAACAACAGGCAACTTTCCTCGACAAGTGTCCACAATGAGATATGATACTTGGACATTTCTATCTATTATATAATTGAGTCTGAAAATTATATTTTTTCTTCATAAATTTTTTCTATATAATTTGAATAAAGTGCAAGTTGAAAATAATACTCAAAATCATCATCGTCTGCACCAAAAGGATTGATCATCGCTTGGGCAACTTTCAACAGACCCATGTAGAATAAAAAGTCAATGAGAGAAAATAACGGTATCATGCTCGTGATTGTCTCTTTGTTGCCATTGCCAAGTTCAATTTCCACAACTTGACCAGAAATCAAGTATGTAAAAAAGAACGAATAAACGGCTATTGTGACCACTTGAGTATAAACCAACGGCAGATTAACCCAATCATAACATGAGATCAAATTAAGCTGATCTTTCACATCGACAATTTCCTACAAAATATTACGCATGTACGTAAATTTTTCTAAAATATGCACACATTGTTCATTACTTTAACTACATGCTTTAATAGTTGGTCTGTTTTAATATATTCCGCTTTTCTGGCTTTGTAAGCAAGATTGATGCTCCATTGAATTGGCAAAAATGACATGTAAACTAATTTATGCGTTTTTGTAACGTGCTTGAATTCTTCCAACTCTTCTTCTGTCATTAATCCTATGAGTGAAATTTTATTATAAAATTCGTTTAAGAAAAAAAAAACAAACAAATTATTGCTACCCGCTATTACAAGATGATGCAGAGATGGAAAGCGCATTTTCACTCGAATGCTTATATCACGAAGTACAAGCACTGACGACAGGTTAATATACCTGGCTAATGTTCGACGAATCATTTGAGATTCCTCATTATCGCCTTCAACCATACATGCTATTTTCAACATTAATCTACAAAAAAAAATTAACATAAGTTTAATTGAAAAAAGAAAACAAATAAAAGCACAATTACAATTTGAATAATTAATTTATTTGAAATAATTTTATTATGAGTAAAATTAAGAAAGAATGCTAAATTTTCAAATAAAAAAACTAGTTTATGCAATGACGAAAAAAAGAATTTAGTTTATTTTTAAACTAGCCCTTTTCATTTATAAGAATTTTGCTTCTTTTTGAAACTTGTTGATGGTAAATATTAAAAATTTGCAATCATGAATGTTATCGTAAAAATAAAAAATTGTAGACGTATTTATTGAAAGGAAAATAGAACGCAAACAATCTAAAGTTTATTTTTGAATAACTTAAATTTATGATTTTGATATTTTTGATTGAAAACTTTAAAATTTATTTCATTGCATGAATTGAATAAATAAATCTTTTGATTAAAGATCATTTATTAACATTAAAATAAAAAGATAAGAAAAAGTAGAATGAAGTGAACACTGATGAAATGAAAACTGCTTCACTTTTACGAGTTCTAATATTTATGCTTGACTGAAAAAAGAAAATTATAATAATCTGATGAAATAATAATCTATAATTTGTTTCAAACAAGAAATTTCAGTAGAAAAATTTTGGAAAATTGTTCACTTGATGATTAAATTAATTTAAAAAAAAAATCATTTTTCACATTAAATATTTTTGACTTTTTATACAGTAATTTTGTTGTGTACAAATGTATGCTATGAATTTCATTGCTTTTTGTTTTGACTGCCAAGTGATTGACATCTACTAGGGGCAATGCTCGGATGCGGACATTTCTTGTCAAACTGGATATTTTAAATAAATAAATGTCATTTGAATTTAATTTTAATTTTCAACAACAATTTCAAACAAAATTTTCACAACTACAAATAAATGACAAAGCTCAAAAATAATAAGGAAGAAAAAGAAAAATAACTTACAGTAATTTACCTGTCTGGCCATAATACTTTTTTGTAAATATCCCACCAACGTTTGGCAACTTTGTCGATGAAAAATCCCAGCACAAAAGTGACCGGTATTAGTGTCGAGCCGGCATGGAAGTGGGCAATGATCAATTTGAAATGCTTCTGGTAAGGTTCGTCCAAAAATTTGAACAACGTGCCGACCGTATAGAAGAGAATCATGAACAATATTGTCTCCTTCCATATTGCCTTGTAAACGCTCGCTTTCCACAAGAACAACACCCTGGCTAGGCCGCTTAAACGGCTTGTGGACAGTTTATTCGTGTAAGATACGGTCATATCCGGCGGTCATTGGCCTATCCAAAATAAACAACAATAATACAACAAAAGCATGAACGCTAATGATAATGATGATGATGTTGGAGTTGTTGTCGTCGATGCTTCTGCTTGTAATAAAATTTGACAATCTGCCCAATCGCACATTGCCATCAAAAATGCTGGCATGGAATTTACAAAACATTTAGGACACACACACACACACACACACACAGACGCTAGACCGTTGTTAGATCCAGCTTGTGTAATTTTTTCCACCAACATATACGACTTTCATTTGTATATAATGCAACTTGATAATTTATTCCACAATTTGTAAGCATTGTAGCCAAATTAAAATATTCCACTTTGCCATCAAAAATCATCCCTAAACAGTTCTATTCAATTCTGATAATATTTTCATTAAAATTCAATTAAAAAACTAGTTTACAAATTGCACTGATTTTTGAACTTTCTTTTCTTTTCTGTTCTGCTCTGTTTTTTTGCTTCAAAGAAATTTAAATATAAAAAAACAACAAAGTTTGTGCAGCGGATCCGAGACATCAGTCTTTGTTGAAACTTTTTGATGCATTATTTTGCTTTTGAAAAAAAGTCTTTTCATATAATAACCTTTTTTTTCTTCATATGCAAATTTCCTCTAATCAACCCTTACTGTAGATATATATTTTTTTCTCTAATTTTTCAATACTACATGAATATCATCAAAAATAAATATTATTTTTTTTAAAAAATGCTTTCAATTTGAATATTTATACTAAACAGTGAAAAAAAATATTAATAAATGATGACTCACCGTTGAATTGCAATACCCACGCAAAGATGTTTCTTTTTTTTGAAAAAAATAACAACACTGTTTCGTTGAGATGTTTTCTTTTCAAACTGTCGACCAATTTAAACATTGAAAGTTGAAACTTTTTCAACAAAATTTTACAGTACTTTGTAATTTCTTTGTTTATAATATTTTTTCTTTTTTTGCTTTTTTATTTTTGAACATTTTTGAAAATAATAATTTTATTTTTTTCAAATAATCATTGCATTATTTTAAAATTAAACAAAAAAAACAACAACAACATTTATTATATCCTTAATTCAATGAATATTTTTTTTACAGATTACGGTATCTGTTTCAATGATTATATTGTTTTTCTTTCTTTAAAATTACACGAGCAAACAAAGCTTTTGCATTCGCTGTCACATGTTTCAATTTTATGCTATAAAACAGAGCAGCAGATTTATATTTGATCATTCATTTCTGTGAATTCAATTTGAAATATTATTTATTTGCATTAATGCACGAAAGCTAGCTAAGGCATCGTGATGGCAGTGAGTGATGTTTGATTTGTCTGTCTAATTGTCAATGGCAGTACAATTTTTAATTTCAATTCTTCTTTGCCAATTTATTACAATTAGTAAAGAAACAGAAATTGTACATTCATGTCGTGAAAAAAATGAAATTTTAGATTGGTAATGAAAAGGTTCATTTAATTCAATTATAACATGTCATTTTTAAGGTTTATTATTTATAAATTGAATCAAATAGCTAACAATACAGCAGGATTGTTTAATGGAAAACGGTTTGTTTTTATCAATTCATCTGCATAATTATCATCATCATCATTTTGGATACTGTCTGAGAATGATATTGATGTGGAGGAAAGCTTTTTACGTTCATCGTTGAAGTCATTTTATTCTTCATCAAAAGCTGACAAAGTTGAAACTTTAGTGATCATGTACAACAATTGGCCACCTTATGCGAGAAAATCATTAACAACGCATTCTACCAAAGGAACAACAAGATTACAACATTCTGAAAACAATATACTTTTAATAATTTCATAATTTTTAGGTGTTTTTATGAGAAAAAATGGAAATTCAGCAATGTGGATGATTCACAATATTCCATCCTTTCCGGATCATCGCAAATTCCACTGGCCTGAATATGCTACAAAACAAGCACACATCATTTTTTGCTTGACACTTCCTTATGATACATTTTTTCAATGGGGTGAGCGTTTTTAATGATTAAATTTTTGTAAAGAAAAAGCTAAACCATTTTATTATATAGTTTCACAAATTGCTTATGAAAATCCGTTGATATATTTTCACAATGTTCCAAAGACAGAACGTACAAACGTGGTTAACAGTTTACTATATGGTAAAGGTGTGATTGCAGAACCAAACTATAGATTTTCAAACTCTTTGAAAACTGTCGGTGGTGAACGGCTGTTTTGGTTTTCAAAATTAGCTGAATCAGATATGGGTAATTTAAAATAAAAACAAATTTGACATTTAATGCATTTAACATATGTAAATTTTCAATTATTATTATTTGATTAATTTACGACAAAAATATTTTATAAATTTTGCTGAACAGCATTGTTTTAAGATATATATCAACTGATTGGCAAAATTGATAATGCTACTTTTCGCTTTTGGGAAAAATCTGATGAAGCACATCAAAAGTTGGACGATATTTGCAGCAGATATTTAAGTGTGAAAAGGATTTATGGAAATATTTATTTATTTTTGAATAATCCTGAGCAAATAGTACACGAAAATTACAAAATTGGAATAAACTGTTCTGAGTTAGTTAGTGAATTAGAAATACAATTGTGCAAAGTATTTTTAATATTTATCATATCATATCATATGTTGTGATGTATTTGATTTATTTTGCATTCAAGAAGTGGAAATCTGTTGATTTACCTTCAAACAGCTGTCCACGTGAAGATTATTTATGGAAACTGATGTTTTATAGATTTGGAAGTATTGCATTTTTATTCGCTGTCTGTTGTTTTCAATTTATAATTTATTATTATAATTATTGTTTCAATTCAGCGGGACCTGGAATTAAAAACAACGACGATGCTTCCAAATGGATTATCCAATTGAATGGAAAAAAAATTTGGTGTTTTGGAAGTCTTCCGAGGGAGGTATTTTTTATTTTTTATTAAGTTTCTAAACGTCATATTTATTATGAAATTTAGGAAAATCAAATTTTATGCTCAGGTGGAATGATCTGTATGCAAAATGAAAAAATTTGGAAAGCTTTTGACGCAAGCATAAAATTTACCAAAACGGAATCTTGTATTTAAGTAAAAAATAAAATTTCTAAACTTTTATAATACAAAAACTGTTTTGTTCAATAAACATCGACATATGGGATATAATGAATGGTTCAGAAATTATGCGTATTTTAATTTAGTAATTAATTTATATTAAATGACAGCAATAAATGAAATTAGAAAACAAATTTTAGTGCATTATATTCTTGATGATTTGAGTGTATAATATCGCGGCAGCTTATAACGCTTGCGCTTTCTTCGCTGTTAGTTTCTTAATTCAAGTGCAGAAGACATTGCATAAGCAATCACTGTTTCATCTTTTTTTTCTTATATTTAATTTTAATTTTTTCAGTTTAATTTTATGCATTAAAAAAATTACAAATGTTATTAATAAAAAGATATACATAAACATCGATGAAAAGATAAATGGTTTAAAAACAAAAAATATTTTGCGTAATCATTAATTAATTGAATTATTTTATTAAAATGCGCATGAATTTCATTAATCACTAGTCTGCTGCTGCATTAAGCGAAAACGAAACAAAAGTTTTTTGATAAAAATGAACTCGCAGCAGACAGGATTCGAACCTGTGCGGGCAGAGCCCAATTGATTTCTAGTCAATCGCCTTAACCACTCGGCCACTGCTGCTCGTCGGTTTGGTCTTTGCTAAGTATATATAAAAATAGTTTAATAATTAAATTATTTATTGTAGTTACATTTAAATTAAACATTAAACATATTAGATTAAATCTGACCTTGTTCCACTATTTTCAAATTCCACATATTTAAATGTGCATATTCATTAGTCTTTAAATAATGAAAAGGTGTAATAATAGTTTGATAAATATGCATTATCACTAGAATTAATATTAATATTGTAATAAATAAAATTTATTTAAAAAATTTTTTTTAACAATTACTTTATAACAATCATTTGGTGACCTTGCAAAAAATAATCCTTGATTTTTGCGTCATACTGTAATTAAAGAACTTTTACAACAATCTTTGCAATGATTGTATCAATTTTTTGAAGGAAGGTGCTGAAGAAGCATGCTTATGCTGAAAAATGGCTGAATGATTTTGACAGCGTTTTAAAAAATAACTCAAGGTATGACAGTGCAAATGCAACTGCCTAGTTTTAACTGTTTTTGTTAATATACTGCTTTATTGAATTGTTGATAGTTTTTTTTTTTGATGAGATTGTGTTCAAATGTGAAAGTGAATATTTATTATGAAATATTTTTGCTTAGCGTTTTTCGTAAACCTGTTATCAGTTTTTCCTCTGTCATTTTTTAAGTAATTCAAAAATTCTGTTCATGCCATATTACTGTAAAGAGGTATGAAAATTTTTCGAAAGCATGATGTTATTCACAGAAATCTGGCAGGCTTAATATTTATTGAAAGGCTAATTAATGACATTTTTTGAGCTTTGAAAATTTTATGTTGTAAAAATAAATGAATACAAAAGGTTTGTAGCATTTAATTAATTTTTAGTTTTGATAGCAGTACTTTCTCATTTTAGCTTTGTTTTATTAAATGCATTTACTGTTGATTTTGTCATACGTGACAAAGTTGTGCAATAGTTTAGTTTAAGAAATTTGTGTATTTGCAAAGTAAGTTTTATTCACATTTTTTCGTTGGATGTTTTTATGCTTGCAACAATATTTTCATTCGTATTTTTATAAATGACCTGCTGTTTGATCTCTTTGATCTTGCTTGCGCCAGAGGTGAGAAATAAATGTTTTTAATTTTTTGATAAATTCATAATGTTTCATTGCATTTAAATTGAATGATTGAAAGCATATTAATTTTATTCTTCATTTATTATTATCGAACCAGCAGTTAATATTAGTAGCAATTAAGAGGAGCATGCGTGGGAATAGCAAGCAGTGTTGTGTGTGTCATTTTTAGCAAAGCAGCAATAGTAGTGAAATTATTTTGTATGTTATTTTACATTTATTTCCATATTTTGAACATATTCAGAGAATTTAATAAATATGTGCGTTTGTATTTTATTTGTTATTTGTTGTACATCTTTCTAATATTGCTGATATAATTTTTAATCATAAATGATGAAGTGAAATTAGTTATTATAGTTATATTTAATTTATTTGTGTTTTTTAATTGTCTTTTCAACATTTGTTCTTTAAAAGGAAAAAAATTAATAACGGGTTTCTTTTGTAGATAGTCAGTTTGCATGGAAGAACAAGAGAAAAGAGGTTTTGCTGTTCTGGTGGGCAGTTCCCATCCTGAATTGGCTCTGCTTATAATTAGGTTTGTGAAATGTTTACTGTTTTATTTGTTGTTTGTTTAATTTTTGATTGTTTTATATTGAATTTCAATGTTTAGTCGTCTTCCAGCTAGACAGTTTGAAATGCGAGTTTATCATCAATCGAATCGTGAAACGATGCTGGAAATGAAAGAGTCAGTACGTGGGAAAGAGATTTTTATCATTCAAACCGCGACGCACAACGTCAACGATGATATTATGGAATTGTTGATTATGATATACGCTTGCAAAACCGCTTCTGCAAGACGGATTACTGTTGTCATGCCTTATCTTCCGTATACGAAGTGTCAGAACAGGGAAAAACGTACACCGATAGTGTCGAAATTGTTGGCCAACATGATCACCAAAGCCGGTGCCAGTCGAGTGATCACTTTGGATTTGTGCCGTCCAGAAGTTCAAGGTTTCTATTCAATTCCTGTTGACAATGTTCGAGCTTCTTGGTTCTTGGCCGAGAGGATTCGTGAACGTATCAGCGATTATAAGAATGCAATTGTGATTGCAAAAAATCCCACAGTAATGCCGAAAGCGTCATCTCTGGCTGAAAAGTTGGGCTTGATTTTGGGTGTCATACACGGCGAAATGGAACCACTCGAAGAAGAAGAACAATGTCTGACCAACTTCATCACCACATCGTCAAATTCTAGCGGCAGTTCAGACAGTCTATCCAAGCAACAGCAACCGCATCACCAAGTTCCACTGACTTTGATCGGTGACGTCGGCGGTCGTATAGCCATTTTGGTTGATTATGTCATTGATTACGTTGAATCGTTCATCCGGTCTGCTGAGGTGCTGAAAAGGCGTGGCGCTTACAAAATTTACGTCGTTGCCACGCATGCTATTTTTGGCCACAATGCACCTCTGCTGTTGGAAAATTCCGTCATCGATACAGTATTCGTCACCAATAGTGTTCCGCATGAATTGCAAAAATTGCAATGTCACAAAATCGAAACAATAGACGTATCGCCTATATTATCCGAAGCGATTCGTCGTTGTTTCAACAGGGAATCTTTGTCACGGCTGTTTTCAGACGTCGCTGTTCAAGATTAATTTTTCTCATCACGTTCTTTTCTTTGTGCTTTATTTCCAATTTATTCAAGTAAAGAAAAATTAAATCATTTTAAGCACAATAGTCGACTGTGCTGTTTATGCTTATATTTTGTTGTTTGTTATGTGCAACGTGCAACGGCCGAACTTTATATTTACGTTTGTTTATGTATGTTTCATTTATTCTTTTAATGTGATGTTTTAAGCAATGCTACCAGTGAAGCCAGCGTTGAAGGAAAATTGCAAAAAATTGACGAAATTGTTGAAAGGTTATTCGACGACCACATTCAAAGACGGACTTCAAGCTAATATACACTCGTTGGCTTGGAATTACGATGGAACACGCCTCGCCTCAGGTGGCAATGATAAGAATGTCTGTTCATTTATCTTGAATGATAATAATGAATTGGTCAGTAGTTTTTTTTATTCACTTATTATTATTGTTGTTATTATTATTATTATTATTCATATTCAGATCCGCGAACACACATTTCGAGGACACAGTCATCAAGTGGATCAAGTTTGCTGGCATCGCAGCAGTGCTGATTTGATTGCTTCGGCTAGCGGCGACAAGACGGTTCGAGTTTGGGATGTTCGGAGCCGGAAGTGCGTGGCCACGGTCGATACCAAAGGCGAGAATATTTATTTGGACTGGTCACCGGACGGTTCCACAATTGCCGTTGGAAACAAAGAAGATCTGATTTCGTTTATTGAAACGCGCACCTTTACCGTGGTCACTACCGAACAATTCAGCATCGAGACCAACCAATTTCGATGGAACAATACCAACAGCTTGTTTTTCATATGCAATGGCAATGGGCAAATTATTGTTCTCAGGTTGAATCTCCAATGATCCATTTCACTTCTTTTGATCAATTCTCAATAGAACTGGGCTGATTTAATTTTAATTTTTATTTTTATTATATCTTCAGTTGGCCCAACTTGGAACGTTTATCCGTTATTCAAGCGCATCCTTCGACAATATTGTGCATTGAATTCGACTTATCCGGCGAATATTTCGCCATCGGCGGTTTGGATGCGTTGATCAGTTTGTGGGATGCGAAAAATCTCATCTGTCTCAGGACTTTTGAAAGGCATGCTTGCTTTTTGATGTTTCTTTTTATTGCTTGAAGATTATTTTTTATTTCTTTGAATTAATCTTCAGCGAACGGAAAATATTTGCAGTGAATTTATTTGTTTTCTCATCTTCTAGACTTGATTGGCCTGTTCAAACGATCAGCTTTAGTCACGACAGTGCTCTGCTTGCATCCGGCTCGGAAGATTTGTTTGTTGATATTGCACATGTAGAAACTGGTAAGTTTAAATTCCAAAATTTGCCCTTCAGTGCACATTTTCCTTCTATTCTGCTTGTGTACGAGAGTAATGTACACGATTTTTAATTTTTGCTGTCGTCAAATTTGGGAATCAAAATTTCAGTTGCCCATTTTCAGGCGGAAGTGTAGCAGAATTACCCTGCGAATATCCGACATTCACGCTTGCTTGGCATCCGAAGGTTCATCTCCTTGCTTATGCTGGAGATGAGAAGGCCAGAACATTTTACGAACGTGATCGAGTGGATCGTGAAACAGGCTCGATCGGATTGTTCGGCGTTGGCTTGAACAAAGTATGAAAGCAGAATACTGTCAATGATATATCAATAAATGCTGTCTCTTTTTTTTTTAAATTACATTTATAATAATTCTTATA
The DNA here is from genome assembly GCA_001447645.1 of Trichinella pseudospiralis. Classification (NCBI taxonomy): domain Eukaryota; kingdom Metazoa; phylum Nematoda; class Enoplea; order Trichinellida; family Trichinellidae; genus Trichinella; species Trichinella pseudospiralis. The sequence goes on from JYDV01000014.1 coordinate 117,493, forward strand.
CTCGCTTTACATAAATCGTATGTTATTATATTGTTGAAGGAAATTTGAAAATTCAAAGCAGTTTGATGTTTTTTGTAATAAAACCAAATTTATTTAATTAAAGCATTTATTTATGTAAATTTGGTGTAAGAAACAAGCATACTAGAAAAAGTACGACTGTTTGAGTATTTCTAGTTTTAAGTAAGGACATAATGAAACACCACATTTTCGCAATTGTGCAAATGATGAGCTTGTGCGGCAAGCAGAATATTCAAATGTACAGCAGTGCAATTTCTCACACGCCCGTCACGGAATGGAATGATTCAATTGGTGCACTTTTCATTGGTAGGGTTGTTGAACTGAAATAGGCCTCATTTTGAACGCACCATGGCTCATCATAGCTAAATTAAATTTATCAACGGGTCATGTGTAAAATTTGCATTTTTTTTTAAATTTGATGTTTACTTCTGAGCTTCTTCTTGTTGAATTTTTTGAATTTCTTCCGGTAAAGCGGGAGGTTTGAATTCTACAAGACTTTGCAGAACAGAGTTGAAAATTTTTTCATTGCAACGAATAAATTGCTCAGCAATACGTTCACGACAACTTTCAAAATCTGGCCTGTCTTCTGGATTGGAAAGCCAACACTGGCACATCAGACGATAACTAAATAATGTTTTACTTTTATAATTATTTTACAATTTTTCTTTTTGAAAATTTTAAATTAGCATATCAAGTTACATTTCTTCTGGAGCGTACGATGGTTGCAGGAGACGATTTCCGGCTTTTAACCATCGAATAAATTCAGCTCCTGGTCTTTGATCAGCGTAAGGTGTTTCGCCCATGGAAAATATTTCCCACAAAACTATACCAAATGACCATCTGAAGAAAGATAAAAAATTTAAAAAAACAACAACAACAAAAGAATTGTATAAATATTATGTCACGTACGCGTCAGATTTTGCCGTATATTCTTGGTAAAGTAAAGATTCCGGTGCCATCCATTTTATCGGCAGTGGGGTATCTAACTTTTTGATTTTATATTGATCATCTCGTCGTGTCAGGCCAAAATCACCTACTTTGACCAGGTGATTTTCAGTGAGGAACAAATTGCGCAACGCCAGATCACGATGAATAAGCTTGAAATTGAAATTATTGTTAAACATGGAAATTGTAAAAAAAATTAACTTACATTTTTTGAAGAAAGAAATTGCATACCGTTGGCTACTTGGTATGCAAAGGAGAGCAAATCTGATGTGCACAGAAATGTTTTCAACGACCAATTCTCTGCCACTTCATCGCTCCACTGAGAATCAAATTCACTCTACAAAAGTAATCAAAGTTTCAAATATTTATGAAATAAAATTGCTTTAAAATTTGCTTCTCGAAATACAACACAAAAGACAACTGATGAAATATTTGATAATCTACCTGATAATGAGTACGTCTGCTTCGAGAATTGAATATGCTATCCGGAATCATGTAATCACTAGGGAGAGTTTCAGCATTGCCAGTTGTCATTTTTGGAGTAACCAGTACCACTTCACTGACGAATGCTATTGCTTTTTTACGTAAATAATCTCTTAAACAGCCCAACATGCAAAATTCAGTTATAACATACAACTCCCCTTGGACCATGTGCTTTGTAATTGCTCCAATCAAAGCAAGAACATTAGGATGAAATCCAATGTAAACCATCACTTTAAGTTCTGACAAAAGTGCTTTTTGATGTTCTACATTTTTACCATCTAAATCAAACAAATAAAATTTTTTTAATTGCATTAATTTTCAGCAAAAAATATATACTACTTTTTGGTGTTTTTACAGCTACCATAGTTTTGTTTGCTTTATTATTTCCTACGATGAATCCTTCATATACTCTACCAAATTGTCCTTCTCCAAGAATGTCACCAACTTCCAGACATTTTAATGGTATTTCATAGCGAAAATCATATGTAAGATTTTCAGGTTGATCATTAATTGGAATGTTCGGATCAACATTTGGTGCACAGTCCATGGATTGAATAAGTTTCTGATGCATTTCTTCAAGGCATTTTATCTAAATTTTATTTTTATTGTTGTTTTATGAGACATTTAAAAATTTAAATAAAATTTTCAATATCTGTTCAGTATTACATTTAAAACAATTGTTAAAAATTGAATCGTCAAGTTGCATTTGAAATTTAAATTTGAATAAATATACTTACACGAAGCTGATTTCTTCTTTTTACAATAAAAAGTGCGACAAATAAAAACAGCGACAGGCTTCCAATCAAAGCCAGACTTATTTGCATTGCATACATGGATCTAGTGGTTGAATGCTCATTAGTCAAGCCGCTTATGATAAGAGTAAAATTTGCTTCAGCAAAGCCAGCTCTGTTTGTTGCACGGCATCTGTACAAGCCTGCATCTTCTTTAACAACTCTCAATATTCGTAATTGTCTTCCTTCTGACAAAAGTCTTATGCTGGCAGTAGTGAATTGTTGCTGACCATTCTTGTACCATTCTATTTTTGGCTTTGGAAAACCAGTACAATTGCAAAATATATCATAAGGTTCGCTGTAATTCGCTTCCAGTTCAACATCATTACTATTGCTTATTGCTGGCAATGTAGGCTGCATGACGACTAAATTTTTCATTCGTCGAACTGACATTCCGTTTGCTTGTGATTCAGCTTCGCATGCATAAATACCCTGGTGTGACAAATTAACATTTGAAATTTGTAATTGAAGCTGTGATGAATAAGCTGATGAATTATTTGCGTTTATTGTAATTCCTGGATAGACACCATCATGTAGGGGAATTCTTTTATTTTCTTCATCTTTATACCAGCGTACTGAATGATATTCCCATTTTTGGTACATGCAAATTATTTCAATATGATCAGTAACAAATACATCGTTCTTTCCTTCACCATAAAGAAATTTACTTATTTTCTTTAAATCAACATAAAAGCCTTGATTGTTTTGCGCATCCGGAATGTCAGTTACAATAAATTCCATTTTGGCTGTTACAGCTAAATTTTTGTTTAACTTATTTTCAGCTTGGCACATGTAGGATCCTGAAGATTTCGCTATTACTTCATAGAAAACAACGTAGTCATACGTTCCATTTTTATGCTGAATGTCATTGCCATTTGGATTAATCAGAGCTAAAAAAAACTTCAATTATTTTAGTTTATTTTTATTTTAAATTTTATTTCACCTGGATTGTATATTTTCTCCCAAGGACAGACATCTTCAACTGGGCACTGTTTCCAAAATAAAGTTATGCTCAGAAAAGGAAAGCCTTCCGCTTGACATACTAAACTATAATGATCATTAAGTTCTAAGAATCGGCTGTCCAACTTCTTTGAATCAGAAAACATTTCAAAATTAACAATGCTTGCTGGAGACATTACAAAAAGTTCATATATAGCAATGGAAGAAAAATTTGCTGCTTGCACTAAAATTTCATAAGTTCCCATATCATGTAATGTTACGTTGCTTATGGTCCATATCATGCGACAACTGTTAGAAGAAAGATGAGTAGTAATTAGAGAAAAGCGATCATCTTCCAAGGTAAGCTCATTTTTGACTACAAGACCATTATGCGTTAGATAAGAATGATACCAAAACACGTGCATCTCTTCAAGCGGCCAAGCTTCGAATTCAATTGGAATTTCTACTGATTTTCCAAAAGTAGTATTTAGCCGGCGATCACTTAGTTGATGAATAATCTTTACGTATCCTTTAACAGCTAAAAATTGTTTATCAAATAAAAACATCAATTAGCACATACATTATTCAACAAAGGTAACATATATCTGCGTAAAAACTATAAAATTACATGATATTTGTATAAATTTTGACACCGTCTCTGAAGTTGCTTTTCCTGCTGTAGAACAAGTACAAGAATAAATTCCTTCATCTTCTTGGGTAACATTTTTAAGTTTAAGAGTTATGTTAAATCGAGGTTCCACCTCTTGAAGCACCACAATGCGCATCTGTCAGAATATTTCGAAATGTAGAACTACAAATAATGCAAAAAGAATTCTTACTGAAGTATCTTTATCGCCCATTGAAGGGTATGACCATGAACAGTATCCTTGAAATGACTGCTGAAAATAATTTAAGCAGCTAATTTGCATTTCACCTCCAACATATGGATAAGGTGGGAAAAGGCCTTCGATCCATGGATGCAGCTTAACAGGTTCCGCCACTACTACCAAAAGAAATTGCAATTTATCTTTTTTTTGGCCCAGTGCTGCTTCGCATCTCGCTGCAGCTGCAGGACTTGAAGTACTTTTCTTTTTAAGAAACATCTGTGGCTTTACAAAAAACCCACGTCTTAAATGCATTTTATGAATATACAGTTTCTCAAAATAATTTTTTGTGTCTCAAAATAATAATTTTATATTTAAGCCCAAATTGCTGAAGCATTTTTAAAAATAATTCAATTTCAAGTTTATTGAAAAAAGAATATCAAAAAAATCAGCTCACTTTGGATTGTATATCGCTTGTCTAATTAACTTCTCATTTACATATAATCGTACTTCAGCGTCCGGATCAGTCACAAGACAGTCAATGTATCCACCATTGGATTGGTGCAGTGGAATCAGGTGAGAGTAACTGTCCATTTCATCATGCCAATGAAGAAATAAATATGAACTTTTTGGATCTAAAAGTCATCGTGATTGACAATAATTACCAAAAATTGTAATTACCTATGACGTAAACATAAGTTCCGTGTTCTGCTATTATGGAGTCTTTTCCATTTTTATTTTTACTGATAATGCATGTGTATAAGCCTGTATCTGTCAGGCGAAGATTTTGCAGTACCAGTAATCCACTATCGCTGAATATTTGCAAACGTCCGTCAACAGTTGGATCGGAAAAGTCTTTATATGCCTGAAAAGTTGAATTATTTAATAAACGCTTACATTTATCAGCTATAACTGACATTTTCTTATATTTGAAATAAAATAATGAATGTAAGTTATTAGTTTAAGAATTTTTAAACCTTTTCAGTACAATGCTGATATGTATTTTAAAATTAATTTTAATTAGTAAAAAGGTAGTCAGTCATACTGTATTGTTTGGAAGTTTCCATTTGACGGAAGAATCATCTCCACAATTCAGTGTTAAAGAATCACCTGCGTGCTTTTTTATATAGAAGTCACTTTGAATACCTGTGAGTGCAGGCGTTTGACTTAAATGAACTTCATTTGATGAAAACTGCGTTCTTCCTTGTAACACTGCATTGAAAAATAAAAATATTGCACTTAATGAATGAGCACATTGACGTCTTGTAAATGAAGTTTCCATTGGTTACAGTTACATGTCGAAATTGTACATCAGTAACATAGACCTATAACAGAATTTTTTAAAATTAATGACTTTTATGCGACGTTAAGATTTTTCTTTTCATAGTTTTATCATGATTTTTAAAACTGTTTTTATGAGTTTATTGTTTAAAACAAGCCACAAAATTTATTTTGTTTGTAAAATGACTTGCAGAAAACAAACTGCTTATCACAAATATTCCACAAAACAAACTTGTTTGCATTTATATAAAATAAATGAGTCATCTTATTTTTCATTTTGAAACAGCTCATACTATTGAGCAATAAGTAGCATTACCTATCTCTGTTTTTCACGCCTCAAAATTTAGCAAACTGTTTTTGCATATTCAACAGTAAACTTGTCGAATTCATGTTTGATTAATCTAAAAACATAAACATATAAAAATATGTGATATCAGTTTAAGATAAATTTGCAACTGTAGCATTTTAAAACTATTTGCAGTTTTTTAAGTAAAAGGTAACAGAATTTCCGTAAAAAAGCCACGCAAACATAAAGCATTAAAATATTTAATTTTGTAACGTGATAATAAAATGATGAATATGATTGAAATAAAAAAAACATGGGATTAGTTACGTGAAATTTAATGGATTAAGGAGGAAATTAAAAATGGTAAAATCAAAACATTCAGGGGACACATATTTTAATCTCTGAAATTAGTAGGATAAAGCAATGATTTCAAAAGATAACTTTGAAGTGAAGTATATTTTTGTAAATTTATTTAATAATGACCGACGTCAGTTTAGTTTACTTTATTCTATTGTCAAATTTTATTTCTATTGAATTAAAACGAAGACTAATTTGATCATGACTGCGGAAGAATACATTCCGTTCTCTTGTAATTCTCATGGCCCAGACAAAATGCACTTGGAAAGTACTTTTCTTGATTTGTTTGTTATTATTCTATTAAATTTTAACTATCAAATAAAAATAGATGTGCATTTCAATTTCTAAAATTAAGTGCAGTTCCCTTAAACAGCAATGGCCAATGTAAAAATACAATTAAAAAGTAAAAATCAGTAATTTTTCTCTAATTTTTTCTAGAATTTTGCACACTAAAATACAGATTATACAAAATAATAATAAAATTATTATACAATTGCAGCAAAATTTATTGCTGGAATTTTATTCATTCCAAATTTATTTACTTTAAAAACAGACATTTTTAATGCGTTGTTATAGAACTGAAATTGAATTGATAAATTAATCAAATCATAAAATAATAAGTCATAATAAATATAACTGAATTTAAACATTTAAATCAGTAAAAAAAATAAGTATCTAAATAAATTTCAGAATAAATACAAATATATTTACAATTACAGATAGCAAATAAAATTAAGATTAAATAACTTTATTAACTTTTGTTTTTCAAAATATTTAAGTAAATTATTTTTTATAAAATTTGATTCAAATTTCAATTTATTTCAATGCAAAAAATAAATAAAAATGCAAAAACTATATTTTCCATATTTAAAAGTTTAACATTACACAAAGCAGCAGTGTAAATTGAAATATTTCTATAAAATATTTAAATAGAATATATTAAGTTTATTATAAATTTCTTTAACAATTTTAGAAATAAATTTTTCAATAAGTGACAGCATATGAAGAATTTAGCAATTAAATTAAAAAAAATAATTAGCTTTTCTGCTAATATTAAGTTTAGAACAGATCAATTTCAAATAAAATATAAAAATTATTCATGCTTAAATTATAATAATTACTTGACCAATTAAGTATAGCAAAAAGATTTGAAAAAATTAAATGGTTGAAACTGCATTGTAGCTTAAAGTTTAAAATTTAGCGTTTTTCTAATAATGCAAGGTAAAAGATTGTTTAATCATGCATTTTTTAAAAAGAATTCTTTTCCAAAAGAAGATAAATTCCAAAAAAAATAATTAATTAACAAACAGTTTTTTAATTTCAGTTGACTTACTTTTAGCATTTTATTACTTTTAAAGCAATTCAATGAGTTGTAATAAATGAAAATAAATTATTCTGATGTTCTATGATGATTTCAATTGTAAAACATTGAAATAAAGAGTGAAAATTGGTAAAATTACAGAAAGCAAAGATGATTTGAAAAGCAATAAGAATACAAGATGGAATAATTAAACCGTACATTAAATTCAGATAAAAATAAAGCATTTTATTTTACCTCATTTCACTAATTTGAATAATGCTTTTGATTTTTTGACAAGGAAAAAAGTGTACAGAAGAATTGAATAAGCATTGTTTAGAAAGAGAAAGGCATGTTTTGTAAAATTGGTGTATGGTTTGCCAAATTGCTTAAGATGCGACAAAATGCAACGATAACGTTGTGTATCAGACAGACTGTTTCAGTTGTGCTTAGTGAATCGTAAGCAAACAATATTGTCGACGTATTTTCACAATTTCGACTACGTCAAGCAAGGTTTGCTGTGAAATCAACGAACACAGTTCGCCTTGTGAAATTATTGCTCGGTCAAAAATTATTTGTTTTCTTCTTTCATGTGATTACTCAGCCACGAGCTCAACCTGTATTTAGCCTTCAACCATGTAGCACTGCTTCCACTGTAGCAAAGTATGAAAACAGGATCACTTGGCAAAGCTGCACTTTTCAATCAATTGCACATGCAAATGCTATTATTTCTTTATTTTACATGTATAGCACTTGTTTTTATTTTTAAATGATACTTTATGCTTTTACTTTCCTTGTACTTACATTAACAAATTTTTTTTAATTAATTTTTTAATAAAAAGAATCAATAATAATAAAAATATTAATACAATACAAGAATCTTTTAATTTTTACTGTCATAATATGTATCATTATACGATAATGCTGCATTATTATTACTACAATTTATTTAAACTGAAACAAACGTCATTGCAATTTCAAACAATTATAATATGCTAATAACTTCTCATATAGTGAAATATGGTATATAATAAATTTTGCAAAAATCCACTTTATAAGTTGTTTGAATTTAACAAAACAGAACTTTTTAGACATTTTGTAAAATTGTTGTTTCTGACAAATCCACTAATTCACGGCATCAACTAATAACGTTGATTTTATTTTTTAACAATTTATATCAGGGATAGGAAAACTTTTTGTACCATCGACCCCCTATGATTTTCTTTGAAGCCTTGATTTTCTTAATCATACCACACGGCCATTGTCACACAGACGTCTACCCCAAGCAGCTGTGCACAATTTATCATTTAGCTTTGTACTAAAATCGCCTTTACCAATTCATCTGATATGACGAAAGACGTGAAAAATATCTGACAAAAACCTATGCAACACATTTATCAAACATCATTTATCAGTTGGTGTTTGTTGATAGTTCAGAAAAGTATAAATTATTGTTACAAAATAGTTCTGCAGGAAATAAATTCCACAGATTGGATTTCAAAGTTCATTTTCAATCCCGGAGTTCATCGACCACCATTCGACCCCTCTAAGCCTCTGTCGACCCCTTAGATAGTCCCATCTACCCCAAGGGGTCGACATCGACCACTTTAGCTACCCCTGGTTTATATTATAAATTTTTGTAAATTGAATTATATAGCAAATTTTTAATCATAATTTTACTAAAATTTGCAAATATTTTTTAAAATGTTTTCATGGAATAATTATTAAATATTTTATACACTTCCAGAGTTAACTATTGGAATAGTTTTAAAAAATGCCACTGCTTTACGTTATGGCCAAGAAACAAAGGAAGAGAATTTTAAAAATTTAATTGAAATTTTTTCTCAAAAAATCATCCGTGTAAATAAATAAATGCCAAGATTGAAGAAATTTCCTCATTCATTATTGCACACTTTTTTCCATTGAGCAGCTGAACATTTAATTCACGTAGCACTTTGCAGGAGCTCTTTTGAAAGTAATATGCTCCTGCAACATGCGATCAATCAAAATTTGAGCTTCGACGAGCGTTAGGAATGTTGTGATCGCTTTTATTACTCTTTTCAACCATTTGATATAATTTGTCATTTTGTTTTGACTCGACTGCCAACTTCCAGGATGTATCTAAGCTGTTAAATTTTTTTTGATATCTACGACCAAGCAAATATGAAAAAATGCGCCGAAATTCACGATTAAAATGATAATTCATCCACGCATATAATACGGTATTCCAGCTGCTGCTACTCATGGCTATTAAATGGGAAACAAGAAACAAGAACACAAAATACGATTTACCATCAAAGTGACTTGGCATAACATCACGTAATATATTTAGCACGTTGAATGGAAGCCAGCATAAGCCAAAAATTGCTACCATTAGAGTAAGCATCTGAAATTCAATTAATTTTAAATGTAATTTTATGAAATCATTTTCAAAGGCCAATAAGTTAAAGTTATATAATTTTAAAATGCTGAAATGCTTCATTTTTAATATAAACTATCAGAAATACAATCTTAATGTACCTTTAGCAAACGCTTCCTTCGTTGCAAAGCTTGATCTGATTTCAACTGCAAAATTATTTTTCTCTTAAAAATGTGAAACCAAATCCTCAAGTAGCAGACTGTTATTATTAGAAAGGGGATTCCGAACTGAAGAGCCATTACGCTAAACCCATACGCTGCTTGGAATTCATGAAATTCCCATAATTCTCGACAGATGTAAATGTCACATTCTGCCAAATGATACAAGTCCATATGGAAGCCATACGGAGCAACCAGTAGTAAACTCAAGATCCATATTGCAAGTATAATTCCAAAGCATACTTTCATTTTCATTCTCTTTTTGAATGGATTTAATATAACGATGTATCTATAAATATATAAAATATTTAATTGAATGAACAATTTTCTTTAATTGTTTTTCAAGTCATAAATTTCTTTTTAAAAGTATAACAAATGTAGTGCATATACTATTGCATATACTGAATACTTACATTCGACGGATGCACTTTTTTTATTAATTAACATAGCAAACAGGGTAAAAGATTATAAGCATACCTGTCCAACGCAATAGCTGTTAAAGTGAATGAGTTGATAAATATGCTAGCACCTTGTATCACTGGCAATGAATGACACATCACGGCTCCCCAAATCCATTTACCCAAATACCCGTACATTGGTGTAAGCCATAATGAAGTCAGCGTGACAAAAATATCAGAAACAGCCAAATTGCAGATGAAAAAATTTGTAACAGACTGAAGGCGGCGGTTGAAAACAATAATTCCAACTACCATTAAATTCCCAAGTAATGCAGTTACAAAAACGATTACATATAGAGAAACCAAAACTACTTTTGCTGCAATGTGTTCGTGAAGTGGTTCAGATGAAAAGATGCAGGAGTTTGAGGACATGTAAATTTTGGAATTCTTTCTTTAGATAATTCGTTAATATTTCAGTATTTCATTAAGCCAAAATGCACCATCAAAATCTTCAAGCAGTCATTCATTAATAGAAGACAACATTTTAGCGATCCAGATGTTTTAAAACTTCATAATTCGATTTCTAAAAGCCATAAATTGATAAAACACTGATGCGGCAATTACTTCGCTATATTAAATCATAACTATTCATATTTTAGCATATATTAATGCTTGTTGTGCATATTTAAATAAAAAATAAAAAGTTATATTTCAGAATTAAAAATAAAAAATGTTTTCTGCAATTGATGCAAATGCTTAAAGTTCTTCATGTTGGATCATGGATGTTATTAAATAATGAAACAAGCTTCAAAACATTCGACTTAAAATAAATTTGTTGTTTTCAAATTAACATAAAGTTTAAAATATAATTTATCATTCATAGAATTGAATTGAAGTAACAATTTAAATTCAAAGAACAATAGTAATTGCGCAATTAGAAATTAAATAATTAAATAATTTTAAGTAGCAAACACGCATTTTTAAGCTGAAGTAAATAATGAAATTCAGATGAACATTTGCAATTTGCAAAGTAAATATCAGAATTGAAATATAAACAATAATAATAACAATAACCTTTCCAAATTCTTATTTATTATTTTAACATCGGCAGGGTTTTTTAATTTTTATTTGGAAAAAATATATATAATTGATCAACTTATTAAAAAAGCTTAAAAAACTCACTGAAATTAAAAATCAAGTTATTAACTTCAAGCTATTAACTTGTTAGTAATTTTTAATAAAATGTAATTTCAATGCTCACCTGAAGTGAAAAAGCACTGATTAAAATAGCTCTAATAAGTGCAATCAATTTTTCGAAAACTTCATTTACTTCCACTGAATGCGTAAGTCACCAATGACAGACATCCATTTTAATGAAAATCAACTGCTGCTTAGATGGCATCAAACGTTCTGCAAAATAATGATACAAATTCTACAATGGCACTTTGTAAAATGAACTTTTCCAATAAAATACATTTTGTATAAAAGAAATTTGTTACGTTTTAATTTTTTAATTATTTTGGAATAATAGTTAAAAACTATTTTATAAAAGTAACAATGCTGTAGCTTTTTTACTATTTACTGACGTGAATTATGCAACGTCATTTAAATACACACGTTTGTTATCAATAATGTAAAACTATTTAATCATATGAATTTTTTTATGCAGTAAGATTGATTAAAACAACAATAATACACTGTAAAGCAGTTTCTTTTATAATGTATTAAAAGCAAATTAGAAAAACACTGGAATATCACCATAAACAAAATAATTATTTAAAAAAAGTTAATCTTAAAACATAGTTCTTGATAGTTTATAGTGTTGTTTAAGAAACTTTAAAATTTTGCAAAAATGAAAACTGAACTCTAAACGCATTTAACCGCTAAACGAATTAACAATCTAAACGCTCTTTATTTTAATAGTATCTAAGATTAAAATGTTAAAATATTAAAATATATTAAAATTATGTAATTAAAATGTAAAATTTTTTAATAACAAAATGCTATAGCATATCAGTTTTGTTAAATTAAAAATAACTTTTAAATTGCTTAAACATAAACTTTTTTAACATTTATAAGTGAGGCAAATAATGTAGATTTTGCAGATAATGTACTTTTATAGATTTTGCATTGACAAGTACTGTTTAATTTATAATTATTTAGGTTTTTTTAAGTAAATTTTTCAATAAATCAAATTTTCATTTTAAAAATTCATGTAAACTATACTAGAAGGTTAGTTTATTTTAGTTCAGGTACTGTTATAAATTTGAGACTTTTTCAAAATATTTACTTCAAAAATAAATTAAAACTGAAAAATAAAATCTAATTTTTTCTGCAAAAGCAATTTTTTAAAATCTTTTGTTATGTATTGTTTTATGTGTTTTAAACTAAACAGCAGCAATAATAATAAGTACAAATTTTATTATATTCAAAAGACAAAATAAACGACAAATGTAGTAGTAATTTATAATTTTGATTTTAAACGTAAAAAATATCTTGGCCATTATATTATTATATTTTTTGAAGTGCTTTACATATATTGTAAATTCGAAAAGAAATTAAAATCCAATATTCATTGCCATGCTTTTATATTTTAAACACTCTGAAAGTCATCGATTTTGTAATAATTAAGAGTTAACACTATGCTTTGATGATTCTGGCAAAATTTTCAATTCATTGTTAATCGATTTTTGCACTGAAATCGATTGAATAAACTATTTGTCTCCAAATTAATTACATAGCCATCACCAGATCATGATAACAATTGAAGAATTGAAGTATATGTATAGTACTGCACTATAGTAGCATATTATAGCTTGAAAGTATCTAACATGAGTAGTTCATTAATAGTAATGATTCCATTGTTTATTGAAATATTCTATTCTGTTAAAAATAAACAAAATTTGAATTAAATTAAAATTCATGTACAGCAACATTTAAACTATAAAATCCATTCCTCTGATACACTATTAACTGCATCTGATCAGCATAATCAGAAAATAAAGCGCCCAAATACATGCAGACCAAAGTCTTTACTAAACATGCATGCGATAAAATTTTGCATGAGAATTCGAAGATTTAATTTACATAAACTAAAAAATGAGACGTTATAAAATATACATAATTTGTTATTCATCTATTTTTTCAACTGTTTTCAAAAGTTGAACAAATATAAGTGTAAAATTTCCATACATCAAAAATGATAAAAATTGCATTGTAAGATAAAAGTTGTATATGGTGAAATACATTTACTTTTTTGTTCATTTTGTTCCTATGAAAGCAACAAGCAGAATAACCATCAGAGCATACATTCATAATGGGGAGTTGAAATACAAACTGTTATGTAACTTAATTTACACAATCATTTAATTAATATAGCTTGTGTAACAAGCAAAGTCAGAATTTAATATTTTGTAAATTGCTTATTTTTATGTAAAAAAGTAAGAACTAAAAATAGATCTATATCGAAGATAATAATTTCAATCTACAAAATTTTCATCATATAAAAAACCGAGAAATGAAGCATTTCCCATCACAGAATGTTTATGGAAATGGCAAGAATATTTAATAAACAGTCTCATAGAATGTTATTTTAAGATGACAGATATGCTTCAAGCTGTGCAATTTTGTTAACACTAATCATAAGATGTCAATAATTTCTGATTTGACAACTGATAGTCGTTTTACGGAATACTCATTTCTTATTTGAAGCTAAGAATAAATAGGATATGACGAGATTAAGTGTAAAACCCAAAGCAAAGTGTGAATGCATATTATCAGTTGGTAAATTTTTTGATTTCATAATCTCCCTTTGTTATTTATCCTACGTTAATCTGATCTCATTCACAAGTAATAAAATTATAATCTACCTCAAGTTATGTTGTGCTTCCCATATTTTACGACAATGATAATGCTAAACTTTCGACACACGATAAACGACACAAAATAAATATTTGCCTCTCATAAGATGAAACGTAAAATATAACTAGCAATAAAAATAGAAATTTCATAAAATGAAAAATTCTGCGATGACATTTTTGTAATAATAAGATAAAAGATTAAATGTAAACACGCTCACACAACACATATATATATATGTAGCACTCATAATTTCAGTTGAATGGAAAATACTTAGAAAATTTTAAATACTAAAGAAAACAAAAATGTATATAAACAGGGAAGATTTAATTTTGCCAACTTACGTTTAAATTTCCATACCAAATTTTGGTTGTTCAATCATAGATGGGTCTGCAGCTGAGCAAAATATTGACTGTTTAAAAGTTTCCTGATTTCTTATATCAGCCTGTATTAAATTATCCGTAACTTAAGATCAAAGCAAGTGCGGGTGATTGTTGTAGTTGAAATCAATTGGAATTTTCTCAAGTTTCAACTTTAATTGACCATGGAAAGTCAAAAGTTATTTAAAGTGAATTTCTAATATATCATTTTATTCGTATTTGCTGGTTCTTTGACTTTTCAAATTAAAAAACATTTAAACATCCACAATAGGTTATTTGCAAAGCATCAACGTTTTGCTTCTGCTTGTTAAAAATTTGATTAAAAGAAAAAAAGAAAAGCAACAATATCAAAATATTTTATCTTTATAAAATTGAATTATTCAATTAAACGATAAAATCATTATATATGTAAATAATGTCACGATGCAATATTATAGTATTAACTACAGTAAATGAGCAATAAAAATAAAAATTGAAAGTAAATGTACTGAAAAAGAAATCAAAAATAATTAAAAGTAAAAAATTATGCTTCTTTGTGTTTTTGCTTGATTGATAATTGCTGATTTTTTTTTTTGAATACTTTAAAACATATACACAATTGTAATCTAAAAATAAATTCGATTAGTGAAAACGTACTCGTTTTACAATAAATATTATCCAAAATAGAAATGGAAGTTATCTTAGTCAAATGATATGACAAATCATCACATGTGAAGCTGCTTTATTGTCGAACTATTGCAACTCAAATGCTTCATCTCATCCAATCGATGTTGTCCAATGCTATGCCACTAATTGCCTCCGACAGTAGCGTCAAGCAAAAACAGCATGCTCAGTTTCATGCATTAATGTTTGTTGGCTTTGTTCTTAATTACAAAAGGTCTTTTTATTTTACTTTTCATTTTTACCATTACAATATTAATAATATATCGCCTTTACAAGTGAACATCATCATTCATATCTATGTTATATTATGTATAATATTCAACTTTTAGCCAACAAAATAACACGCTTGCTCTTGTTAAAATTTGACATTGTATTATAATTATTTGACAATCAAATATTTTGCAAATGCGGACTTCTTATTCCAATTAGAAAGATGCAAATTTTAAGAAACGCCTAATTAATTCTTGTTGCTGTTGTGATATTTACACAAAGTTGTTTATTTTAATCAACTAAAGTAAGCATGTTGATTGTCAAATCAATGCACATTTTAAAATAATTTTTCCTATTTTTTTTCCATATTTCTTATTTATATGCTTTTTGATTTCTTCTTTTTAACATCTTAACCTCAATAGGACTTCTGAACAGATTTAACATGTTCTTATTTGTTAAATTATTCGACACCATTTTACAAACAATTTGCAATCAACAATAAAATCCATCATGTGTAATTATTATTAATAAACCAACAAAATGTATGTGATTCTTTTAGAAAAGAATACCAGCGTTTAAATATTATTATAAATTGTTTAAGATTAAAAAATTACCTCGCCCACTTGAAATATGTTGCAATAAAATAATGAAATAAAAAATAATGTTTATTTAAGATGAGCATAATTTATGACAAATGAAGCAAATTTGAATCATCTGTTGTAAAAATTGTCCATTAAATTTATTAATAAGTCATTTGTTTTCAATTCATCACTAACAAGCATACCTTTGCAGTGTTATCATATGATTAACAAAAGAGATGGTGATTGAAAATTGAAATTTTTATATTTCAAATTTACACATGAGCATTTTTAGCCGCAATTCAGAAAATTGCATTCGAATAACTTCTCTAAAGTACAAAGTACTAATAATTCTTCTTTTTAAAAAAATTTTAATTGTACCAACAGATGTGGAATACATTTATAAAGTAAAATAAAATAAAAAGAAATAAACATAAATACCGTAATTTGTAATTGCTACAAAAGTTCAGAGTGATGTGTAAATTTTTCTAAAACATATTAATCTTAGTGAAGATAAAAAATACTCATGTCAACAAATCAAATTACAAAGCAAGACACTCGTAATAGATAAATAATAGCTCATAATTTTTCAAAATTTAAAAATAGCTTATTTTTCTACTGTAATTTATGATTCAGATTTTTGAAACTTTTAATTTCATCAATACAGTACTACTTTGAATTTTTGTGAAAGAGAAGTAGAGCAATAAAAGAAAAATTAAGAAATTTCTTCAAGAAATTTTGTAATTGTCATGTTGTTTGTTTGTAAATAAATAATTATAAATTTAAAAAATAAACATTTTCAATACTTACACATTGAATTCTACAAATTCTGCAATGTAGTGATGCATTTATATGTCGTTGTATGTGTGTGTGTGTGTGTAGAAACTGTGTGTTGAAACCAATTTAAAGAAATAAGCAGAGCACATTCAAGAAACCGCTTCCTTATTGAACTGCAATTATTTTGTTGGTCGATATTTGTTGTTTAATCATCCCCCAAAGAGTGTACCATCAAATTTCTCGTTTACTTTGATATATCAGAAAACAGAAAACAATCCTACGTCACATTGTGCAATTACTTAAAAAAATACAAGTAGAAAATTTGTCGATATGTGTTTTTACCAAAGAAAATGTTATACCTTTACTAAAAATTACTCTTTTTAATTTTCGACATCTCAAAACGTACACAAGAAAAATGTATCTTCATTACATCATAACTTAAATTATGTTACTTTCGTTTTAGATCAAGTTCATTTATTTAAATAGTAATGCATACTTACAAAATTTGTACTACAAATTGCTAATTAACTTTTTAAATAATATTATCATTTCTGTTTCTGTCGTTAAAAAAAACTTTCCATTTCGATTGCATCAACAGATGACTGCTTTTCGAAATAAATGAATTCAATTGAATTTCACATATATAAATAAGTACATTTCAGAAATTGAATTTTAATATTTTTATATTGATTCACTTTGAAAATACAATTGCACAATTATGCGTAAAAATTACATCTGAAATATTTATATAATGTAAACCCGATTTTTCTCATCAACATGAATCACTGAAATAAGACACATCAGAAACGTAAGGCGTCTAGCGCCTATACAGTTACATAGCTTTACGTTTACGCAATCAATAAATATATACAAATGATGAGCCTGAAAAGAAGGCAGAAAAAGTTATTGCTTCATCGCACACAACATTTATACCATTCTATTCTACAACCTCGCCCTACAACATTTTGAATAATTTGTAATATTCACTCATTGGATATTGACGCATTTGAATCAAACACACTACAAACATATGCACCAACATCCACTACTTCTCGTTCATATTTTGTAATAAATTTCGTCTCCTAAAATGTGCACAGTACACAAATCGCATTTTAATTTCACTTTTCATTTACCAAAAGTTGCTTATATTTTGGCCGTTGTTCTTCATCTTTCATCAGGCAGCAATTGACAAAGTAAATAAAATCCATGCTGAAAAATGGATAATCTTTTGGACTAATCAAAGGCGGATCACCATCCACAACTTGTTGTAATTGATCAAATACAGAATTCCATGGAGGATATGGAAATTGGCCAGTGGCAATTTCAACCTCAAAATTAAAATAGAAAAAAACAAATACAATATTTCAGCAAATATTTCTTCGAGAAAAAATGCAAATAGGCATACCAAAGTTATACCCAGACTCCAAACATCAGCGCGTACATCGTAGCCACGTCTGCTTTTGCAAGGGTCGATCCTTTCCGGCTGAAAACAAATCCAATATGAATAAAATATTGAAGTTCATCAATTGCATTCACTATATAATTGCAAAAAATTTCTTACTGCCATGTAAGGTTTGCAGCCAGCATCTCGCGTTCTAGCAATGGAATCGACAAGCTTACCGGCAATACCAAAATCACACAGCTTTATTCGACCAGAACGATCCAATAAAATATTGCTTGGCTTGACATCTGCAAATAAACCAACTACTTTTGTATGTTCAAGAAAAGACAAACAAATATTTTTAAAAAGTTCAATAAATATTACCTCGATGAATTATATGAAGCTTGTCTTTCAAGTAACTCAATGCTTTAACAGTCTATAATTTCATATTTTTGAAGTTCAAATAAATTAACTTTCAATAAGCTAAAATTACATATAAATGGAAGCGGTAAAACACTAGAAATTGAAATAAAAAATACTGCAATCAATATTCCAGAAGTTTTTAAATTCAAACCTCTAATAAACACAACATTTCAAGAAAAAAAAATAATTTTTCACTTACAGCAACAGCTATTTTTCCTATGATTGGTTCAGGAAGCCTCTGCTTGGCATTTTCATATACCATCTTGTAAAAACGTTCTAACGATGTATCCATCAATTCCATGCAAATCCAACAATCTCCCTTTAAAATATAATGAATAAATTAATTAAAAAAATAAATGCACAATTAATTCTTATTAACTACCTCTCTGAAGATAGCTCCATAAAATTGAACAATATAAGGGCACTCGTCTGATCGCATGATGACATCTAAATCCATCAGCAGTTGTTTTTGTTCTTTATCATCGATCGTAGAATGCATACGCTAAAAGTTTCAGTATTTTCTATGGGCAATAATTTATTCAAAACCGAAAGTTTTATTTATATAACAAAAACTGTTAACTTCACATTATAAATAATATATTAAATATAATGGATTTTCAACATTATTGGACAATCCAAACATAAACTAATAAATAGAAAAATCAACTGTTATTCATTAAAATTATGAAAACTTTAATCAAGAAAAATATTCCGCTTTAATCATTTACATTATTATAAATGTTAACAGCACTACTTGCGTTGTAGTATTAGAACCTGAATATTTTTTATATAATACAGTATACTGCATCTGAAGCTTCAGGAAAACTGAATAACTCATAAAGATTAATATTAAAAATAAAATTCTAATCAAATACTATTAGATGTTTTCGAATTGTTTTCACTGCAATAAAAATTTGTTATGATTGCGGTAAAGTAATTAAACCGACATATTTCATGCATGCACCATAAAGCAAATTAATAATAAGCTTTCCGTACTTTAACATTTACAAGCTTTCCAATTTATAACAAATGTAAAAAATTGAAACAAAGTAAACAGTTTGACAATCTGTTGTACTTTTTATCGATAAAATTATTTGAGATGTCCATTGACATTAAATTATTAAATAATTAAAAACTGCTTTCATACTAGGGAAACATACTTTTACTGCCATAACGGTGTTCGATATCCGATGACGCATTTTGTAAACGACACCAAAACTACCTTGACCAATTTCTCCAAGATCTTCCAAATCGTCGGCAGTGAATTCAAAAGTTTTTTCAGGGCTAATTTTTAAAATTCCAGATGACTGAGATCTTATAATATCCCTTAAAACATAATTTTATCTTTGAATACAATCAGTACAACTGAGTTACAGTTGTGGCACACTGTTGACAGCTGGCCAAGTGTAGCCGCCAGATTTGGTAAGGTCCATTGTAGAATCGGATCCTTGTTGTTGACATTTTCGAGTGCTAACTTGAGAAAAATCCAAATTTTTCAATAATGGCCTTCTCGACATTACAGTTTTCAACTGAGAGCAAATGAATCACTTTCAACCTTAATAATGACATGCATTAAATGAACAACAAACAAAATGCTTTACTCTACCCTACTCTACTCTACTAAATGCTGAAACTCTAAAGAAAAATCTTATGAAAATTATACTTTAAACTGCCAACACAATTCAAAACTTGGTATGCTTTCAATGAAACATTTATTGCAAAATGATCTGTGTGACAAGAATCTTGTAAAACTAGACAATCCCATTTTTTCAATCTTGTTTGAACATAAAAGTCAATTCAACAGACGCCAGTTAAACTACAGTTAATAAATGTAATTTGGCCCCACTAATTTATAGATTCATTTGCTTTTAAAACTTCATAAAAATTATATTCTTATATCAATTTCATTCAATCTGAAAATTAAAAAGAAAAAACCACATTTAACATATAAAACTAACAATTAAAACATTTTCGCTTTCGCAAAACAAAATTAAAAACTTATTTATAACTAACTGTTATACATGTTTAATTTGCAGAATAAAACTGCGAAAAACTGCATTATGTGCCTGAAAAAGTAGGCTACCTTCATTTATTCTTGTCTTTATTTATCAGAATCTTAATTTTAAACCGATAACAGATGAAAGTAAAAATACTATACTAAATTAGCTGTTTTTTTTGAAATATTCATATTACTATAATTCAACGTTAAAATATGCAAGCAAGTTTGTAGAAATATTATGATGGATATTTATTATGCTGTTATTGTTTAAATTTTTACTATTCCCTATACTTTTTTATTTACAAAAATTGAACTGCCAATTAATATCTAATATTCTACGATCAATTTCAACATTTTCAAAAGAAATACCTATTTCACTAAAAATTTTATTTTTTTATTGACAAGTGAGCAAGCATACCTTTCTCATAATTTTGATAAAATAAAATGTTTCATGTACAGATAAACAATAACTATTTATCACGCGTACTGATAAACAATGAGTACAATACTATGCAGTCAGGTTTTAATAATACTGTGAGATGTGGCAAATTAAATGTATCAGTGTAATTTTGAAAAATGCCATTTAAGATATTTCAATCTTAATTTTGTTATTTAACTAATCAAATGTTACATATTACGATCAATTTTACTACGGGTACATTATAATTATATATTATGCATTATGATCTATTTATGAATTGCTGTTTTAAGTTGCCAATTGATCAGTATAAGTTTCTTTACGTCATTGGATTAAACATTAATTATCAGTATTTAATATTTTTCTCAAAATTTTAAGGTTGTTAACAATAACCAAAGCAATGCTTTACCTTAATCAAGATGTGCATCAAGAAATTCATGTAAATAAATATTTAGTATTTGTAATCCCAAGTACCATCAACAAGTATCACACAGATATTTGATGTAGTAAACATTTTATTTGTTTGTTTTCTATGAAATCTGTAATTTAATAATTATAACAATACTTTCAAATTTTGTTTTTTACTTTTAAATTTACTGTCATCACAATATGTAAATATTTACAGAATATTTGTAAATATTATGCTTAAAGGCACTGAAAAATTAAAAGGTACATGCATTTTCAATTCTCATTGTTCAGCGTTGTATTCACTTGATTTTATCTTTATTTTATTCATATCACCAAATATGTGGTCACGTTCCAAGACTTCATTTCGAGCAACTTATTTCCGTGCTTTAATTCAAAATTTAAAAATTTGCAATTGGATCTTTAATTGAATTGTGCAGCAATCAATAACACTACTCACAATGGCCAAATATCTTAATATAGAAAATGGACGTGCCCTCACGAAATTGGTCTTAAACTTTGATATTGATTTTTTACTTTATTTTAACAGTCCAATATCCGATCACACCCTTGATCGTGCACACACCGCTTTAATAGTGAAATCGCTTTTCATATATATACAGCACGTTTGGGATTTTGAGACGATGCAGTAGTAGATTGAATTGAAAAACGTTAAATTGCACTAGCATTATGATGATCGTGATGAAAGTAAAATTTCGGCACCCGAATCTCAAGTGAAATGTTCAGTTTTAACTTCTTTCTGACAGCTTATTTTCCATTTATTAAAAATTAAATTTTATGCATTTGTTTGACATGTAAAGCTCTTTTTTTATTTAAATTAGGATATGAAGTTACAAGTTGCATAAATTTTTTCAACAGATGAAAAACCTGTAATAGACATTGGTAAATTTTATTGTAATTTTTTGTATACAAGTTCAACGATTGGTCAGAGAATCAACTCCTTCAATTTGTTGGTGGATATATTCACCAATTACATGTTATCTTTTACAATTGATTACTTCTGTCTGCAATCAAGTTTTATAAAACATTCTTTAATATTAATTCCACATAAATCAATCAAAGCATAAAACAAATTCTCTACAGAAGAAAGTAACAGTTTTAGTTATTAAACTTAGATGATCATGCTTTCTAAAAGTTTTATGATTTTATATGTAAATTTATTTATTCTTTTATCTCAATGCGACATAAATTGATAGAAATCTTCTTAATTCTTTTACAACAATTGCTTGTATATTATACAATTTAATACAAGTTTATTGCATGCTGCACGTAAAAATTTATTATATTGATTGAGATTTTGAACATATCAGTATATGCAACTTTCAATTAGACTACACAAATATTGCAGTTTTTCTGAAAAAAATCTAAATTAAATATTAACTTCGATCAAAATATTTATAACACGGATGATTTTTTAATGCCATAGCATTTCACAAATGTTTAATTAAAGTATAAAGCTTTTGAGCAAATATTATATTTTTGAATTGCTAACAAGACTGAAAAGATGCTGTTATTACTTATATTCTGCATTGTGGAGGCAATTTATAAAAATACTTATTAAAAAAGAAACCTTATTACTCATACGCTATAGCGGAAAAAATTAACCTTAAAAATTTAAGCGGAGCACTTTCTTCATGTTTTATAACCGTTTCTCATTTTAAAATGATGGTATTGCCTTTTCTAAATGTTTTTTTTAATTATTCAAATATTGTTTCGTAGTATGAACTCTTTCAAAAGTGCACTTAATTTAAATATGTTTACAGTATTGATAAGACAACCTGTGTTTATTTAACTTACGGTATTTGTTCATTTTTTATAATGTGCACTTATTTGTAAAGTTCGTTAGTCTTAGTCACGATGATAAAGTAGACAATTTTACGTTTTTAAAGCGTCTACTGTTTATTTTAATCTCAAAATTAATAATAAGATTACTTTTTGCTTTATATTTAAATATGTAATTTTTGACTAACAATTTATTTTATATTGCTTTTATTTTTATTTTCAGCTGCAACTCTCGATAGACTGGGAAATGTTCAATATTTTAATTCAAATAATACATGCTGATTTTAAAGTTAATTTCTATAGTTATTTTTCTTTTAAGATTATTCTCTTATCTATCACTTTTTGAAACATTTAGAGTACAAGTGATATAATTTTTACAAACTTATTTAAAATATATTTTGCTTAAAAAGCAATTCAAAAAGTATAATGAAGAAAAGAATTGTGCTGTGTTTCAACAGATGTTTCATACAGATAATAGTTGTATATTTTTCATGAACAACAGCTAGTTCAATTAATGGTATGAGTAAAATGAAATAGAAAAAGAAATTTTATTTAAATGAAAATAGATCTGAAAAATAAATATAGTTTACTGAAAAGAAAATGCACAATAAATTATTTTCTCTTGAAAGTCAAATTTTTTAAAATGAAAACTGTAAGCATAGCATGCGTGTGTGTGTGTGTGTGTGTTTCGTGCTTTTGCAAATGATACTAACGTCACAAAACTGACGTTTTTTGCAATGATATAAAACTGAAACAAAAAATTCTGCTTTTCTTTTTCTTGATTTCTGAAATCCACTTTATCGGACAGTGGTTCAGTTCCATCAAAATGAATAATTTCAACATTTACCCTCGCCTTCTGGCAGCTGCCACCGCGACACCTGGTGAGCTAAATATCCGAATCTGACAGTTGGTTAACCCGGCTAGCAAGCAAGCATTCTGAAGACGGCCAGTTTGTTTAGCTTGCTGAGTTTTATTAAATGGCCATGGTGACGCTGATGAGGTTTTTCGTTTGCTTTTATTGCCTCTTCTTTTTTATCTTATTTACAGTGATTCGTCTGAAAGTGAGACTTCCGGTGGTGGAGATATTGTTTAAGTCAACGAAGAAAAATTCAAATGTAAAATATGAAATTTCACCGCTGACCCATTCCAAGCTGAAAGAGAAAATTTTTTACCAGATAACAACAAAACCTAAACGAATCCGACCAACCACATTGGTGATCTTGTTGGAAAGATCTGCAACAGTGCTCGACAAACCCGGCAGTAAAGAAATCATGGCATCCTGTTTGGTGAATAACTGCGAGCTGACCAACCACTTGGACCCTGGAATTGTACCGGATGCGGTTGTTTTTCATGACAATCCTCCAATTTTGAGTCGAACAAGTGAACAAATTTGGATCTTCTACAGTTTAGAATCTCCGTTGAATACGAGAAGCTTTCATTATTTGAACGACATGGTCAACTGGACCGCCACGTACAGGTTGGATTCAGATCTTCCAAATCCATACGGCTTGTATGGTCGGATTCCGACCGATTCGCCGAGTCAGATCGACCCCAATCTGGCCCAGCTGTTAGCTGGCAAAACGCGCCTGCTAGCTTGGCTCGTCTCCAACTGTTACACGATGAACCACCGCGAAGCTTATGTTCACGAATTAGCCAAACACATTCAGGTGGACGTTTATGGAACTTGCAGCGGCAGGCCTTGCCAGTGGCAAGGATTCAGCAGAAATTGTTCTTTAATGTTGAGAAACGATTACAAATTTTATCTTGCATTTGAAAATTCCAACTGCCGACACTACATTACCGAAAAGTTGTTTATCAATGCACTACAGTAAGTTTTTCAACTTATCTATTATATGTTTTAAAAAAAGTTGCTTTTTCTTATGCAATTTTTTCATATAAATGGATAATTTCTTTTTACTACTTTTAATCATTCTGATATTATCTGCTTATTGATTTTATTGTTGTTGTTTTAACTGCTGTGAATTTCTTAAATTTTCAAAGTTTATACATTTGATTTAGAAGTTATTCGTCGTGCTTGTTGAATTATACAGCATGTACTACTGCATCACGTTATTAGTTTAAACTTTATTTTTTGTCAAGTATTTTCTTTTGAAATTTATTTTTTAATGTACTTTTAGTTTTATTACTTTTATAAAATTAATGGTTAGCATGGAATTTTTAATTTTTATGTAAGCATTCATATTATATGTAGAAAATATTAATTTCAAGAAATGTATAATTTTAGTTTATTATTTATCTTCGGTTCTGGCTTTAGTATTTTTATTTGTTTGCCTCAAATTGTTTCGAAAATTTTTTCAGTGCGACATAAAATTTAAAAGGATCTAACGCTTCTAGCCATTAGCCAGTTGTATGTCAGTCATCTGAGCTTTTCATTTGAATTTCTTTAATTTTTTAATGATGGAATCACTAATTGTTTAATTGATTAATGTGAAGTGCTGCTATTTGAATTAAAATGACCACTTCAGTGCTGTTTGATCAAAATTTATGCATTTTATTTTTAATTTTAATAGTACATAAATTATTGATTTTATCTAAAATATTCCAAATTGATTTTTAAAATTGATAAATGATTTACAAGCTGCGAGCAGTATTGTATAATTGAATAATGAATAATGGAATGAATATAAGTAAGAATGAAATGTTGAAAATGGAAACAATTTATTACTGATTTATTGCTATTTTACGATTCAAGTCAGTTTCCGTCATCTTTTCAACTTTTAGTCAGCTGACTATTTTGACAGGTTGAATCTTTGAATTTTATTTCATACAATTTGTGTTTCTGAAGCTAAAAGAAATAAGTTGACGTTAATTCAGAGATGATTTCGCTTGCAAAAATGTGTCATGCATTGCAAATAGAAAAGCTGAATTTTATGATAAAATTAGTTGTCACTGCGATGATTTTATATTTATTTGTTGGAAATTTTAAAATAATTGAACAACACTGAAACGGTCGTTTATTTCATACACCAGAGAAAAGTGAGTTGAGCATCTTTTACAAAGCAGCAGAATTTTTAAAAAAATAATGAACAAAATGAACCTTAAATAAGTGTAAATTTTTAAAATAACTCAAAATGAGAAATTGAGCTTTTCGAAATCTTTTACCTCTATTTCTGAAACAATGAATAACTAAAGTATATATATATATATATATATATACCAAGATGTACAATAGAAAAAGCTTGAAAACTCATTTGAAAGCTCATTATTATTGTTTGTTACAGAATAACTTTGCTAATTGTGAAGCTTTTGATTACAATTTGCAAAAGTTGTTCATGAATGGACAATATTTTTTGAGACTTGCTGCAAATATAAATTTGTCTGATGAAAATAGACGACCATCTGCTGCGGGTTATTTTTAGTTGAAAACTTGGATCGAGAGATGTGAAGTGTTAAAGTAATTGTCACATTTTAGCATCACTTAATATTTTTCAGTTTGGTCAATCATCTATTTATGGCTTGTTTGAGAAATGGCTGCTAGTGTTATCTTTGCTTGTATATTTATTTTAAACTGAATTCAAATTTTGACATGCTATCAATTTCATCGTTGATGGATAATCAGATTATTTGTGTGCATAGAGCAATCTCCCTTGATATAAGTGATTTGAATAAAATTCGAGAGGTACTAATTTGCTTATTTTTTAACTTTTCGATCAATTGCAAAAATTTAAATTTTTCATGGCAATCATAATTGTATCTTTTTTATAAACATTTTGAGAAGATTTGCAATTGTTGTTGTTGTTGATTCGTTAAGTTCAGTTTTAGTTTTTCAAAATTTACTACTGATGTACTGTTCAGTGTGCAAAAGATATTAATATAGATATTAGCAATGTAAAATGTAATTTAAGCGTACAATTGATGATGAGCAAGCAGGTGGTGAAATCAATGATTGTGAAAATGCAGAGCAATACACTGGTCAGTCTGCAGATCAGAGGTTTTTCAGTGCATTTAGACTCTTGCTGTGCTGTTCGTATTTTTCCAAAAGATTTATTGGGTCATTGCTTAAGATTTGTTTGCGACAGCTGCATAGCTTCTCGTTTAATCGAGCTATCCTTAATTGTAGACTTGAAGATTGGTCAGCAAACAAGCAACGCCAGTTGCAGATATATATATATATATATATATATATATATATAATATAAAAGAAGAAAGCAAGTGCCGTTTGGCCAAGCAATTTTCTCATTTTGCTTGTTCTAAATCAAACTACGATTTAGTTAATACTAAATCCAGTGCACAGCCAGTGTTGGTTAATTTCATTTTATGCTCCGCTAATTGATGTAAGCGGCTTGTCCACTAATTAGGTTGGCCAAACGGATTCATTGGCGTCTTGAATGCATTCTTTCAAACTCATTGCCAATTCAGTATCTTTCTTTTTGTAAACAAAAGTTATTGCTTATTTGTTTTCAATAAATATTTGCTATTGAGAAGAATATAAATGAAAGCAACACTTTACAATTTCTGAATAATAATAATATTCAAGTGTTGTATTATGTTAGTTCTTTTTCATTGGTAATTCTCAAAAATATTGTTTAATTTCTACAATTGCAATTGTAGTATATAGATGCTTTGTTGTGTTATTTACTGAAAAAAGGAATGTTTGATGTTGCAGAAATGACGTAGTTCCGGTGGTCATGGGTGCACCAAAAGAAGATTATGAACTTCTGATTCCTGCCGGATCTTTTATTCATGTTGATGATTTTTCTGGTCCAAAAGAGCTTGCAAAATTTTTGCAGACAGTTGCCGCCAATCAGACGCTTTACGAGAGTTACTTTTATTGGAAAAAGCGTTACAAATTTGTCGACACCCGATTCTGGTGTCGATTATGTGCTGCACTTAATCAACCGAAAAGCAAAAGTTACAAAAGTATGCAACGCTGGTGGTTGAACAATAATACATGCCAACCTCCGAAGTTGATTCGAAACATAAATCAGCCAGTTTCTGTTTTCCGCTGACTTATCTGTTTCTTATCTTTATTTATTAAAATATTTTTAAAATTATAATCAAAAAATTGTTTTATTTCATATTAAAATCGTTGCTTCTGTTGTTTATTTTTTCCGATGTATTTACATTATTGCTGCATTTTGCTATAGCAGTAAACAGTCAAAAAATTCCGTCCCAATTGCAATAACGATGACTCGATTTATTTTTTCTTTTTAGCATTTAAAGTAATAATAACAATGATTTTAATGAAGTAATGTTTCCAAATAATTAAATATGTGAAGTATGCGTAACTTTTTTCTGATTGGTAAATAGAAAAATGATTGAAAAAATGAAGCAATTTTATGATTGAATAGTAATTAAATTGCAGCATTGACAACCAAATTATTTTCTGATAATTAATTTAATTTATACAAATTATTAAATTCTATTCTTAATTAATTAATTTATTTATGAAATTTTAATTCTTAATCTAGTAAAAAATAATTTACACTATTTATTTAAATTAATGATTTAATGTTCATTATAGAAAAGAATGTCTTACGGCAAAATTTCGAATGCTCATTTTAAATAATATTTTTTTTCCATTTTAGAGTTTCAGGGATATTTTTGACGCAATGATATTCTTATAAATAAATTTAGAAAATATCTATGCCGTTGGAATTTTATCACTTGCTTATTTGCTTTGATCATTTTGTGCTATTTCTAATTCTGAATTTTGTTTTCTTTATTAAATATCTATTAATGGCATGAACACTATTGATAAAGACTACTGATGTGCACTTCAATGCTTCACAATGTATTTAAATAAATAATTTATTAAAAATATACTCTCGTTTTATTGCGTGCTAATGATGCTCTTGTTGTGACGTGTTAAAAAATAATTCAGTAGGTCATAAAAATAATTTTAATGAACAGTTAATTTTTAAATGAGAAATTTTGTTTAACATGTAAAAGATGTCCATAAACATCGCTAATTAATGATTAATGTGACTTGCTTCGTGCTTGTTACGCAAGCTACTGATAGCGGTTATTTGCATTGTCATATAATACATTTATATTTAATTTAAAGTATGAATTTTATTTTCAAACACCTCCCAAATTTCACAATTACAATGCTTTTAGTAAATATTTTAGAAGAAACAATTTTGTCAATTTTCTTCAATTAACTTATAATTTTATAAACATATATAAATATTAATTACATTTTCAAACATTTTTTCATATAAGAAATAAAATAGCTATATATTGTATGTGATTCAAGGCTGAGTTTGAGTATGATGAATTAATTCATTAGTTAGTTTGAAAATGTTTGTATGTTTAAAGAATGTTCTGACACAAAATAATGCAATCTACAACATCTAAATATGCAAAAATATGGAAATAACATCTACATAGGCAAAATTTATCATATTTGTTTAATTTAATATTTGATAACTGATAATTATTTGATAATTCCTGAAATATTAAAAAAAACGAAAAATGTATTTTTTTAGATTTATTGCAATAAATTACACGTCACATATACCAATAATAAAGCGGATTAAATTATCAGCATCATTATTGTGAGACGCTTTTCACAAAATTCAATAAATTCTTCTGGCTGGTGGTTAGATGCTGTGGAATGCAAAGTGCCTCTTTTACAACTTGAGCAGTATTCTTTGTACAAAACCAGTCACTTACTGGAAGTGGTAAAAATGAAGGACCACGAGCAATAAAGAGAGCTTTCATTTGATAATGTCCACTTTTGTAACCATGCTGCCCTTTCAATTTTCCTAAAAAGAAATCAAGAATAAAAATTTTTATCATCGTATTATTTTCCATAAAAAAATTTTAAAACAAACAGATATCTTTAATTGCTTGGTAATAATTAAACTGAAACTCGTTCAACAAGTAATATTTTATAAAATAGAAAAACAATTAAAAAAAAATTTTTTTTAGCGTAATTGATCCATTTTATTCATTTTCTAATTTGAAAATGTTTAGAATTTTAATGTTTAAATATTGAAAAAAAATAATTTAATATAATAAACATGATAATAAATTTTGGCCAAAACTTATACCTTTGTGGTGACTGTGTAAAACATAACCTGGTTTAGCTATAATGATAAGTTTTGGTATGCGGCTACTTGCTTGAAAATGATAACGTTTGGGTAAATTTTGCTTTTCAAAAACTTCAAAATAGTTATGCTTATTAAAACTTTTCAAATAGGCCATAACTTCTGCTTCCTTTCCTAAAAAATATATATTGCAAATAAAAGTGAAATAAAGCACAGATAAATATGAAATTTATTTTTCAATTAAATGGAAAGTTCTTTTATTCTACCGTCAAGAAAAATTGATGTACAATTATTAGAATGGCAAGGTACAGTTGCTTGTTTGCTTTGCAGAATGCTTTGCTTTATTTGATAAAGTGTCATAAAGAATTTATTATAATGAGAATATATTATTAACTAATTATGTCTTTCATAAGTACAACAAAGTACAATTTAATTTAAATAATTACTTTTAATTTTTAATTTTAAAATGGAAAAACTCTAACAATGATATTGAAAAAAAATTAATAACCTGGATTTGGTTGTATTAACCAAAAGCCGTCATGTTCGCTCCAGATTTGAAAATCATGTCTTGGAGGAATGACAACTTCATCTTTCACAGTTGCCATTCCATGATCAGAAGTAAGAATTATGTTTGCTTTATCATAAAAGCCTGCACGTTGTAAACTAGATATCAGATATCCAACATTATCATCTATTTCTAGCAGCTTTTTATCCATATGATGTGAATGAGGGCCATAATGATGACCAGTATTATCTGGCTCTGGAAAATACATAAGAACGAATTCTACGCCATTTTGAAGATATGATACTATCTTATCTACTAGATACGTCCATGAATGGCCCATATTGAATGAAATATAATTGGTTAACTTTATTCCATGATAAGGTTTGTCACATCCAAACCAAGATATGCAAGCAACTTTCGATTGTCCGTGCATTTTTGCATAAATAGCCCAAATTGGCTCACCATGAGCAATTTCCCAAAATTCACTGTCACTCATTCCAGTTATATGAACAGTTCTTTTTTTTGATGGCATATAGAAATGTTTAGAAACAATACCGTGTTCATCAACATATTTTCCAGTTGCCATTGTCAAGTGATTTGGCAAAGTTATCGATGGGAAAGAGCTTCGAATACCGGAAGAAGCATAAGCACTACCCATCATCAATTCTCCAATATAGGTGTTGTGATTTTTCAGAAAAAATAATCTGTTCACATAATCAGCTCGAAATCCATCCAAAGATATTAGAATTGTAATATGTTTTTTGCACTGCTTTGCTAATGATGATAATAAAAATAAACCAGCAATGCAGATTATTGTTTGAAGCTTAATTGCTTTCATTGGATCAAAAAGTGGATTATCTTAAAGTGGAATAGCAATCGTTTATAAAGAAATGTAGACTAAACAGACTTTAAAAATGCTGCTGATGATAAAAGATCAACAATTACAGTGTCAATATGCGTCAGTGAAATTATTTAACTAGAAATATACAATTACTAGAAATAATTTGTTGAACCGCTGATCAATCAGAAGCATAAACTTGTTTTTATAGGCGTTTTTAATGACGTTTTGTTCAAATTTTACGTAGGCTAAACGATAGTTAATTCAACTGATCTACATCTGATAAGGCTATATATATTATCAACACTGTATAACGAGAAAAGAACGAAAATGATACTTACATTAAAAAAATGAAAAATAAATGTTTGAAAGTGAAGAGAAATGTGACATACTTTGATTACATTACCAAATTAAATTTCAATGATGTGTTAAACAGATTCTCCAGTTATTTGCTTTTAATACAAGCATTACAATAAATTACACTCCATGAACTAACAATATTCATTTAATATTGACTTGCCTTGTCTGTTTGGAAAATTTTGATTAATGAATGTTACCTTTACTCGCAATGTTTCATTGAATTGAAGTTCAATAAATGTTAATATTCTAATTTTATGCTTATGCTTATTATGTATTGCAGATAAAGAATATTATAAATTAGAATAAAAAAGGCAGATAATTTAACAATGTACAATGACATGTAGATAACAGACAGACTAAGAATTATAAATTGTAGTTAAATAAAATAATTAAGTAAGAATTATAAAGAAATAAAAACAAAAATGATTATCACTAAAAGTAAAAATTTGTTGATTCTTTTATAAATGTTAAAACAAAAATTACATCAAATCTCTTTTTTCTAGTGGCTATTGACAATGCATTTAAAAAAAGAAAGTGATAAAATAAATATTAAATAAATTGGATTTTTGTCGCCATTAAAGAAAAACGAGCAGTAATTTTCATCGTGAAAAAATTTCAATAAAGTAAAAGATAATTTTGTATTTTTTTAACTGGAAAGTTTTGCACCCCGACATTTAAATGAAAATAAAATTTTATTGCAAATTTAGTGCATAGTATAAAAGCAATCAACTAATATTTAATTTTTATCATGATGTGAAACTGAAAACAACCTGAATAATCTTAATCTTACTGTATATCTTATTTCAACTTTTTTACGTTGAATCTGAGTTTGAAAGCTTAGTTTTAGTGCTGTTTAACTTTTCAAAGATTTGAAAATCATATTTTTACGAAATCAGTAAATCCAGAAATAAGTATTTTTTAAATGCTTTTTAGCATTCTTCGTTGCGGTAGTCGTTATTTCAAGAAGTCGCTGTTTTTGATTATCGACTTGCGTTCGTTTCAAATTTAGGTACATTATTTTTATTTTAATTCAATTAAATTTTAATTAAGTCGCCTCTTCCTAGTTATGTTTTTATTTCTTTGAAGTATTACTTTTGAATGTATTGTTAGCGGATAATTAATCACTTTGTCATTTTTACATTTCTTATGTGAGCTTTTTAAGTAAACTAGTTTAAATAAGTTTTATTAAAATTCATTTGCATATTTTAGTATTTTTATATTTGATTGTGATTTATTTAAAATAAAATCAGAATGAATGCCGAAAATGAAAGCATGCTAAGCAGCATGTTTTTTTAGCGGAAAAGAGAAGAGCAGTTTTTACGTAATGCTTGATTTTTCTCGTCATTTTTATTCGTCAAGGACGGTGCATTAACCTTTTTCGTAGATGAAACCACTGTTACTACTGTGAAGTTATGATTATCTGTTTTGATAACTTTTCCTTTGAAACTTTAATTATATTTCATCTGTTCAATTATTTTTGGTGTAAGCAGTCAAAACTGCAATAAATAAAGGTTTTTTTCAAAGAATTCAGAGTTGATTTTTCTGTTTATTTTATTATTAGTTAAATACATGAAAATTATGATATATTTTAAAGTCAGATGTTCCTAAAGCTGTACATATTTACACTTTTTATTATGTTAAATTATTTCTTACATTACGAATAAGTTTTTAATTATGAGTTTTAATATATATATATATATATATATATACCAACGAATTTTGTGGATGTTTTATAAATAAAACCTATGTAAAATTTAGCTATTTGAAATGTGGGTTTTCTTTTTTTTAAAGAAATTATCTTTGTACGATTGTGCTTTTTTTCGTTTTACAGTTCCGTATTGTAAAGCGCCGGTATGTTTTGGCTCATCTGTGCTGGGATTGTTGCGGTGGTGATAGTGCTTTTGGCAGTATTCGATTTCAAGAGATTTCGTGTAAGATGGACTTCTAAAGAGGGACGACAACCGTCCGGAGATTGGCCACCGCCCATGAAACGACGCTACATGACTGTTGAGCAACTCCGACAGTATGACGGCACTGATGCTGATGGTCGAATTTGTATAGCTGTTAACGGCGATATTTACGATGTGACACGGAAGAAAGAACTTTATGGACAAGGTGCATTTAGGATTTTTAAATAGCAAGATGTTATATGGATTTTTCATATAACATGAGCGAATGTGTTTCAAAAAGTAAAAACAAAATTTAGGTGGACCATATGGCTTATTTGCCGGGAGGGACGCTTCAAGGTGTTTAGCGAAGTTCAGCACTGAGATGGTTCATATTAAAGATTCATATGATGATCTTGCAGATTTAACTTTGTCTGAAATTAATAGTTTACGTGAATGGGCTATGCAGTTTGCTCGTAAGTTCTACTGTATGTTATACTTTTTAGTGAGCTGAGAAGTTATTTTAAAGAAATGTATCCATGCGTGGGAAAACTGCTGAGTTCCAGTGATCAAGCTGACTTTCGAACTGATGATGAAGAAGAAGATTCATCACTCTCCGATTGTGCCGTTGATGATCAGTGATCACTATCTGGGCAAGAGGCCTTATGTATGTCTTACGGTATCTCAGTTTTCTGCCTTTCAACAAAGCTAACTGATCATTGATTTTTTTTATAGTAACATCATTTTAGCTGTAAAAAGATGCCAACAAAAGTCACCTTGTCACTTCCATTTTTTTTATTTATGCTAGGCTCACTTTGTCATATATAATATATGTTTATCTTTTGTTTTTTAACGTTAAATTAAGTTTTTTTTATTGATTTCATAATTTTTTACACGCTTTCACCAGAAAAGAGCAGTCTCGAACGTTTCTTTTTCAAAAGAAAGAATCAGAAATTTTCTTTTGATCTTCTCCCAGAGATTCTCTTTTGTGTGTAGTTTTTATTAATAAACATTTATTATTAAAGAACGATTATGATTTGAAAAAGTCAGTCTGCTGTTGTTGCATGTACTTGGTGATACACTTGCTGGCAGTTAACATGAGTAAATAAGTTATTTATGATTGATAACGTAATCATTAAAAAAATAAAAAATATACACACCTTATAAAAGCAGTTTACTGTATTAGTTTTGTGCTTAACAATTTTTATTTCTGTATATTACAGTTTAAAAAGATGCGACTTTTATTTAATAAACATTTGAACAGTTTATGAAAAAAATCAGGTCACAGTGTAGCATTGAAAAGATTGCCAATCGTATTGGCAATGCTTTCTGGAGTGTACTTGAAATATTTGTCGGGATTTTTTGTAAAATTTACCTGACGATACCTAAATAAAGCAAACAATCATTTATTAAAATTGTTCAAACTGAATTTATGTTTCAAATATTCATTGTTAAAAAAAATTATACAAGTTCAATTTTACTAATTTACTTTTCGTAAAATGGTCGATATTTGGACAACACTATCTTCTGGCAATCTTCACGCAACTTGGAAGCTAAATTTACATCCGGTACAACTATGTCACGATGATCATTAGTTATCAATTCAAAGTGTCGATTGAAATCCTTTAAAAAAAACAATATTAAAATCATAAATTATTAAACAACCTACAGTAACGAACGCTGAAAACACTTTTGATTTGTTCTCGTTCTTTTTCCCTTAGACGTTGATTTAATAACGGTGAAGCTAGGCAATGATTTTGTTGAAAATACGCCAAAATCGCACCCAAATTAACCCAACTGAAAATTATTTCAATAAAAATAAGTTAAATCAATATTTTTTTTAACAAAATTAATATATCTTTTGCTAAATTCGCTAAAATAATTTCATGTCACGAATGCATTAATTGCATATTTATCTCAAAAGCACGTGAATAATAAATATATACCTTTGCATATACTGAGATTTGAATAAAGCAATTTGATCGTTGTAATATTGTTCAACATCTCGATTCTGTTCACTGACAACCCGAAGTACACCTACTTTTCGGATTGTCTTCAAAATGTGACTTGTATTATTTAACATGAACATTGCTTTCAATGAACTGTCAGTATAGAATTCAGCCTTGTTGCGTAAATTCAAACCAAGCGCCGACAAAACTCTGGCTATAAAATGGTAAATAAATAAATTTTGAATAAATTAATATTTTCAAATTTCACCAAGCAATTTGGGCACTACTGTCGTCGGACTTTCTTTCTGCTGGCTGCTCAACACCACTGCTAAAGCTTGGCTTTCGATCATCAGCTGTTCCAAAAATATCAATGCCTGCGTATAAAATGAATGCTTCTTTTCATTATTCATTAAAATTGACTGCTTTCATCTCTTGCAAACTGTGAAACAATCTTACATTACTGGTCAATTGATGAACTGTGCAATCTGACGGTATAAATTTTTCTTGATCATTTTTCACGTGATCAACAAACTTCTCCAGTGCATCCACACACTTCAATACCAACTATGAAGCATCATTTATAATCTGATACAAAGGTGCATTTACCGTGGAATCAACAGATTTTAAAATTGTATCAAATCTTTCTTGTAGCACTGGTTCAGAAAACTCAAATTCATATTCAAATTGACATGATTAAAAAAATTGATTCGAAATATTCAAAATTTCAACAACTACTTTACTTTCATAAATTCTTTAAAACGATCTTGGCTGCGATGAATGTACTTGGACAACGGCAAAAGGCAAAATACGGCAGCTAAATCATTACGTCCAAGATTTCGATGCGCTTGTTGCAAAAATTCCTGAAAAAAGAAAACTTCACAAATACACATATTTCCAATTAAAAAAGCAAATTACCTTGGCGCAGTCCAAAATATAATTCAGAGGTTTCACCAAAACAGACTTTAAACAAACATGTGCATCTGATTGTGAAAATCTGAACAAACTGTCAACCAGCTTTCCTTCGTTCTGCAAATTGAATGGAATTTCAAAAAAATTTAATTCATACAGTATACTGATATACAGGTGAATCATTTTGCAACAGATATTAGTCATTGTGTTGTTTTTACCTGAAACATTATCATGAAGCTCACGAAAAGAAATACCACACCTTCGGCACTGTTCTCAAGCGCACCTTCTTTTGTCACATTTTCCACAGCAAGAGTTACACGCCGGTTAGCTGAAATTAAATTTGAAAAAAATATTCAAAGAAAACAAAAGTAATAATCAACATTACTTAAATCAGCTGAATATTGTCGTAAAGTTTTTCTGTTCAACATCCTTAATATGAAAATAAGTTTTCTTTTATATTACAAAAATGACAAAGAACAAAAGCGCAAATAAGAATGCACATTAAATTCATGCATTTATTTTTTTAACAAAAGAGCTAAAATTAAATCTTACCAAGCTTTGGAATCTTTACGTGTAGCCTAAAAGAGACAATTTTAAATAATTTAATTTTCTTTCTTTTTCATTCAAAAAATAACTTATATAACCATATTATTCTTATAAATTAAATTGAAGAATTGAAAGAATTATATTAATTAAAAGCAATTAATTATTAATAAAAATAATCTTATAAAACAATAAATTAAAAAAAAATATATATGACAAAATGTTTACCGAGTTCAATTTCAATTCCTCTACAGATGCATTGTTTTTAGAAGTTTCAGAAATGCTAAAAATAAAAAACTGCTTTATTACAATAAAATCATTCTTGATTCTACAACAAAAAATACAACAATTACCACATAAATATATTAGAATATAATTTGAAAAGTAATTTCAGTTTTTTTTGGTCACCTTTTGAGAATTTTCAAAATTGATGTACAAGCTACATCAGCATAAATATTCAAATAATCTTTCGTCGGCGAATCGTTAACTAACCAATTGCTCAAAGCTTTCAAATCTTCAGTATCTTCACCTAGAGGTACAGAGACAGATGAACAAAGGATGCAAAATAACCGTCTCTAGAAGTGCATACCCAAAATTAAGTGCAACAAATCAACATCTTTACGAATCTCTTGAACAACAATTTAAAAAATGTAATTTGAACATTAATAATAAAAAAAAACATAAAATTCAACACTGCACCGTAACTGTCGTCTATTGATGCGAGAACTTGGGCTGCTGAAAAATTTGCACGATTTCTTCGTAATAAAACTTTAAACTCTTGTTCCAACGCGGTGCATCCAAAATTGAACGTTGTTTCCTGTAATAAAAATAAAAAAGTTAATTTAAAAAAGTAAAAATAAACCACATTTTCTTTGTCATCTTACCACACGCTCCAACTGACTTTTGTGAATTTCGTTCGATGAAAAGAACTCCATTGCCGATTTTAATTTTTTCATCATCTTAATATATTTGATCACATTTTCAGCCGGACTGAACAACAAAAAAAACCACATTAAACTGTACGATTATATGTTGTGATGACAACGTACGACAAATCTTTGAGCACAGCATCCGTTTCATTGGCAGTATTGTAGTGCTTGAGAGTCTGGTCGATCAGTTTCAAAGTTGAAACAACATCTATAAAATTTATTTTCTTCACAATGCTCCTCGCAGTGGACTTTAAACAGTACTGTGCTGTTTCTGTTGCAATGCACCAGTCTTCTTGTACAGAGGCATCACGGTTGATTGAAGGTTAGATAAACAGCGATCAAAATCATCCAATATTGAAATCATTTTACTCGTCAACTCTTGATTCCTTTGCTCATTAGCCAACAATTCTTTCAACCATGCTTCTTCCTGAAAACAAACACCCAGCATCCAAATTGAACTTCAAAAACCGTACAAACAAAACGAAAAATAAAAAATAAATATAATAAAAATTATAACAATTACTTGTTGCAATTTTGCTTGAATTTCTTTGCTGGACATCATCTTGCATCGGTATCTTGCTAATATAACAAAAATTACAACAAATAATATTAATAAAAAATTTTAATATAAAACCTTGAAAAATTAAAATTAAAAACAACTATCAAATGTGATAATTTCTTTTTAAAGTTGTATTTATATCAAATAACAAGCGAAGATAATAAGAATACACTTTTGAAATCAAACAAATAACGTCGACTGTAATCAATGACAGTACATTGATAAGCAAGTTTTAATTTATTAAATAAATTTTCTTTCTTTGCACGACATTTATAAAGTGTCAAATTCATTTCGAACAATTTTATTAAATTTTTCAACAAAAAATATCAATTTTGAAAATTTTGAAGTTCATAACAAAGAACAAGTAAAAAGAAAATAACAACGTGTCATCATATGGAGAATATCAATTGGTCGGCAAGTTCACGGCAGTTTTAGTGTTGAACAAATAGGAGGCCATTTGAATTCTTGAGCCAAGATTTTGTTTCTTAATTGACAGACATGCTTCCAATTCGGTCATGTCAGCGGCAAGGTTACAGTTGGCAGTGTTTCGATGAATTAGCTGAAACGCCGGATCGACAGCTCGCATGACGTGAAATTTTCTGCCATTGTCCTGATTCTTCTGATTGGTATTGCAGAACAATTTGAATATGTAACGACCGTCGGCTGTGAATGTAGAATCAGTGGTTTGTGCAGCAACATTTGGAAAGCTGTTTTCAGTTTGAAGCAAGCTGCGCACGTAGGCGTAGTCGGTGGAGTAGAAGGAAGCAATTTCAAAATTGGAACGATCAAAACGACCCAAATTACGCCCCAACTGTGAATGCTGCCTCACCCCGACGTTCGCATTCCACTGCTGCTTCAAACCGGTCAATGTCGGATGGTAGTGGACAAACGGCACCGGGAAGAATGCTTGGAAATTTTCTACAGTTTGCATGCGAACTCGATTCAACATCTCCCGGTCGAGATGCATCCAAGGAGAAGTCAGCAACAGTAGTCGGGTGGTCTTCAATCGACTGACCACCAGGTCCACCATGCGCACCAAGCAAGCTTCACCAAGCAGCTTGACCACTTGCACTCGTGAACCGCGGGCCACGTTCCAAGAATCGAACACGGAACGCAACTTGCGCAACGAGTGTTCAACGGCGTCGTCGGTACCGTTAGCTTGACGTTGAAATAGCAATATCAAGTTGCACCGTTGATCCTCATCCAAGCAGAGCCGCTTGAATTGGTCCAGAAATAGAACCGCTTGTTCAATTTCGAAACCACGGACCCGCAACAATATGGTCACCGATGTCGACTCGGTCACAAATGGCGCCGGTACTAGTTCGGCGTTGCCGACCGGCCGGAGCAAGTACACACGTTCCATCCGAGCTTGGGCTTGTTCATGGTGGTTGATTTCCAAAAAATCCAACACATAATCCACACCCCGGTTCGGATCAAAGCGACGGTAACCAGACAACAACTTTGCCGAGCCACTGCAATTCGACTTCAAACGACCACCACTACTACCATCACCAGCACAACAACCACGCTTACATTTAAGCCAGTCAATCGCAAATCCACTGACCGCTAGTATGTCCAGCCGATCATAGCCACGCAGTAGAATAGCCGTTTCTTCGTCTGAATTGGCTGGGAACATGTGAGTTGCATTGAAAAAATCCCACTTGAGCAAGTCGTAGCGATCAGCACTGCGCCACGGTTCCGCCAGACCCAATGGCAAAGTCAAATTCTCACTCAACAAATTTGACAAATTCAACACCTCTTGTCGAATCGACTGCAACCTCGCTTGCAGATGATCACTTTCCAAACGTCGCAACTCCGCCTGCACCATTTCCACCTCACTCTGAGATTCTAATCCTTGAACAGTTAAAATTTGTCCGTAATTTTCGCTCACCAAATTCAATTTCATCCATTGATCTGTTCTGAATTTCAAACTGCGGAATTTCACATTCTAAAACAAGAAATCAACCTTCATTGCAAATAAAACAAGCAAATCAGACGACTATTACCAACTATCAACAATGACAATGAAATTTACAATACATTTTTATACAAATTGCACTGCTTTTATTATATCAATCTATTGTCAGCAAATAACAATAATTACATGTATATCTTCAAACTGCTTACTAATTCCGGAATTCTACAGTACACGCATAGTACACTGAAGTGCATGAAATTGCCAAAATATTTCAAAATCAACCAATCACAGATAATACATACTTTTCACGATTACTGTACTCGATATAGTTGATATTTATAGTCGCAGTAAAATTGAAAACTAAAGTCACAAGCTGAAAGATGAAGAAAAAATATTTACAATAAACTTGACTAAATTTAAATTGTAAAAGCTGAGAAATTTGATTTGACATTCAACTGCGCAGTGATTGAACAGCACCTTGACTGCAATTATTCATTAATTGGCCACATGAGGTAAAATTTCACATTACTTTTACTTCTACAGTACAATAGCATTATTGAAATATAAAAAATGCGAAATAAACATATATTATTTGTTATTTCGATTTGACAAGCAAATGTTGACTTACTTTCCAAGTATCGGTGCATTGAAGATGTGAAAAAATACAATGGTAATCTGCACTGCTGTTGTATGCATCTTCTTGGTTACAATCAACAAGGTTGTCAAGCAGATCTCTTGAAATGAGAATTCCTGCTTCCAAAGAGCATACATTGTCGTCAAATGTCGGTTGGCCGAAGAAAAGACTGTCACCAGCGGTAAGTTGTTTCATCAGACGATCAATTGCAAATCGATTTACAATTGTACGGTTAGCGACCAAAAAGTACCAGTCAAATTGATTGAAGCGTTTATTTATATAATCAAAGGCAAATGATGGCAGCTTTTTCACTAAATACGTATCCAATTCAACAACGTTTGCTCCAAAAAATATGGAATTATTAGTGGAAGATTTTTCAACAAAAAATACAACTCTGTTGGCGTATTCTTTTAAAGTATTGTCCATCGCGTCGTACAGCAATTCTAAATCCGAAACTGCCAACATGAAGCCGATGAACAATCGTTGTCGAATTCCAATTTCTGTAGCGAAAAATTTTGGTCGTGCTTTCAAGCTTGCATTGTTAGCTGTCGCAAGTGTTGGTCTGAAATCTCCGCTAGCCGATGAATCATCGTTGTCAAATTTGTCCAAATGGCCATCCAGATCAAGGTCAATAATTTCCGCAGTTGTGCTTTCTTCAACGCATGAAGGTTCACACAACTGCGCCTGGAACAAATTCTGAAACAGACTAGACAAAATACTTCCGCACAAAAGGCCCAAGAACAACGGCGATAAATTTCTGAACCAACACCACAAGCTGCTTCTTCGCTTCATCTTGAAATGCACATTCATTTACTCGCATTTCTGAAATATTTTCAAAAATATTCAATAAGAAAAAGGGGTTCAAATTTTTAATAATAAAAGAAACAGTTCACAGTGTTTGACCTACTGTGAGAATGATGATGATTCATTCAAATAAATGATCCAGAATAAAAGTCCCAAACTTACGTCCTAGATTCTAAGAAAGAGAACGAGAAAAGAAAAAAAAAGAAAAATATGCAACACATTTTGAAAATGATCAGCAGATATTTTTGCAATTTTTTTTCACAAAAGTATTATTGCTAATTGCATTTCATTTCAGCTAGTGACAGTGGCAATGTTAAAAAAAATCTCAACATACAATAATAATAAACTATAAAATTTTCTTACGCTATAAAATATTCAAACAAAGATTATTCAAAATGACATTTATTCAGTATATTTCATACTATAAAAGATAGCTTTTAAATAACGCATTAGTTCTAGTGTTTCCAATATGCAGGTATTTAGATGAGTTTACGCAAATTTTGAAAAAAAGTATAGCAATAAATACAATATAAATAAATAAAAATGAAGAACAATGTTGTACATTGAATGTAAATAATACACTAAATTGAATTTAAAGTATAAGTTTCACAATCAAACTGTAGTGCAATGACGAATAAAAATATAAAAATATTGATAAATGATTACGTTCCAATTTTGCTGCCAATTCAAGATAATTACACATTTCATTTATAAAATGCTTTAAAAGTGATAAATTTGCATTTCAAAATATATAAATAAAGTGAACAACAGAAGTAATATATTGTATTTGACAATGCTTTTTCGAAATAGTCCAACAAGTATTCTGCACAGAAAATGGCAACCAAGTTACATCTCGATCATACTGTAGAATAGGCTACAGAGCGATCATTAAATTGAAATCAATGTAGTGCATCATTTATTTATATGTATGTTTCTCACATCGATGCACATTTTATAAGTAAGAATTTGATTTTATGTTTAAAGATTTTGAAGAAAAATTTTTTATTACTAACGTTTTGGGGTTTGTATGCATTGTAGTTTTTTAATGATTAAAATATAATCAGTGAATTTGTTTAAGGATTTTTACTTTCAGATAATTTTTTCTGTGATTTTCATTATTGCTTTTTTTAATGTAAATGCACAAATATGTATCGTTATGCTAGTTGTCAACTTTCTGCTATCCAATAGCACATGCTATTGCAGCGGAGATTGAATAAATTTTTGAATGTTGAATTTATAATATTTTAATTAATTTTTAATAATTTTCTTTAAATGATCGTGTGTTTAATTTGCACTAAGGAAGAATTCTTTGAAAGCGCTATTTACATTAGAAATTATATATTTCATTTTATTTTTGAATTATACTTTTTGTTAAACTAAACTTTTTAATTTTAAACTTGTTGCAATTTTTTGTTCATTTGGAAAAATTTCCAAATGCCTTTCCCACACGGGCATTTCATTTCTGAATGTGCGTGATATAATTTAATAATTGATGTAAACAAATAAATGAATCATTATTTAATTAACATTACGTATATTGAAAAATTACGGTGATGTTTGATTCAGTTGATTTAAGAACGCAGTTTAATCATTTAGGTCAAACTGAATATATTTATTTTTGTTGAACACGCTAAATGAAATGCGGCGTTATTAAATTGCTCTAAATGATTGTGTTTGTTTATGAGAGAAAGACTATATCGTTATTTTTTTTCAATCATTTTTAGGTAGAAGTTATGGAAGAATTCTATTTCGAAATCAAAATTGAAATTGTGTCCAAGGTCGTCAAGGTTGATTCTTTGATACTGATTTAAGGTAAAGGTGATTTATTGACTTCTTTTATTTTCATATTTTAATTGAAGGATTTTTTTCCATTAAAGAACTTCACAATTTTATTGTATATCACAATCCGTAAATATTTCAGAATTATCAGTCTTCGAATGTATATATTATTATGATTATTTATTTATATGATCATTATTTTGATAAAATCTTTGTCTGAATTTGTTTTGGTTTTTTATGCGTCCGGATCGTCGAATGATAAGATTCTATTTAGCTTTTAATATATGCAGTTTACATCTGTGTCGTAGTTGTGCTAGTCAAGTTTCAGAAATCCAATACTGCATTTATAGCTTCATCGTGTTGTGCACGTCATCACGTGTGATATAAAGTATTGATGTTTTCGTGCAACATTCGATGGTTATATTACCTACGAATAATATGTTAAAAGTAGAAATTTGCTTTACAGTATGAAT
This sequence comes from Trichinella pseudospiralis, assembly GCA_001447645.1. NCBI lineage: Eukaryota > Metazoa > Nematoda > Enoplea > Trichinellida > Trichinellidae > Trichinella > Trichinella pseudospiralis. The sequence continues at coordinate 161,686 of JYDV01000014.1, forward strand.
ATGGAAGTTTGCAAGTATTTAGTTAATGCTTACTTTGCTGTTTTCTTTGATAAAGGTTTTTATTGATAATTACCGTGATTTGACAGGTACAGTTAATTAAGAAAGCAATTGTTATACATCTTCATTGCATGGAGAAGGGTTAGTTTAATTTTTTTTTATTTTATAAGTTTTCTTTCAATTTATAAGTTGTATTTAAATTTAGTTTAAAGCGTTTGTTGTTAGTGTATGTGTAGTGATTGTGGTGCATTTCTAACTTAACATCTTCAACGCTTGCCGAAGATGTAAATTCAGTTTTGGTATTATTCAAGTTGATTTTTATTTTTAAAGAACTTTTTCTTTAAACAGATTTAATTCTCAAATTAATAAAAATCAGATTATGTATTTTCTGCTTTGGAAATTTAATGACATGCAGGTAATAGAATTTCGCTTTAGGGTTAGAATCTTTGTGAATAAGTAATCAAGTTACCAAATCAATAAGTTTATATCAGTTAATTTACCTGTAATACTTATTTTTTAAATTATTCCTCAACGAATATATATAATTATTTTTCAACGTTATTTTTAATGTTAGCTTTGCACATATGTACACTGATTTTTATGTTTGCGCATTAAAATGATTGTGATTGTTTGTTCACTTTACGTGGCATTTAATTTCGTATTTTTTGCTTTTACACTTTTTTAACTGATATTGTGCAATCATGTAAAGTATTGAAAACGAGTGGATTCAGTTTGCACAATAATTGCAAAATTTTTCAATTATTAAATTTTGACATTTTCCTTATCTGATTATAATATGCATTTTAACGCAGAAGAATTTACGATTGTTTTAGGCGATTGTTTTCTTGATTTTATAATGAATTTCACATCACAGGGGCACTTTTATTATTTAAAAATAGTTTTGATTTCAAGTTAGTTTTAATAAATGAAACGCTAAAATTTTTTTTCTTCTGATTTGTTGCTTTACATTTTTACAGCTGCTTGCATTTTGAATGGTAATGGGTTTTGATGGAAAGCAAATCGATGAGAAAAAATTGCCTTTTAAAACTTCATATGTTGAAGTATAAATATTTCGAAATTCTACGCATGTTTTTCTAAGCATATCTTTCATATTTTTATACAGCACGTGCCTTTTGCTTTCTTTTTATAATTTTAAAAATGTTGCAGTAGTGTGGAAAAACACAAAACGGATGAAATTTTAAAGTATATATATATTTATTTATTTGTATATTGCATATGTATAGAAAATTACATTAAATGTGATATCAAGAAAGCTTTTTATTATAAAATTTTCTTTATGCACGCAAAATTTGACCAACAAAAGTTTCGAAATTATTAATTTAAATTTTTATTCAATTGGTTATTGAAAATATACTCTTTGAAGAGAATTTTGTATACATAAATAGCAAATATATAAATAAATATGTATCTACATAAAATTTAAAAGTAATTGTTTTGTATTTTGTTAATTCTTTTTAAAATTTCGATATGCTCAGCAGTTATAAATTTTAATTTACTTGGTAGAATGTTCAAAAAATTTATTGAAAAACGAAAATTTAAGCACTTGAATTCTCATAACTTGTGTAATTTATCCACTGAGTATATGTATAGATTTAACTTATTTCAACGTTTGTAACTGAAAGTTATATGCGACGTGTAACATAATTGCGTTGGAAAGCACGTTTGAAATGTGGTAATTTGAAGTGTTTCTTTTCATTTAACACTGAATTATCATGGTTTAACTGAAATAACAGGATTGTATGTAGATAGTTGATTTAATAATTTCAGTATTTTAAATGTGAATTTTAACTTTTGAAAGAATAAATAAATAAATAAATATATGGCAGTGCTACTGTTTTAATCAATGAACAGATTAATGATGATAAGTTGTTTGTTATTTACATTAATGCTTTAAGAATACTGCTAAACGAAACTGCTCTATAAAGAATAAAGAATACTTGTTGCGTTAAGAAAACTTCAAGGTTCAGAAAGCATTTAGCATTTTAATTGTAAACAAATGTTCATTTATTATGATTTTATTCAATGCTAATAATTTATTGAAAAGAAAGAAGAAATTGACAATGATCAGTATGATGTAGTTGCTTTAGGTTTATTAAATTCTGAACAACGGACTGTATATAATATATAATATATATAATATAATATAATATAATATAATATAATATAATATAATATAATATAATATAATATAATATAATATAATATAATATAATATAATATAATATAATATAATATAATATGTATAACCTAAATATATCTTTTTTAGTCGAAGTGGAAATTCATTGGTGAACTCTTGCCGAACTTGCCATATTGTAAGTATCCTACCTTATGTACGTAATGTAATTGCTTTTTTGTTAGAATAAATTGTGAAACATCATATTTTACATTAGAAACACGTTAATTAAATGCATATTAATCAGCTGTGTTGTAACTGAAAATTGATAACAAGGTAGTCTTCTAATGAAAATATCAGTTAAACATCTATGACAGTTTCAAATATTTTATCTATGTAAGTGTGAAGTTTGTGATTATCGATGTTGAATTTAATTTTAATTTGGAAATTTCAGAAATCTTCATATGCGTCATAGACGCTGCTTCTGGGTCATTTCTGTGATTGCCATAATTACTTCACTATTTGGACTGTTCACCTGGACGCCACATTCAGCATTTTCTCATAGATTTTTATTTGCTCGTGTATGAATAAATTTAAAAAAAAACATGCATTTTATGAATAATTTATGATGAAATATGTAAAAAAGTTTATTATTTCAGCTTTCCCCTTTTGTTTCAATATGCTTGGAATCATATTGCTCTGAATCAGTTGACGTGGACGTTTTGCGTAATGCAGAAATTTTGGACTTCACATTTCGTGCTAGTCGAAGTAAATTGAAATTTGTGGTGCTCGATCCAGATTGTATTGCTTGTGCAAGCCACACGAAAAGCGCCTATTGCTTGCTAGCTACATTGAAACAGTCTTACCTGTTTGGAGTGATTGGGGCTGAGCATTTTGATAATTTGACTGAAATTGTAAGCCTTGTTTATATTATATCCCGTTCGATTTTTAACTTTTTATTTTTAAGGTGAAATATTTTCATAATTCCGCTTGGAAGGTGAAATCTGGTGAAGAACGATTGACGTTTCAGCACAATACAACCCGAGTGCATGTTGTACGAATTGACAGACGTGACAAATATTGGTTCATACCATCTCTTAAGGAAGTTGGTTTTAAAGCTCATGCTTTTCGAAAGTACCGTTTAAATGTCATTACAATGTTTCTGTTGTCAAATGAAAGATTTGTTTTAAAATTTAAGTTTCAAAATTGATAATATTCATTTTGCCAACTGGTCATTGTACATCCCTGGATCTGAAGTGATGAAACAATGGTCAGATGCTGAATTTTTGGAGTGCAATCGATCGTCAGCAAAGAGAATTCAACAAATGTATCTTGGAAAATATGAACAAGTTTTGAAAAACACTGTCATTAATGGAATGGCATTATTTCGAGATGTTCTCCAAGGAATTGGCATAAGATCAATGCTATTTGGTGGAACTTTACTCGGTTTGTTGTTCTTTTTTTTGTTGTGGATTGTACTGAAATTTAAAGTAACATTTGTTTTCAGCAGTAACAGTTATCAGTATTTGTTCTACTTAAAAAAAGTTTAGGTTGGTATAGAGATTGCGGAATAATTCCTTACACTACTGACATGGATATGGCTAGTTTTGCTTCAGAATACAGTACGAAATTGTTAGGCACACTAGCTTCAAATAAAGATTTGAAACTTTACTGGCAACTTGGAAAGGTAGTGAAAAATGAATATGATGTTAATTATGTTTGTAGCGGTTACTTCTAATTTACTCCAATACAGTATAATAGAACGCAGGATAAATGCAATATATAATGTTTTTTTCTACAATGTTGAATAATAATTTTCCTTTTTTAGCCTTCAGATTCTCTAGAATTGAGTGTATTCTATGATGGAATGAAAATAGATTTGTTTTTTTTGTACGAAGAAGGAAGTACCCACTGGGCCGGAGGGATGATTGTTTATGAACGACGTAAGCTACGGTATGTATGCATTTTTGTTTTGTATTATGTAAAGATTTTTTTTCTTTCTTCTTATATTCTAGCTGGACATATCCAAAAGTTACAAAACTTTGCTCAGCTGAACTTCTTGGTGAATTGTTCAGCGTTCCTTGTAATGTATTAGCTATTTTAATGGCTGATTACGGTGAGACGTGGTATGACGTTTATCCAAATGAAAATTTTACGTGGTACGCTTCTCATAAAAATGTGAAAAAGCTCGGTCGATGGTCAAAAAAGGAATGGCCATTGGTGTATCATATATATATGTCACAGAAAAAACTGAAATGATAAAAGCATATTGATCAACTTTAGCAATGTTTTTTTTGTAGTTTAAAAATTTTGCATTTTGTTTCAGTTCAATCGTTTTTTGTCAAATTATTTCAATTGTTTCGTTTATGGAAAATAAATATATGTTTGTATTAACGTAAAGTATACATATGAAGAATTCATTGATTCATAAAACTCTTCAAATTGAATCAAAGTCTTTTATTGGTGAAACAAGAATTTTCAACAATAACAGTTTCATGTTCATGTATATAGTAGTATGTACGGCCGTTTACAATAATTTACCGATAAACTGTTGTTGACTTCTTGAATAAATTGATCTTTAAAAAATAAAAAAATAAAATTGTCGTGTGATGCAAAAATATGCAAACATTGACAAGCAGTTTTATTTCAACGCGATTTTCCAACAAATGAATCTGTTTACTATTTTGTTTATCTTTGAAATGATTTGAAAAGAATTATTTGCTTTATTATACATTTCAATCTGAAAATAATAAATTTACTGTCGGACATGCATATGCAAAGGACGAGAGAAGTTTTCCTGCAACAATTCAAGTTCCTGCTGCTGCATATATACATTTCATGTGGTAATTTGAAATTACAATATTTTATTTATTTATTATCGACAAAGGATTTCACAGTTGACCGTCATCACGATGAAGCAACTGTTCACCGTCTGATTAAAATAAAAATACATTTCACGGCATAGTATTAATTTTGTTTAGAACAAAGAATTTTGAAAAAGATATCTATATTTTTTTATTAAACGTGGAAAATTTGCAAATGTTCAAATTTGTCTGCCTTTTTGGCAAATGTGGATAATGATTGACACGTACACCTTTTAGCGAGTACACTTTTAATAGTCGTCAACAAATGTAATCAGCATGAAGTCATTGAAGTCATCTTTGGAGATTATGATCGCCTGCAGAAGACGCGCCATTTTCCTGGATCTGAAGAAAATCTCGTTCACGATCTTGTCGTGCGTTGTTCGAGAGTGTATCACGCTGTTTCCAAATTTTTCATTTACAGCCTTCATACGGTTTCAGTTTTCTAAGGTGTATCACATATGATTCATCAGGTGGTGGTAAAAGTCTATAGTAGATGACAATGTAGCCAGTAAGTGCCATTTTCTCACAATTTTTTCTATTTGTATGATGTGTTAGCTATTACTGTTTTGCTACTTATTTGTTTATAAATAGACCATTTACAATCCCAAAATGTTTGCATTATGTTTTTTATTCCAATGGGAAGTATTTTTTGCATTAACCAAGTTTATTCTGCTAGGAATATATATTGTATGAAAGTAGTTAAATGAGGTTTTTGCATGAAAGAGCAGAAAACAGTTTCTTGTCTTGTCTTGTTCATGCATAAAGATACGTTACATTTTGTGCAATATACGAAAGACAACTCATAACTCAACAATAACGTCATTTTGCTTTCATATCCGGCAAGTGAGCTACTTAATTTTTCTGTGCATCATGAAAAACTGGCGGCATTGATCTTGCTTCGCTTGAAGTACTTGGCTTATCTAATTCTTGAAAACTACTGCCAATTCGCCTTCCTCTTCTTAATGAAATTGCTTTGCTTGTGAGTCAAAGCGACTCACTTACGCTTGTCATAAAGGAAAGTAAGTCCATGGCGTCTTTTTTATGCCTTTGAAATTGCTCACACTCCCTTCAGTAGAGCAACCACCCGTTTGCCGCTGCGGGAACAATGATCCAGTAGAAAATACGCCTGATTCACTTTAAACTTTGTGGTCAATTTTGTATAGTATAGATAGTCATTTGTGTAGTATAGTATAGTATAGTATAGTATAGTATTTGTATAGTCAAATTTGTATAGTGTAAAACCATCATTTTTTCAGTTGCTTTTTGTCCAATCGAGTCTGCATTTTCACTGGTTTTACGCTGAGGTAGGTTGATGTAAGCGTAACCCGACGATTGTCATACCACGCCACCGCTGGTATGTCGTCAGCTTTACTTGCCTTGAAATCAGTCTTGCTCTAACCACTAACTTTCAGTGCTTGCTCAGACATTAGGCTGCAACCACGTAGTCTATTGGGTCAAATTATTCCATGTGTTCATATGCCTTGTTGTTTAAGATGCAATTGAAGCTCTATAAAATTGAAATAACTTTCAAAAAATAGCTTGTAATTTTGGGCGCACACATTGATAACAAAATCAACTGGAATAAAGCCAGTAGTTTCTTCTACTTCAGGCTGAAAAAGTTCATAAAAGACAAACTCATAGAGCAGACCTGAAATGAGGCAGGAAATAATATGAAAACCTCATCTGAAGAACAGTTTAAACCCCCATCAGTGATTATTTTTGTGTATGAACAGTTTTAGCTTATGTTTTCATTTGAATAGAATAATCTGCTTATTTATTGCCTGATTTTCTTCGTTCTCAACTTTTATGCACAAGTGAGCATGAATTAGTTTATTGCACATGGAGTGATTAAGCAGCGGACAGACCTTATATAGCTGATCATATGAGGGACTTTTGTTTTTTGAGTTAATAAAACGAATTTTAATGAATCCTACCCATTGAGCAGACAGCAATGATTCAAACAAGAAAATTACTCATGGATAGAGTAAGAACATAACTTATTCTTAATAGTCAGCCAGAGGTTGCTATACACAACCAGTGTTTTTAAAGGTAAAGAATCAGATATGATACAAAAGAACTGAAAGAGTTAATCTTGCATTAAAAAAATGAACATTAAATTAAAAGGATAGTATTCATTTTTGAATTAGAATCAAAAGTATTCTGAATACTGATATGCTCAAAAAATTGTCCACGTTTAAAACTGAAGCAAAATTTTCAGCATTAACATTCAACAAAAAGTTTCAAAATAATAAAACTCAATTTGAACAAAACATGTTCATACTTTATTAATAATGCACCTATAATTTGCAGAATTCTTTTCAAAAAACAGTAACAAAAAATAAAATTAATCAGAATTAACCAGAATAAAAAAATTAATCATCAACAATCGTCTCATTAGCATTTATTGTAAATGCGCAGCAATGAATAAATTTGTTTTCAACAGAAATAAAAGCGGAATATTTGCACGCTTTCTAAAAATAGCACTGAAAGTTAAATAGCAAATAAAATAAACTTCTCATTAAATTGATGAAAACTTCTCATTTACATTTATTTACAGAAAATTTCTACTGCTTTAAAAATGTAAATTATATTCTGCCCGCATATACATATAATTACGTATGTGCAAACAGCTGTATGCAGCTATATATGATATATGATACATAAACGTACCGTATGCAGCTATATATAATTCAAATCTAACAATGAATCATAGAATAGGTGGAGAGTAAAAGTGAAATGCCTCAACACGTAGAAACATTCGTTATTAAAAGTAAGTCACTTTTCCATGATATTAATTATTATTTTTATGCCTTTTTTAATTAATTATTATTTTGAAATGTTAAATAATGGTAATAATGTTAATAAAAAAGCAATGTTTTTATTTGAAATTAACTGCATGTTACTTCTTCTGAACATACTACCTTTTTACTAAACTTCAATTTAACAAAGGTTTTCTGTTCATAAAAATTTCTTGCAATGTTTCTATTATATAAATGGAACAAACCATTATTAAAATAAAGAAAAATGGATGTTTCATAAGTAATGAAATGAAAAAAGTGAAGGCGCTTATCTAAAATAATAGGCACGACGAACAGCTTGGAAGGCTATTATATTGCATTAAAAAATAATTATTTCTTTTTAGATGTTGTTTTAAAGCAACGTACGTTTTTCATTGTAATATTTATTACAAATTTCATTGTAAGTAGGCTTGTTGCTCAGTGAAACATTTAATGTAATATTTATTTTTCAGCTCGCTAATTGTAATTGGATATCAGTTTATGTCCCAAAAATTGATGCTACATGTGTTTTAATTGTGAAAAAAATAAATCACTTTGAAGCTCGCTACGTTGAGCAACTGTTTTGTAGCTTTGAATCCTGCATTGCAACTTGTTTCCAACATCAATGCCTTTGCAATTCCATTAAATATACTTTTTTTGCAAAACAATGCGATTTATATAACATAAATGGAACGTACGATTCTATCCCAGAAGATGCTGAGACAGGACAGGCAAGACATTTTTTATTGCACAGTTGTCACAAAGGTATGACAGAACTGCTTCATGAAAATCCTCCATTTTGAAGCTAATCAGTACTGTAGCTTTGTACTGGCAATATACAGCAAATTACATTCAATTTTAAGTGTCATATTTTATTTAGAAATTTCAAATGTCCCAGTTGGAAACATAATTCAAAGCACATCACTGAATGTAGATATAATTACAGCGAACGTACATCTACCGTCCACTCATAGGGTGTGTCGTGTTCAAAAGCGGCCGTTTGCAGAAAGCTACAAAATTCAACGTCTACAGCTATTAACAACATCTTCTCTAAAACGTTGCCTTGCTGCCTGTGATGCACCTTCTAACTCGTTATGCAACAGCGTTTTGTTTTCTATTCAGGAAAAAACTTGCATCTTATTATCACGACGTCACGCATTTGTTTCCTTAGGAGGAAGCTCAGCAACTGAGGATAGTGAAGCGCAGCTGTTTATTATTCTTCATTGTCGCAATGGTAAACTAAAATGTGCCTGAAGTATTCACTGATTTTTTTATTTAAAAGAATCGAGATTTTTATCTTTTAAAGTAATTGTGCATGACTTTTACTGTTGTCTTATTATTGGAAGCTGTTAGTTCTTTTCATAATTATTTCAAGGTATTTAAAGTTCATTTTTAGTAATAAACATTAAAATTCTTTTTAAGACTTCAAAGAATTGCAGTTTAATGCCACCCAAAGCGTTAGAAGACAAAGCGCCATTGCATACACTGCTTCTAACTTGCATTTGCAAATATTAATTCATCATGAACTTTTTTATGCAAGTAAAGCCGCCATTCGCCTTCAATTATGGGACTCCTCAGATGATACAGAATGCTTGAAAATATGCTTAACTTCAAATAGAACAGATTACTGTGATGCATATTACTTCTCATCCAGAGAGCAGACATGTCTTACAATGCGTTTGAAAAAACAATATGCTTTGCCTGAACAACATGGTCATCAGATTATAACAAAATTTTATGACGGTAAGAAACTCCTAATTTAAAATATCATTCTATATTAATTTAAAACCTGGGTGAAATATTCTGTTGAAATGTTACAATGATTAATGTTGAAATATTTGACAAATATTTAAAATACTAATTTGAGTTTTATACTTCCAAAAGTTAATTTTGATAGCTACATATTTTACATAAATAATTGAATATATTGAGATAAATAATCTATAACTTTATAAATTAGTCATATTAAATCAACAATGAAAACAATGAATGCTGTATAATGAAGGCATATTTGAAAACTATTTTAAAATATTTCTGCTTTTTTACGTTTTAGATGAAACTCTGAACATAACGCTCAAAGATGCAAACGAGCCATATTTAAAGTATGCAGAACATACCATTCAAATGGAGATTTCTTTACATGAATTTAAGGAAATATGCGTAGTACAGCATTGGATTTCAACATTAATTCCATACATAAGATTCAATAAACACTATGCAAATATTTCATTCTTTAATGAATGCATTAATATATGCCGTCATTTGAAAAATAGTGATGAATGCAAAGGCATTGCTTATTCTAAAAAAATGAAAACATGCATGATTGCAGTTGAAGGAAATGAAAATGATGAAATCTTACTAAGTAATGATCAACATTATTTAACTCTTTCCTCTTGCATAAAGGGTAAGCGGATTTCAATGACAATATTAAAAATTATAAAGCAATCTCATTATATTTGTAAATTTTTATGAAATCAAAATAATGTAATAATGTAAATGATAGGTTCACATTCAATCTGAATTCTGTTATTTAATCTTTGAAAGGCAAGTTTTTAATTTTTCTTATCTTAACCAGCGGCAGTAATTGAAATTGTACAATTAATTTAATTAATTAATTTTCATTATTTAAGATAATGTTATTTTAGACAGAGAAACTGAACGCACTAACAACGGGCAACCTGAATTTTGCTTCCTTCCACAATTGAATGAAATGTGTCTACTGGAATTCTACCAACCTTTATGCTTATCAGGTTGGGAAGTTATAGCAAGAATAAAGAATACTTTAAGTTTTCAAGACTGTCTTTTGAAATGTGCATCAGTTATGTATGTTAAAAAATGTAGTGCTGTTAACTACATTGATCAACAATGTATATTGCTAAGGAGAACAGAGCACGCAAAATTTATTAGATCCCCACATTCTATTTTCGCAGAAATATTGTTTTGTGAATGAAGCATCAATGGAGGACTAGTGTAATCAACATTGGAAAGCAGTGTATTTTGAAAATTTTAATATTGCTAAGCTGTCTCACACTTATGTAAAATTGGGATGCTACTATTATAAACAACTCAATTTAAATAAATATTCACAGAATTCAGTGTTGCGCATATAATTCTTCATACTTATTACTTACTGTTTAAATGCAATTGTATATATTACATCATCATGAAAGCGATATATAATTTAAAATGAAAAGTAGTTAACTTTAGAAATTATTGACTATTAATTATTAATTTAATTAATGAAAAGTTTCTTAGCAAAACTACTGTTTATTCCAAACACATAGAAATGCAATCTGAACAATCACTGTTTTAACGGCGTTGCACAAACAAAAAGTGAGAAGTAATTAGACAGTATAATACATTACACATTTTATATTGTTGATTCAGAAATTGTCACTGCATCAAAAGTTTACTGTAATAAATTTTAGCTTATGGTACATATCAACTTTTAATTTGAAGGATCATGTCCATGCTAATACTTCAATTAAGAATCTGCTAAGAATTTAAGCTGCATACTCACAAAATGATACATCTCATTAATTTATTTCTGTTTCTGAAAAGAGTTTGCTTTCTAAGAAATTTAATAATTATAATGTGTTATAATAGTCGTTTATTTAATAATTATAATACTGATAATTAGAATTTGTTAAAATGTTTAGAAAATAAATACTGGTGAAATAAATGGATGAAAGTTAAACATAATTTAATTTACTTTAATTCTCATTACATAAGAAAATTCTTAATTAAAATGATGATTGATATAAAAAGAGAAAGAAAATTATAAAATTTATATTAGAGCACCATGATGAATAAAGGCAAGTTTGAGTTGAAATGTAAATTTAGTTTTATTCTACTAATTTATTATGAAATAATGTTAAAACAGCAACATTCTTGAATAGGTGTTTTTATGTTATTCAACTATGCTAGCTAATGAGAAATATTGCTTGTGCAGTAATTCTGCATTATTTTCTGAGAATGAAAGTGCAAACGTAGTATGACATAAATGATATCATGTTACTGCAGCTCTATAGAATTTCTTTTAGAATTACAAAATTTATAGATGCATACATCATAGAAATTATGTATTCCATTAAAACTGCAGGGATACTTATGTTTTATTAAATGTAAATTTCAAACTTTCAGGTGCTCGTTTGATCAAAAGCCTATTTTTTATATTCCACTTGTTTTTCACTTTGGTAAGCAATAAGAAATGTTAAGCGCATTTCTGCACAGTAAACTTTCAAATTATAGGAAAGCAGCCCAATGCATTCTTATGTATACATACCATTATTTGATAAAGTCTGTTTAATTGAAAAATATATTCCCCAAGAATATCCAACAGCATCTAGGATACCAGTATTTATCTATAATTCACTTGAGTCTTGCATCGCTGCTTGTTCCAACTATATGACCAGAGAACTATTGTGCAATGCCTTCATGTACAGTGACATAACAAAAGCCTGTCATCTTCATTTTTACACCGTAAACATTAAAAAAGGGATGCGTCCAGTGGAAACTGGGCAGTCACAGTTTTATTTACTTCATAGATGTTTTAATAGTAAAAATTATTTTTGTATAAATTTGGAAAAGCATTTTTAACATTGAATTTAACTTGATTTTTTTTAGGAAACAATAGTTTGTTAAATGCAGCTGTAAATAAAAAAATGAAACAAACGATAAAATTGTTTTCCTACCAGCTTTGCATAAATTATGCTTGATCAGAAGAAGACTGGTTTCAGAAAGTTGGTTTGCAAAACCAATTTTGCATACGACTACACCAAACTTAAAAAAATGTCTTTCACTATGTGTAGTAAACGGTGCAGCAGGATGCAATAGCGTAATCTTCTTACTGCAAGAGAAAAGCTGCACTTTAGTTACACATCAATCCATTTTCAGCACATTATCCGCCACATTAAAAAGTTCTGCATATTTTTTTGAAATTGATCATTGCAAAACTGGTAAATATGACTTTTCATTATTATTACATACTTTGAGTTAAAAGTAAAAGGGCTTTTTATATAATTAGTGTAACATATCGTTTTTAAACATAGCTATGCAAAGCATTAAAAAGAGATATGCTGCTACAGAATATTTAAAATTTTAAGAAAATTTCATATTAAAAAAATAATTAATTTGTAACTTTATTTGAATTTGAATAACAATCTTGAACTGAAACTGTTTTTTGCTTAGTAATACTGTTTCAGAAGTGCTGCTTAGTATAATTTAACGTTTTTATCATAGCACCTGTTGTAATACAGACTAAAAGGTTAACAAATATTATTTTTTTTATAAAAAGCTTTTTTCTAATCAATAATTACTGATTACTTTTTACAGAAACCCTCCATTATCCATTATTAACTTCACTTCTGCTAGCTAATGCAACCAACCCTATACAGCACTTCCTCAGTTTTGGCGTCCGACATCTTCCAATTACTAAAAGTGAAAATGCAATCATAATTGATTTGCTTAACTGTTCTACAAGACAGTACTGCTTTTACCGTTGTGTAATGCAAAGACGTGACTTTGGCTGTAATGCAGTATTTTTTAATGCTGAAGAAAAAACATGCCTACTGATGAAACTAAATGTTTCTTCCAGGGAAACGACAGATCTTGTTTTGTACAATTTCTTTAAAGGTATAACTTTTAATTTGAAATATTTTTCTATTTTGACCTATGTATAATTCTTATTATTTCAAATAACGCTTTTAATCTTAAACTACAGAATGCGCTGCTCAAGTTTAATTTTTGCTTTCTATTAAAAACTTGCTTAATTGCTATTAAAATTTTTGTAATTAAAATGCTTAAATTAAACATTCACATATGCAATTCTTCTCTTTTTTACGTTGCTTTTACTTGTATTATGAATGCTGGTCAGTGAGACTTTATTTCAAGCATCATTAACGATAACATGTGCTATTAATTTATTTCAGGTTATACCAGAAAAGAAAAATTAATATTGAGCAATTATGAAGATCCTTTGCGTTTCAAAACTTCATTTGTATCATTGCATGAATTTCACGAGAGGTGTCAAATATTGACGTTTACTAGTGCATATGCAGAAAATTTGAAAGTGCATTCATTACTGTTACAAACAAATAGTCTACATAGCTGTCTTAAAGTCTGCAGAAGTAACACAAACGACACCAGTTGTTCAGGTGTTTTATTTTCAAAGCATGAAAAAGTCTGTTATAAGGTAGTTGAAGGTACATTTTATGATCAAATTGTAACTGAAGATGATCAAACTATTGTTCTGCTGCAACTCTGCGTGAAAGGTATATCTAATTTTAAAATAATTCATCAGTGCACATTTTCATATATACATACATCATGGAATTCTATCACATTAACTTTATTCAACTGTTTCATAAATATTAAACTTCCATTTAAAAATATATTCCTGTACAGACAAAAATTCAAAGAATTTTTGAAATAAGTTATTAGTAATAATAATGTCACTGAGGTAAATTTTTGAAAATTTTCAATTTTTCATAAAAAACAATGTGATAATTTTTCAGTAAGGTATTTACTTTTCATGTAATAGTTATTTCCTAACTAATAATCTGTCAATTGTGAATACTATAAAAATAATTTAATACATTTTATTGTTACTTGAATTTGTAGAATTGAAACTATTTCTGACTATTTTACTATTTACATTTGCCTGTTTAATTTATTTAGACAGAGAAGAAGAAAGAAGAGAAAATAGTATGTTTTATCACTATCATCTTTATGAATTGGAAGAAATGTGCGTCTTTGAATCCTATGCTAACCACTATTTTAGTGGTTTTGCTGTTTATGATAATATTCCGAAATCAAGTTCAGGGTACCATTGTATTTTAAAATGCGCGTCAGAACAAATTTCGAAAGGCTGTGCGGCTGTGCATAAATCACAAGAAAGATGCATGTTTTTTAGAAGAAATTCAACGGCGAGAATTTTCAGAAAATTAGAGAATTCCTATTTTGCAGAAATGCTATATTGTGAATCAAAGTTTTCTGGAAATACTTTGAATTTCGATGCAGCAGATTAAAAATATCAATACTAGATATTCTTTCTTGTCTTATTGCTAGTTTTATGAAAGCAATGTTTTAAAAATTATCATTAATAAATATGCATAACAAAAATGCATTAGTAAACATTATCTTTTAAAACAATTTCATAATAATTTGTCATTCCTAAAAATAAAAATTTGTGCTTGTGTGTTTATTGAATACCTCAAAATTACAAATTTTCATCGCTATCTTTTTGGTATTATTTTCTTTGGCATTCTTCAGTTAATACAAATAACACATGTACATCAAACTTAGATGCAGCTACCTATACCTGGAAGTAACGTCCAAATGGAATTTGTTGATGCTTTAATTAAATTTACTGAGAATATTCAAAAATATAATGATTTGATATGATCAATAACATAATATTGAATAACAACAACTCATACTTTTGTGGTATTATTTAATTCCTTTTACTAAAATCATGCAATCTATAAATGAATAAACTTTATTTTACATTAAACAGAAATGGACCCTTTCAGTCCCGAATTATTTTCCCTTATCAGAAATATTTTAAAACTTTGGTAATAAATGATGCTGCTAGACATGTAATATTGTATTGCAAGTTTGGAATAAAATGGTTGATACGGTTCCAGTTTCCTGAAGTGTATCATGTATGATACATTTGGCCGGTGCTGAAACTGTGTTGTACATAATAATGTAGCCAATAATTGTCATTTTTACACCATCCTTTTCTATCTGTGTGATGTGTTAGCTATCAATGTCATTTATTTCTTTGTATTTAGACCAATTGCAATATTAAAATGTTTGAATTATGTTTTTTATTTCAATGAGAAGCAATTTTTCAGGTTAACCAAGTTTATTCAGCTTGGAATATATTGCACAAAAGTGGTTAAATGATGTTTATGTATGAAAGAGCTAAAAACAGTTTCTTGCTTTGTTTTTGGAAAAAGGATGCGTTACATTGCGCTACTCTAATTTTTTTCAGTAACATAATTTTACTTATATTCTTGTAATACTATTTAAATCATTTCTTTAAAAATCATGCAGTATATGATTGAATAAACTTTATTTTAAATTAAATCAAAATAATTAATTATGCATTAAAAAATTAACATTAAGTTAAAAAGGTAATATTTATTTTTTAATCAAAAGTATTTTGAATGCTAATATGCTCAAAAAGCTGTTTATATTTAATAACTAAGGCAAAATATTCAAGACCATCAACATTCAACGAAATGTTTCAAAATAATGAAACTAAAATTTGTAGCGTTCTTTTTAAAAATTTGTAGTAATGCAGTATCATGTAGTAAAAAATTGTAATAATCAAAATGAAAAAATTAATAGTCAATAACCATTTAATTAATATTCATTATGAATACTATTGAAGCAGCAATGGATAAATTTATTTTCAACTGAAATAAAGGCAGAATATTTGCTGTGCTTTCTAAAAACAGCACTGATTGTTGAATAAGCTTCTTATTAAATTAATGCAAGCTTCTTTTTCACTGTTATTCACAGAGAATTACTGAGTTGTTTTGAAGGTGCTTTAACAACGTAAATAATATTCTGCCTGTATATAAATACAAATACGTATGTAAAAACAGCTGCATATTTGCAGCTATATATAATTCAAAGGTGACAGTAAATCATGGAATGGAGAGTAAAAGTGAAATGCTTCGACACGTGAAAACATGCGCTATTAAAAGTAAGTCACTTTTTCATAACATTTATTATTATTTCTATGCTTATATTATTTTGAAATGTTGAATGGAAAGCACGTTTTTACTTGAAGGAAACTGAATGCTACCTCTTCCAAACATCTCACAATGTTACTAAACTTAAATTTTCCGGCGTTTTCTCTTCATAAAATATTCTTCCAAATTTTCCGTCATATAAATAAAAACAAACTTTATCACCTTTAATTAAATAAGGAAAAGTGGATAAGCAAATAAGACATAAGCAATAAAACAAAATAAAGTGAAGGCGCTTATATAAAATTATTGTCAAGATGAACAACTTGAAAAGCTATTATATTGCATTAAAAAATAATTATTTCTTTTTAGATGTTGTTTTAAAGCAACGTACGTTTTTCATTGTAATATTTATTACAAATTTCATTGTAAGTAGGCTTGTTGCTCAGTGAAACATTTAATGTAATATTTATTTTTCAGCTCGCTAATTGTAATTGGATATCAGTTTATGTCCCAAAAATTGATGCTACATGTGTTTTAGTTGTGAAAAAAATAAATCACTTTGAAGCTCGCTACGTTGAGCAACTGTTTTGTAGCTTTGAATCCTGCATTGCAACTTGTTTCCAACATCAATGCCTTTGCAATTCCATTAAATATACTTTTTTTGCAAAACAATGCGATTTATATAACATAAATGGAACGTACGATTCTATCCCAGAAGATGCTGAGACAGGACAGGCAAGACATTTTTTATTGCACAGTTGTCACAAAGGTATGACAGAACTGCTTCATGAAAATCCTCCATTTTGAAGCTAATCAGTACTGTAGCTTTGTACTGGCAATATACAGCAAATTACATTCAATTTTAAGTGTCATATTTTATTTAGAAATTTCAAATGTCCCAGTTGGAAACATAATTCAAAGCACATCACTGAATGTAGATATAATTACAGCGAACGTACATCTACTGTCCACTCATAGGGTGTGTCGTGTTCAAAAGCGGCCGTTTGCAGAAAGCTACAAAATTCAACGTCTACAGCTATTAACAACATCTTCTCTAAAACGTTGCCTTGCTGCCTGTGATGCACCTTCTAACTCTTTATGCAACAGCGTTTTGTTTTCTATTCAGGAAAAAACTTGCATCTTATTATCACGACGTCAAAGTTTTATTCCGGTGGAAGGAAGAACATCAACTGTCGATAGTGCTGCGCGGTATTTTATTATTCTCTACTGCCTCAGCGGTAAGCTAAAATATGCCTTAAATATTCATTGGTCTCTTTATTTAAAAGACTTCATATTTACATCTGATAAAGTAATTATGGATACATATTATTGTTGTATTGTTATGAAAAGCTGTTGGTTATTTTTTGTATAATTATTTCAAGGTCTTTAAAGTTCATTTTCAATGATAACCGTTATAATTATTTTTAAAACTTCAAATGATCAGTATACATTCAAATACAAACGTATATACATTGAACGTAGATGCAGCTAGCTATATTGTGCAAACAAGCGACATTCAAATACTAAAAATTGATGCTTAAATGAAATTTCATATAAATATTCAGAAATGTAAAACAAATATGTTGAATTACATAATATTAATATCTTAATTAGTTAAAGTAATTAATCATAAATTTTACTGTTGTCTTGTCGAAGGAAGTTGCTTCTTCTTTCTTTGCACTATCATTTAAAAGTATTTAAATTTGATTCTCAGTAATAAGCATTATAATTCTTTTTAAGACTTCAAAGCATCACCGTTTCTTGCCACCCAAAGCGTTAGAAGACAAAGTGTCATTGCATACACTGCTTCTAACTTGCCTTTGCAAATATTAATTCATTATGAACCTTTTTATGCAAGTAAAGCCGCCATTCGTCTTCAATTATGGGACTCCTCAGATGATACAGAATGCTTGAAAATATGCTTAACTTCAAATAGAAGAGATTACTGTGATGCATATTACTTCTCATCCATAGAGCAGACATGTCTTACAATGCGTTTGAAGAAACAATATGCTTTGCCTAAACAACATGGTCATCAGATTATAACAAAATTTTATGACGGTAAGAAACTCCTAATTTAAAATATCATTCTATATTAATTTAAAACCTGGGTGAAATATTCTGTTGAAATGTTACAATGATTAATGTTGAAATATTTGACAAATATTTAAAATACTAATTTGAGTTTTATACTTCCAAAAGTTAATTTTGATAGCTACATATTTTACATAAATAATTGAATATATTGAGATAAATAATCTATAACTTTATAAATTAGTCATATTAAATAACAATGAAGACAATGAAGGCTGTATAAACAACAACGCTGTATAATGAAGGCATATTTGAAAATTATATTAAAATATTTGTGCATGTTTTTACGTTTTAGATGAAACTCTAAATATAACGCTAAAAGATGCAAACGAGCCATATTTAAAGCATCCTGAATATGCCATTGAATTGGAAGTTTCTTTACATGAATTTAAGGAAATATGCATAGCACAACATTGGATTGCTACATCAATGCCAAATATAAGATTCAGTAAACACTATGCAAATATTTCATTCTTTAATGAATGCATTAATATATGCCGTCATTTGAAAAATAGTGATGAATGCAAAGGCATTGCTTATTCTAAAAAAATGAAAACATGCATGGTTGCAGTTAAGGGAAATGAAAATGATGAAATCTTACTGAGTAACGATCAACATTATTTAACTCTTTCCTCTTGCATAAAGGGTAAGCGGATTTCAATGACAATATTAAAAATTATAAAGCAATCTCATTATATTTGTAAATTTTTATAAAATCAAAATAATGTAATAATGTAATTGATAGGTTCACATTCAATCTGAATTCTGTTATTTAATTTTTGAAAGGCAAGTTTTTAATTTTTCTTATCTTAACCAGCGGCAGTAATTGAAATTGTACAATTAATTTAATTAATTAATTTTCATTATTTAAGATAATGTTATTTTAGACAGAGAAACTGAACGCACTAACAACGGGCAACCTGAATTTTGCTTCCTTCCACAATTGAATGAAATGTGTCTACTGGAATTCTACCAACCTTTATGCTTATCAGGTTGGGAAGTTATAGCAAGAATAAAGAATACTTTAAGTTTTCAAGACTGTCTTTTGAAATGTGCATCAGTTATGTATGTTAAAAAATGTAGTGCTGTTAACTACATCGATCAAAAATGTGTGTTGCTAGGGCGAAGGAATCACACAAAATTTATTAGATCACCATATTCTGTTTTCGCAGAACTATTGTTTTGTGAATGAAGCATCAATGGAGCACTAGTGTAATCAACATTGAAAATAATGTATTTTGAAAATTTGAATATTATTATGTTATCTCACACTCCTGTATAATCTAAATATTGTTATTATAAATTAACTCACAATTTAAATAAATATTCACAGGATACATTATTGCGCACATAATTTTTCATACTTATTATTTAGGGTTTACATGCAACTGCATTTATTTAATGTTTGAAAACGATATATCATTTAAGAGTATTTTTGTAGTTTGCATTAACATAATAATAACAAAACATAGATATGATATCAAATACATGCTTAAAAAATTCAAATCGATTTGTGAAATAAAATGTTTATATAATAATATAAAAAGAATATTATGCTGAAATAATTGTAAATAATTTTAAATTTGCTTTAAACATTAGTTGTTATGATTATGTAGAATTTTTATTAATTAGCACTAATTAGTAAAAAATTAAAGTTTGAAATGTTTATTACATCAAGTAATAATGAACAAAATAAAAATAAACATGACAGCATCAACTGCGCATCTTTTGATTTTCATTGATTTGTGAACTAAATCAAAAATTATTTTCAAGGAAATAATGGACTCATTTACATAATATACTATTCAATGCAATTTCTTAGTTAATGTTTATATACATTTGAAATTATTTCAGCATTGCAATAAATGCTTAGTTCACCGTGCATCTTAAGAATTTTGATCAAGTATGAAAGTGAACTTGCTTAAGCGTCTCTCTAAACGAATTGAAATACGAAGTATGTAGCTTTCATGGAATCAAATTTTATTATATTAAAAAATCATTAATCAATTCATTTTTTATTTTTTGTTAATGTGTTTAATACACTTTGTGTTTTAATTTAATTTAAGTAAATGTTGCAATTTGATGCTGCATTTATTTTATATTATTAAATCCTCCATTGTTGGCAATATGTACATTTTTGAATTCTTTCGGTGAATTTCAGTGAAATGTCAAAAATATTGAATAAAAACGCAAAAATAATTTCAAATCACATGGGCTCTGGAATATAGTTCTCTATTATGCTCTATCTAATTTCTTGGTTTAATTTTTACGAAATTACGTGGCAAAATATGCAGAAAACCTGTTCACACAAAAATTGTAATTTACGATTATTTTGACGCGCTCTCCTAATAATGTTAGAGATTTTCATCTAAAAATAGGTCAATAATCATATAATTATTATAACTTTAGCAGATTTTCTAAATTTATTGGAGCAGTTGTTGACATTTTATCCTGATTTATAGCCCTGAATTGACTGCAGTTTCTCGCACTTTCATATTTTTTATTGTTGAGCAGCACATGTTGCCGATGAAACTGAAATCTAATGTTGTTATTATAGGTGCTTTTAATCAAAGTGTGGCATAAAATATATTATATGACCAAAATCAAATGTTTTTAATATATTTTTACAGTATTCATCGCTCTGTTGGTTGGTTTTTGGTAATTTGTCCATTTTCTACTTGTTTCCATCTTTTTCATTATTTCTATTTGAAATTACTCTGTGTGCTTGTTATGATAGCTGAAATTGTACACAATCCTATTTTGGTTGAACTATCAAAATCAGAGAGCAGTTCCCCAGATGATTTTGATGATGCTGCATCTGATTACTTGCAATTAAATCAAACAGATTTAATTGTCTCCGCAACACCTATATCAAACATATCATCTGAAGATGAATCACTAGAGAGAAAACGTTGGCAATCAGTTGAAATGCTGAATCAGGCGGCTGTGGTAGTGAAATATTTACACCTAAGACTGGAGTTGTTTGGTCAATCACAATACCATCCACACCACAAACACTGTCACACAATGTGGTTCATGAAAGGTTTGCAGAACAACTTTTGCTGTAATTTTGCGTAGAAATAGAAGAGATTTAGCATCAGAAATGTCTATTGTCAGGGGTCGTCAGGCTAGCTCATCATTGTTTTAATTTGATCAGCAGCTAACAATGAATAGCTATATTCTGAAACGCAACAAATGAGTATTATTGCCTTCAACAGTGCATCATGATGATGCTAGAAAAGAAGAAGAAGAAGGGAAGCGTGACATCGTGGTGTGCTACAATGAAGCCAAATCTGGGGTGGACAGTTTCGACAATCTGGTTACATTGCATATCTGTGCAGGTGATGGAAACATCGGGGGCCGATGGTTTTGCGGTTCAACATTTTGGATAGCCAAGGGGTAGCTACCTTTGTTTTGTGAAACTGCAAACACATGGAATGAAATGCCACAAAATTATAAAGAAGAAGACTGTTCCTGATGAAATGGAGCGAGAATGTTGTAAAAAGCACCCCCTAGAAACGAGCAGCAAGTCCACCGCAACCGCTGCCTCACCAAGTAAGGAGAGCAATGGAAAGGATGGGAATGACAGCAGCAGCACAGCAATTGTCAGCAGTGAAAACAAAGAAAGACATCAGAAAGAGATGCGTACTTTTCAGCAAAAAAAGACAAAAAAATGCAATACCCGTTGCAGTAACTGCTCCACGGATTGCTGCAGTGAACATCTATATTTTCTTCGCAAAAATTCCTGTAATCAGATGAGCAAGTCAAAATAAGCGTAAATCACCATTTTAAGAGACCTGCAGATTATGCAGATTTTGCCGCGTAACTTCACCAAAATTTGCACATAGAGCGAATGGAGAACTAGAGTCTAAAAGTCCCATTCAATATGATTTGAAATCATTTTGTGGTTTTTATACAACTTTTTTGACTTTGGGTCTATTTAACCGCAAGAATCCCAAAACGTACATTTCAAATTTGAAATGTAGATATCCAAAAATTAGTAGCAGAACATCGATTTTTTTCAAAAGACGTGAAATTGTTTTAAAAGATATACCAAAAAGCCTTAGCAAGTAACAATGAAAAATGAAGAAGTAATGTGCATTTAAAGGACCCTTATGTCAAATTGACCTAAGCAATCCAACAGAGGGTTAATTTATATAAATGGTGTATATTTATGGCTTACTTATTTGACATTTTATTTAACAAAAGATCAAATCATTTTCAGATATCAAATCAGATTCAGATTTGTCAAAGTTTGCACAAATATAAATTAATAAAATAATGTCACGATTAAATAATATAATATATCACCCTGTCTAATTGGTGATATAAAATAAATAAAAAATATTTGCATTGCTATGCAAGAACATTCAAATTAAAAAGGCAATGAAATTTCCCCAAAACGTCATGAATTAATAAGCACAAATTAAGAATTTTGTAAGCTGTTTCAACTTAAACATGCTTATAATTAAGACTTCTCAAATATGCCATTATCAAATCCTTTTTAACACCTATTATATAATCTGCAACATATATATTAAAATGTATAACCATCTTTCTGTGAAAACTTGTTCAGTAAAGATGCAGAAATGTCGCTTCAACACATCTTATCTTGTGTGCTGCGCCTTATGCAGTTTGTTGCAAGTATTTAAAAAAAAGTAAACAGTGATTCACTCAAAAACTGTCTTTTTAGGTTTTGCATAGTTCAGAAATGCAAATTTATGTACCATTGATAGATAAAACTTGTTTAATACAGCAAATAGCAATTCGACAAGAGATTTTGGATAAGATAGACCTATTTTTGATGAATACTTCTTTCAAAAGCTGCATTTCATACAGTTACTCTGATTTCACACTTCACAACTACACTATATTTGTCTATAATGAAAAAGCCAGGTCTTGTTCAGTGTTGTATGACATACCTGAAGAAAGCATGATAGACAACTGCAGTGAGCATTTGCAGGATATGCAAGTTTATAAAGTAATACATTGCTTGCCAGGTAGTGTGCAAAGCTTAGTACCCAGATGTTATCTAATTAAACTGAATAAACACAAAAATTTTAATGAAATATTTCTATGTAGCTGAGGGTTTCACATTCATGTACTCTTTTGAAGACGAAGTTGAAGAAAATGTTACCAGAATTAGTGCAGTTAAATTGAAAGCAACTGCAGAAATTTGCATTGTTGAAAAGCATCCTTTCAGTAAAAACTTTTTGCTGAAACGCTCCGGGATGGTTTTTCTCCAAAGTTTAGAGCTGTGCTTTGCACATTGCAGGGTATCATCAATGCGAGGCAGCTGCAGTGCAGTGTTGTTTTCTAGTGATGAAAGAGTTTGCCTTCTATTACAACAAAATCAACCTCTGCAGAGTACTGATGTAATGAGGAAAAGCCAATCACAATTTTTTACACTGAATTACTGTGATTACAGTGAGTTTAAACAATTGTTTTGATTAAATACCAAAACAAAATTTTATAAGACATGAGCAATACGCAGAATTCATTTTTATTTTATTAACGTTTATTTATATTTTGATTTCGAAGATATCGCAACAGTAAAAATATACGCGTTTTTGAATTTATTTAGCATTTTAACGTATAATTGGATATGTATTAGTTTTGACAAATGTGATGCATATAATAAACATTTATTTTGTAATGCATTACATTACAAGTTTACAGCAATTACATTTCATTTTTAGTTTGTATTTGGCCAAAATTTTAACAAGGTTTCATTTTTCTGTTTATGTTTAGAGCCTACTTTTCCATGTACCAAGTGAAATGTACCATCATTCATAATATGTTTTCAGATATCACGGAAACTACAGAACGGAGATATTACAACGGCAGTGGAAAAATAACAAACATAACTATGAATGATAGGCAACTTCAATGTACAGTTCATGAAATTCCTTTGCTCAGAGTGCACATGAAGCACCGATCCCTATTATGGAGGTCGATAAATTTTCAAAATTGTATTCAGCTTTGCGGTCAGCAGTTTCAGACAAATTTATGCAACGCTGTTTATTTTGAAGCAGAAGGAACAACTTGCTTGCATCTTTTGCTTAACTCTAGTCAAGCACTTTATGAATATTCAACAAACAACAAAGAAACAGTTCATTTCATAGAAAAATGTGTGGCAGGTATCAAGCATTTAAACAAACATATTTTTAAATAGTGCATTCTACTTTTATATTTATCATATGATTTGAAAAAAATCTTTTATTTAAAATGAAATATACGGAATGGATTTAAAAGTGTTTGCCACCGCTTGCTGAAGTTTAATATACGCTAATAGCTTTACAAATTTGATATCACATGCTATAAAAAGAAAATTTGCAATAAATTTGAAATTTATTCCAGTAACTGTACGGCCAGAACCCCAGGAAGAATCTGTTGTTTGTGGCAATCAATCTGGTGAAATGCGCGCATCTCCTCGATCAGGGGAAAGAAGCAGTAGAACATGTAATGTTCGTGGTAAATTCATTTTGCATCTAATAAAATAAGTATTTTGTGTAAATGACGTTAAATCTGCTTTTGCTTTTTTTAGAACAAAAAACAGATTTTTTTCACTATGTAGCAGCTGAAAATGTTCGAGAACAATATGTAAAACTTTATGAATTTTTTGAAATTTGTAAAGTTCAATTGTTAAATATCGACGTTGTTCGAAACGCTTTTACAATTCACGTTTCACGAAAAATTTATTCACTGAACAGATGCCTACACATATGTCGAAAGCAGAATTTATGTATGGCAGTATTGTTCTCACGACTAAATCACCAATGCACAAAAGTATTCCCAGGACACAGCAACACGCCCATAATAGTTCATGCTCATGTAGAGGTTGTAGCACTGAAAGGATGTTTTAAAGGTAAAAGTTCTGTTTTGAACAATGTTCATTATGTTCAAAATTTGTTGCACATATTTTTAATACTTTTCAACACAGAATTTTCAATTTTTCTCATTTTAATTAATAATTTCATGAACTCATGTGCATTAACTAAGATATCAAAAACAATATGAGTAATAATATCAAAAACAATATAATCAAAGGAATAATGAATTAGTTAAATGCTTTAATTAAAGTTTTAAAAATCTAAATTCATTGCAATTTAATAGCCCAATAATAACAATATTAAATTAATGAAAAACATCTATTGCTTAATTTTCGAAACATTCACTAACCCACTTTGTAGTGCAAAAGAATTAAAGATTTTCTGTATCAAATATACGATATTTGTAAAAAATCTTCACGATCAAATAACAAATCATATCTCTATACTGGCATTTTAGTTTTGAGAAAAACTGAAATTTACTGCATTCATTTCAGTTTTGAGAAAAACAGTTATATTGTTCATTCTTTACATTACATTTTTATAAAATATACTTATACTTATGTTTAACAGATCGCCCTGACGAGCGGAAATACAATTCTGAGCCACTAATTTATTATTTTGAAGAAACTCAACAAATTTGTGCTGTCGAAATTTACAAACAGAAAAATTTAACATCCTGGGAAGTAATGATGATTAATAAAGATATCAGTAATTTTAAATTATGCTTATTAAATTGCATTGTAAATAGTCAGTGCAATGCGATCAATTATTTTCAAACAAAAGAATGCCTTTTAATAAAATCAACAAAAAAAAATTACATTTTTACCGTCAAGGATGATTCTATTTTTGCTGAGGTACTGTATTGTGAATTAGGAACTTTGGTTGATGTAATTCGGCAAAAATAATTTTGCTTTGGTTTTTGATTTATATTTTTGTAAATAAACAGAGCATTTATGTTTACTGGTGCTTTTCTTTATTTAATTTTAATACTTATTAAATGCAAATGTAAGATACGTATTCAGGCATGCAACAATAGACTAGCATGAAGTATATGGTATGATTATTTTCTTGAAAGGCATTTATTATAATATTTTTTTTGTTAATAATTTTATTGTTTTTTGTTAGACAAATTGTGAAACGATCTGATATCAAATCAAAAGTTCTGATATCAAAAGTTTACATAGATACTTAAATTGAACTTTCTGTTTATAAAAAGATGAATCATGTAAATTCATGGATATATTAGAAGCAATATAAAATGGTGATTATGAGAAACTGAAGAATTTTTGAAGCAAACGCCAAAAACAAAATGTCCATTGCTACGTTATATTGCAAAATTGAATAAACAGTAAGGTTTTTATGCTCATCTTTCAATAGTCAGCTTCACTGTAAATAACTAACTAAAAAACATTAGCATTGTTCTCACAGATGCCTTATTGCAGAAATTATAAAATAAAAGACAATTCCAAATCAATTCATCACGTTAATGTTCAAAGCAAAGATATAGCAGAGCGTGCTTTCGATCCACGCACCTCTGGGTTATGGGCCCAGCACGCTTCCTCTGCGCCACTCTGCTGCTTGGATTTGTCTATAATGCATATTTATTAAAAGATATAAAAATTATAATTTTGTACTATAATACACTACTGAAACAACTCCGCAATCTTTCAGAATATATAACACTTTAAATGGAATTTGAAAAATCTAGTTTAATGATCATTCCTTAATGTGATGAAAAATTCAATATCTTTATTACTTTAAGAGCATATTTCAGCATCATTCTTTCTGTTCATTAAAAGAAACTTTTTCATAGATATATTTTATTAATAAACAATTATGAAATTATCAATTTACTTTTTAGCTTCATGAAATTTTAAAAACTATTCATATTTTTCAATTATAAAAAACAGGCTCTTAAAAAACCGTTTGTAAGGAGAATGTATTTCAATATGACACGCTGAAATGTCATCGAAAATGACCAACATTTATTTGACAACTAAATAATTTTGAATCTTCAATGCAAATCATCTCTGCCTATTAAATAATAGAATTTATTTTTATTTATTACATACAAGTATTTCAAGGAAAAGTCATCATCTGAAAAAAATATTATTTTAGCAGTTACTGCTGCTAAAAAAACGGAATATTGTTTGCTGCATTAAAGAAAGCATTGAAAAACATGTTTTATAATAGAGCATGCTTCTAGCATCTGAGACTCGTCAATTACCAATGGTGGAGCAAATCGAATTTTATTTTCATGTGTGTTTTTGGCTAAAAGTCCATTTTCTAATAAGCGGATGCATAATTCCCATGCATCATAGCCATTGTTAATTTCTATTGCATTGAGAAGACCCTTGCCACGAACATCTTTTACAATTGCACTTGGCAAGCCATGCATTTGTTGATGAAAAAGTTGGCCCATCTTGAAAGCGTTAGTAGCTAAATTTTCTTCTTCGACAACTCTTACAGCAGCCATCGCAATTCGGCAAGCTAATGGATTACCTCCAAAAGTAGAGCCATGCTGACCTGGTTTAATGTTAAGCATAATTGGATCATCACATAAAACTGCTGCAATTGGATAACAACCGCCTGAAAGCGCTTTACCCAAAATAAGGATGTCTGGACGAACATTCTCATAATCAGAACACAACCTTTTGCCAGTACGACCTAATCCTGTTTGAACTTCATCTACAACCAATAAAACGTCGTACCTCTGACAAATTTCAGCAACCTTTCTCAAATAACCATCTTTTGGCACCCTGACGCCTGCTTCACCTTGAATAGGTTCAACCATAAAAGCAGCAACATTATTACCATTCTTGCTCAGCGCTTGTTCAAGGGCTTCCGGGTCATCGTATGGAATAACTTTGAAACCAGGCATAAAAGGTCCAAACCCACCATAGGATTCCTGATCCGTGCTTGAGGAGATCGCAGCTAGTGATCTTCCCCAAAAATTGCCTTCAACAAATATCACTTCAGCTTTATTTTCTGGAACTCGCTTCACATCGTATGCCCAACGTCGAGCAAGCTTCAATGCGCTTTCACAACCCTCCACGCCGGAATTCATGGGTAACAGTTTGTCATAACCAAACAAATTTGTCATAAATTTTTCATACTCTCCTAAAACATTTGAATACATCGCCCGCGAGCAAAGTGTCAGCCAATCAGCCTGCTTTTTTAATGCTTCTATAATTTTCGGATGACGATGACCTTGGTTAACTGCTGAATATGCAGAAAGAAAATCAAAGTAACGTCGTCCATCTACGTCCCAAACAAAAATGCCCTCACCACGTTCCAACGCCACTGGCAGTGGCTTATAGTTATGTGCACCATGTTTTGCTTCAAGATCAAATATGGATTGTGATTTTGCACTGGACATTACTCCGCATTTGTGAACAGCATAAATACATCCAACTGATAAATGAGAATATTTTCTTAACCATGATAACTGCATATTTCAGCGTACAATTTGTCACAACAATTTCTCAACAACCATAAACAGATTTTCAGGCACTAATGGCATTAAAAATTTTAACATTCATTCATATTAATATCCAAAAAATAAATTTTATAAAAGTTTGATGGATAACTTCACAATTAAAATTACGTTCATCTTTTAAATCAATGCATACAAAGTATAAGCAAATAAGTATATTTAATTAGTTTCACCTAAAATTCAATCCATTTATACAGAAAATAAATTATTATTAATATTTTAAACAAAACCAATAATAAGCAAATCGAAATCGACACAAAAAATATTATATCATAATAAAGTAGAAACACTATCTGTACAGTGTAAATGTAAGGGTAACTGTACGTAAGCAAGCTGCAGGTATGCATCATGAATAATCATTTTATTGAAGCATTGCTCATTTTTTGAAATTCATGTAAATGTGTCAATATTTATTTACATTCATCAACATATCACTAACGATGTATATTTATTTATTTATTTAGATTTATAAGCGTAATATTAGCATATGAAACTTTTAATTCAAAAAAAAACAGTAAAATCACGATTTTACTATAAATAAAGGTAATAGAACAGCTAATATGGCTGTCTTTTATTTATCACTACAGTAATGTGATATGTAAGTGTGAAGTTAATGCGTTGTTTTATTAAAGTTATAAAGAAGTAGATACCTTTTAAAAGTCTGAGAAATATAAACGTAGAATTTTGGTTTAAATATATGAGTTGCAAAATATGATTAATCATGTGGTAACTATGTTCAGCTCTGATTAGCATTAGCAGTGAAATTTAATAAATGTGACTAATCGTTTTAATTCCTGTCAGCTTCTTTAGAAAAAAAAAGCATTTAAATTTACTGGTCTCTTCTAGAAGTGTGAGTTAATGTATTTTGAGGGAAAGAAAGCGCTGCTAACATAGAAGCAATTTAATGGTTTTAACAAAGTTGAATGTTGCAAAAATAGAGATATAAATACAAAACAAAATACAAATAGACAGTTGAACGACAATAAGAAAAGACTGTTTAAAATTGTTTATCCCTATTTATCATGGCATAACAAAGGAAAGTGAAATTACCTTATAGTGTCATACAAATTGAAATGAAAAAAATCAGATTATTATCATCATCATTTCTATTGATGTTGATTTTCAATTTCAGCTGCTAATAATTCTAACATAATATGATGTTTACAATAATTGAAGTAAAGATGTGAAAAAATAATTTTCCATTATAGTCAAGAGTAAGGTAAGCCATTATGCCGTAAGGTTATATAGTATCTGTTTGAAATTACAAGTTTGCTAAACGATGCAAGAAAGATCCCTGCATCTCCTGATGGCATACAATCACAGTTGTTTAAATTATAGGAGTAAAAAAATGAACAATGTACTTTGATTGCAAAATCAACAGTGAATGTATAATATGGAAAGAAACTATCTGAACTGGGATGTCTGTAACGATTTATAAAAACAAAAATATTAATGATGGCTGTACTGAGTAATTAGATTTCCCATTAATTTTATAAAAAAATTTTAATAAAGCTCTGAAATGTTCAAAATAGAAGTTATAAGGGCAAAGACAACCGAGCCACTGACTTTGTTGACAAATAGAATTTCAAAGAAAAATCCAGAAATAAAAAAGGCGTATTCTCAGGCAAGCACCCTTAATACTTGCTAATGTTTTACCATTTATTTTGTACGGCATTATTTTATTAGTATTTCTCACATGCAATAAAAACGCTATTCCAGTGAGGTGTTTATTATTTGTTGCACGGATTAGTTGTTTGAGTTTGGTTTCTTTTCTTATTTTATAAGTTTTTTCATAAAGCAAAACTGAAGCACTAAGCTTGATAAATGGTAAAACTGGGAGTACAAAGATAACAGAGTTATTTTAGATTTCAATGATTCCTGTGGAAGACAATCAGCACTAATTTAGAAAAGTCAGTCTGTTGAATTTGCAAACATAGCAGATCAAATTTAATTGATTTACTGATTTGATTTTCGAATCTGTTGATTTGCAGAATTAAAATATCTTCAGATGACACAGTAATATTAATTAATTTTCTGCTCTGTCTGCAATTATTACTTGTTTGGATGCACGTAGTAAAACTTTTTGTATAAGTATTTAAATTTGTTATTCACAAACTAAATCAAATAAATTCAGTCTTTAAAGATGTAATCAATTAAAAATATTTGAGAGTTTAATTTTTAATATGCCCTACGCATGTTTTTTTAGTAATATTTTAGTTTAAAAATTCTTTACCAATTATTATAAAAGTTTTTAATTGAATGGCGGCTTGTAAATAAGGATGCATGATGAATTTTATTTGCCAATATAATATTATGAGATTATTACATTGCTTCAGTGCAATAAAATTTAAATTAATTAATAAAATTTTAAAATCATTAGTATTCAATAAAAATTACTTTATTAATAAGTGCACATCAAAATGTCAAGCTGTAATATAATATAAGATGTAAATGCATATACTTGAAAATTAACGTTTTATTGTTTTTAGCACAATCACGTGTGATTTAGAAAAGATAAAATTCAAGAATTTTTATGTATATTTAGCCAAACTTTCTTTAGGAAAATTAGTTATAGCTTTTTTTACCAAATAATTTCTTGTGCTTATTACTTCCTATTATTTTATTTTTTGATTTCATGCTTTAACATATGATTTGTATTTAACTTTTCTTTCCAAAAAACGTTGGTTCATCAAGCTTACACAATATTTATGTTTCTCAATAATTTTATGCAATTATATTTTATTAAAAAAACAAAATAATCTTTAAAAGTGATTGAAAATTAGAAGTTTGATTTAGAAGTTTGCTGCCAGGTATTATTGCATCAGCAAATATTTCTATACAAGGAATAAAAAATTTTATAACTATGATTACAATAATAGGACAGTACTGCCAAATTTCTGTGTCTTTTTAATTGTTTTGAAAATTAAAAGTTCAAACTTAAATTAAAATTAAAGCAGATTTTTTTATTAGTAAATTATTCTGTCTGTATCAGACTTCATTTAGAAAGGCAATGTTGTTTTTCGTCAGTGTTGTCG
Source organism: Trichinella pseudospiralis (assembly GCA_001447645.1). Classification (NCBI taxonomy): domain Eukaryota; kingdom Metazoa; phylum Nematoda; class Enoplea; order Trichinellida; family Trichinellidae; genus Trichinella; species Trichinella pseudospiralis. The sequence goes on from JYDV01000014.1 coordinate 193,624, forward strand.
TGTGGAATGTTCTGTTTGTACTGTACAAAGGAGAAGTATTACTAAAAATAAATGTATGAAATAATCTAAAGAATGTTGTGAATTTAGAGTCTTAATGTTTCATTTTCGAGCGTTTATGTTCCAAAGCTTGATAAAGTATGTTTTCTTGAAGAGCGCAATGAATTGAAAATGCATACGAATAAGACAATTGATTATTGTATAACTTCTTTTTCAAATTGCATTTCTGAATGTTGGTTATGGAATGATGAAGATACCTTCTGCATTGGATTTTTATACAACTTTGAGAATAATCACTGCTTTTTCTATCACAGATTATTTAAAGGAGGTGATGATAATATAACATATACAAGTTTTTACCTGCTGCGTATTTGTGTAGACGGTAAGAGAATTATAATTTTTATTCATAATTAGTTCATTGTTGGTGATAATTCAAAACGTCTACTTCTAATGCTAATTACTTTTGTTTTATAATTTAAATTTAATTTGAATCAGATTTGATTTTCCTGACTACTCTTATTACTTTTTATTTAGTGGGTCTTGTTGAAAACTTTTATGAAATTGGAGTAATAGAAAACGTCACTAGGATAACCAAGGTTCTTTTGCCGGCTTTAAATGAAATATGCACTATTGAACGGCTTCCGTTTGTAAATAATTTTGCAGCAGACCGAATACATAAAGTGCTATTAGCAGATATACTATCATGTTTTGCTCACTGTAGAGTATTGAACTGGACAGATGTATGTAATGCTGTATTATATTCATATGAAGAAGGAATTTGTCTTTTTTTGAATTATAATGACACTCATCAAAAAAATAGCATCATTAGAAAAAACTCAGCTGAATTTTATTCCATCAAGCATTGTGAATTCAGTAAGAACTTTGCTTTTCAATAAGCATTGTAAAACCAGAAAAACAGTTCTGCATTGAACAGTTCATTTTAGGTAAAATGCCAGTCTTGCCAAACAGTGATTCAGTTGTGCAAAATTACAACTCCAGCTTTGAATTCTATATTTTCAGTGGACAAAATCCAGTAGAATGCAACATTGAAAAGAAGATGTTGAAAGAAGAACATTTATTATACACAACAAGTCTTTTATCCCCACTAGAGTTTCGTCATTGTCTTTCTATTTGCATGAACAACTATGTAATGACGAACTCTTGTAATGCTGTTTATTACGTTGAAAATGGGCATACTTGTCTATATCTTCGTCTTCCTCTAAATAATATATTTGAAAGTGATTTAGAAAATTTAGGATTGTATATTTTTGTAGTCAAGAGCTGCGGACCAGGTAAAATTGTGTTATTTCTCACTCAAAATAGTGAAAAAGGCATTATCATTTATTTATTCATTCATTTTAAAAATAATTTCATTTAATATAAACAATTAGGTTTAATTTAAATTACAAGTTAAAATTAATATTTAACAGCTGTGCAAATAGAGATATCAAAAAGCAGTAACTATAATTAAAATTTCAATTTCAGTTTTTCTTGAACACTAGTTTTTCAGTAGTATTCGGATGTCAGAGAAGTAAACAGTGCATAACTCAACAGATGAAACGTTTAAAATGAATGTGCGTTTTCTGCATTTTTCAATCTGTTTTTATAGCAACAAGGATGTTATATCACCAGTCCACGAATATATATCAGTTTTTAACTTTATCAGAAAATGATATTGAAGAAGTAAATTTTTATAGTGATGAGAGCGACTCGGGTAATTTACTAATATTTTTTTATTGCCCATTTTTAATAAATTTTTATTGCAGATATTTCAGTAAATGAACTGGATAATGCGTTATTACAAGATTCGTCTGTTCAAATTGTTAAATTACATAAATTTATGGAGATTTGCTTTATTCAACGACAAAATATGACATACATAGAAAATTTTTCAATATTTACATCCAATACTCCTATATGGACGCTAAACATGTGCTTGCATCACTGTCGTAATAATATGCATGGTGAAACACGATGCAGTGCAGTTTTATTTTCGCGATTAAATCGTAGGTGCAAATTACTGTCTCAAGCAAATAATGAAGGCAAATATTTAATAAAATTATATGAAGAATTTGTAAGTATTCTATCATGTGCTAAAGGTAAGGTTTTAGAGCAAACAATGTTTTGAAATAATTTTAATAACAAAATAATAACTTAGCTACCAAAACAAAATGTGCATTAAATTGTTTAATCAGTTAACGATTTTGCGGTTTGGAAGAATATTCTAAAATAATAATAAAATAAACTTCGAAAAACATTTTTATATTCCATAAATGTATAAGTGTGAGACAATAGCTTGCTTTTGCATCATTACTGCAAAATATTGTATAAAATGACCGTAGATGAAAAGAAGTTGCATGCATTTTTAAATTAAAATTGTAATAATGAATAGAGTGTCATTTTAGACAGAGAAATGGAGCGAATAGATAACCCTGCACCAATCAATTTTTACCTTGAAGAACTTCGACAGATATGCAAAGTAGAATTTTATGTGCTAAGAAATTTAACTCAATGGAGAACATTAAGAAAATTGAACAACGTGACAACTTTTAATAAATGTTTGCTTTCATGCGTTATGGAAAGCAAGCCGATTCTATGTTCAGCAATAAATTATTCAAAATTTGGAGATTGCATACTATTAAAGAGCGGAAGAAATGATGAATTCTTCGAAGTTAAGGATGGAACACTATTTGGAGAAATTATAGACTGCGAAGTGGGAAATTATGTGGAACAGTTATATCATTAAAGTTTTAAGTGGTGATAAACTGTATTAGTAGAAATTATTTACAAAATGACTGCATAAAAAACTAGCTAAATAGTGTTATTTGTTGCAAAGCAATATTTACAATAAATTATTTGCATAATACTATTATGCATTTCAAGTACATCTGGAAACAACTATAAGTTACTATTACTGTTTACAATTTATACATAATTGAAATAAAATAAGCATTTTTAAATTTTACTCCATTTAAAATAGCTCATTTATGAAATATCATTAAATTTTAAATTATAATTTAAAGCTTACTTCAGTTCTGATATTCTTCTGCTGACAGAAAAATTGAGATATGCAAAATAAATATTTTCTATAGTTGAATCAAAGAAGCTTTAAATTTGCACATTTATGCAAAATTCAATGTATTTCAAAATTAATTTGATTTTAATGTGAACGGCATATAAAGATATATATGTTAGTTAGCTATTTAATTGTTAATTAGATAGTGATGTCATTATCAGCTTTCTTAAAAAACTTATAAATGAAGGTGAAGTTAAGAATTAGAATTAGACTAATTCAAATATGTATTAATCTTACATATTAACTAAAAAGTAATAATGAAAATGAGCTGCTGTCTTTATTATCATTATTAGATTGTGATAGCAGTTTGGCATGTCAGTGGATAATGACACAGGTTCAGATGTTGTTGATTATGACCATTATATGCTTCGTAATTTTAAGCTTTGTTATTGCGCATATTTTAATAATTTTATTAATTTTTACATTAAACAGTTTTTGCATCTAGACAATATAGAAAACGTCACGTTCAGAAACGTTAGTAATCACTAGGTGGATTTTGTAATACGTTATCAGCATTATTAAAACGTGCAAAATTCAAATTCTCAGTGTTTATCATGTTTCTCACGCCATTGTAAAAAGAATTAATGAGCTGATTTGGTTTCCAAATAAATGTTTAAACAAATGCCGTGAAGTGCTATTATATTCTGAATGCGTAGCTGTGCTATTTGCAAAAGAAGATTGCAAATATCAACTTCTATTACTTCTACTCAAAAGGAAACAAAACTGATCCTGTTCAAGTAACTAAAGCTAAACAACTCATACGGTTTGCAGCTTGTTACGCTTGTACCACTGACAGTACCATGTTTTATATTTTTCTGACAGTACTGAAATTTAAGTTTAATTTCATTTTTAACTCATCTAATTTTATAAACACAGCTTACACTGCTTGAAGGAAGTTTTAGCTTGCTACAGTTTAGCAAATTAATTACTTTTTAATTGGCTGTATGTAGTATATTTTAATATAAAATCTACATTGTATAGTAAAAATTTTTATTGTTTTTTATAGAAGAAATTTTAATTGTATAGTAAAAATTTCATATTTATTTAAATGCCACTATGTCATTTTGGGCAAAAGAAAACTGCTCTTTTCTTTATAACTGAATATTAATTGCGTTAAATAATATTTTTTCTTAAAAAACGTTTACAGTATATGAAACATTTTTAGTTATTTGTTATCACATTGAAATGATAGTACATTTACTTATTTTTTAAAAGATTTTCAATAAATAAGTAAGCATTTGAAACAGTTCTTTAAGTTCTTAACGAACGGAATGTAAAAACACTTTTATAACATTCAAAGTATAATAAACACAGCCAGAAATACATTAATATCATCAAGTTATTTAAAATTTCTCCCTTTTTATGTTTTACCACAGTTTTGCAATGAAGTTTCCTGATAAATTAAAGAATCTGTTCGCCTTTATGAAAATTTTAAAATCTACTTTGTTACAACTTTATACTGTTGCAATTTACAAATATATTTTTTGGCAATTATTTAATTTCAGTAGATTTTAGATTATTCAATTGAATAATCCTGGTCAGTTTTTAAATTAACCTAAACCAACCATAAATTTGCAATTGACCATTTAAAATCAACCATAAATTCTTGCTTGGCTGCTTGCTCTTCAACTTAGCTCACCCATTCAAATATTATTACCATAATCATCATTATTACTATAATACTGCGTATTTTGGATATTACAATTCAGGTTATTATATTTAGAATATATAATAATATGCATTAATAAATTTCTAAATTTTGTTTTGCAAGGAGAATAGTCTATATTTAATTTATTCTAGAACAATAAAGCAGTTTCCAAAAAATAAATTTTATAAATTATTAGCAATGCAGCAGACATGCAAATGTATAGTGCATAATATGTACTGTTTGAAGAGGTAAATTCATTTTTTCCATAAAAGGCATGCCGCATTAAAATTCGATTGATTATAAATTTCACATCAAAATTTGATTGGTTTTAAATTTAATTGGTTTTCAAGCTAACTAACTAACTTTCATTGACCGTCAGTGATGAATTTTATTTGTTTTTACGAACCTAAATTTTACTGGTTGTCGTTGTAATGCGCTCTACTTGTCAAATTCTGATTTCTCTTTAATATTCAGTTTTCTGATATTCAAAGCTTTACTATTTATATTCTATATATATTAGTAGTAGCATTAATTAAAAGTAAAAGCTGACTAGCATTTCAAAATTTAACTTTAAGTCTAAAAACAAATTTGTATTGTATTGTATTGTCATCTACTGTATTATAATTTTTTACCACTGAAAAAATTTTTACTACTAAAAATTATATTTAATTTCATCAAATTAACAATGCAAACTTTTGAACAAGTTCTATAAAATGCAGAATAGTACACAAGCTAAGTTCAGCTTAAAGTAAAGCAAATTTCTTAGGTCTTATCAACAGATGTGTGAATATAATTATGCACAAAAATGTACCGGAAAAAAAGTCTAGTCAGCTTTCATTTCAGTTCAATAATTAACTATTAACTTAGATTTTTAGCTTTTAATTTTACTTAATGCTACTACTAATGTATATGCTATATCAAGGGTAGCCAAAGTGGTCGATATTGACCCTTTGAGCACTATCTAAGGGCTGACAGAGGCTTAGGGGTTGAATGGGGGTCGATAAACTCTGGGATCAAATATGAACTTTGAAATCTCATCTGAGGAATTTATTTCCTGGAGAATTATTTTGTAACAATAATTTCTACTTTTTTGAATTATCAACAGACACCACCAGAAATTAATTTTGCGGGTCAAACTGCGCGATGCTAAGAGAATTTTTAATTTCAAGCTAAATTTTTATCTCCTTTTGTTACAGGTCGTTTAACGATTGTTTCCTCCAGTTGAACAAAATACGGTTTTGTTCTATGAGTTTGATAATTGGGTTGCATAGGCCTTTGTCAGATATTTTTCACGTCTTTCATCACATCAGATAAATTGGTAAAGGCGATTTTAGTACAAGCTAAATGATAAATTGTGCAAAGCTGCTTGGGGTGGACGTGAATCACTAAGGGCGAAAAGAGTAAAGGATACATTATAATAAAGAAATTTATTATTAATAATATTTATTTATGAGCTTGAGGGTCAATGAGGCATCAAGAAACCCAGGGGTCGATGGTACAAAAAGTTTTCTTATCCCTTTGCTAGTGTATATGCTACATATACACTATATATATATATATATATATATATATATATATGTACTACAGTGGTTCTCATAGTGTTGGTCGCGTAAAACATTAAAGTAAAGGGCAAGGTGGTCTTTATGCTTATTAAAAGAGTTTTATTCATCGAAAACTGTTGTGTGAAGAATTAAACTTTGATTCAGTTACTGATGACCTAAGTATCACTATTTTTGTCTGGCTTCTCACAGCACTTTGATGTTGTGGCTACTGGCATGTCCGCAAAGACAGACAAATAATTAATCGATTTGTGTGGAGTTAATTTGTTTAAAATTAGTTTTGATCGTAAAAGATTAACACAGTTTTGACTGTCAGTGTTACATACTAACTGCTTCAATTACTGACAACATTAAAAGTGCTGCTTCTTTTGACTACTTGTACATGTACAAAATTGGATTTTTAGCAATGATTGGGTTTAAAAGCAAATTTTGAAATAAGCTACAACTATGCAACATCTTCCGTCAAAAACTAATACTTATTAGTGGGAACATCAAAGAAGTCATTAATCAAAACAGAAAACAAACCCATTTATTTGCGTGCACCTTATTTTGCACTTAACTAATAAACTTATACATTATAATTAGGTGTAATTATACATTAAAAATTTAAAAATATTAAACTCATATTTTTTATTTAACCCCCTTGCCTTTTAAAATATGCATTGTATGTCAGTGGGTTGCAAAAAATTAAAGGTTTCTACAATGAATCGTAGCCCAGAAAAGTTTGAGAACCAATGAATGAGATACAGCATTTTGTAATAAGTGTTTATATAGATTCAAACTTTTGTTTATTAAGTATTTTAATTAAATACTCAATTAGAATAATAAATATGCCGTTTCAAGAAAATCTAAGTTAATAGTTAACTATTGAACTCATCAACTAGTACCAGTAAACTCATCAAAACCCGTAAATGGGTATAAATGTCTTAATTATTAATTAATAATCTAAATATTATTAATTAATGAAATAATGATATTAATTAATAGACTTAATTTGATCTATAATTAATGCAATTATAGATAAAATGGAGAATTTATTGTTTTTTTATTTGAAGCACATTAGTAATATTAAATTAATTGGTTTTAGCTGCTCAATTTATTTTCAAAGTAGTACTTCATGTTACTTATATAAATTTTTTTAAGTATAATTTGTGTAAGATAAACATTTTTTGAGAAATAAACTTTGATGTTCTTTGCATTTCATGTTTCAAATAATACTGGTCTTAATATCGAATTAATTAAATTTTGAATTGCAAAATAATTTTTATTAAAATTACTTAATGGCACATAATCTAATATTTATTTACTTTAAATATTTATTATCTTTATGCACATACTTTAATTAATTTGAATTAAATTAAGCAAATGCATTTGCTTTAAATTAAAAGTAAAATATTTTAAAAATTAAAAAATACCCTTAAAGCTAAACGAGGGTGGAATTTATTTCAGAATTCAGCATTTCAATTATTATTTTTATATCGCTGTCTTAATTTGTCCACATTGGGACAGTTATTTAAATTAATGTTCTGCACCAGAAATAAAAATAAATTATTATTAAAACTTTATTTACTGCTCAATGCATTTGTTGATGCAAAGCTGAGAATGATAAAGCAACTTTATTGTAATAAACAGATTGCATAATTTTTGCTTTGATTTTAAGGATGGTTTTAATTAATGCTGTCCTTGTTACTAGAGCGCTATATTATAACAAATCAATTTTTAGTAAATTCATGAAACAGTACAAATAATAAGAATAGCAGTTTTATTTTGTTTTTTCAGTCAAGTTATTGATTTGAAAAGTGGCTTCATATTCCAACAATTGATAAAATGTGTTTTATTGAAAGAGGGAATATATCAGATATGTTGTGCACAGAGCGCTTTCTTTTATTTTATTGATAGCTCTAAAAAATGCCTTGATCAATGTTTCAAATTGAATGCATTTTGTGATTGCAACCATGTTTACAACAATAGATATTCATTTTTCAAACTAAAGTACCCTAATTTCAGTTGCAAGCAGCACAGTATGACAGTTATGAAATATACAATATTCTGAATAAAAGAAAATTATTAAAACTTGAATTACAGCATAAAAATGTATCATTGAACAACTCTCATTTTCTAAAAAATTTCACGGTATGCATGCCCTGCCATTCAAAATAAAATTTCGTTTGCACATTTGCCATATATCAGCTTCAAAAGGCTCATGTAATGCTATTCTTTTTGCTGATGCAGAAGAAATGTGTAAACTTTTAAATTATTGCCAAAAAATAAACATTGAAATTAAAATTGTTTGTTAATTTTTTGCTGTGTTAAAATGTAAATATGGTAAGAGAATTAACTGCTGTGTACATATTTGGTACTTATTATAATTAAATATTTAATTTTCCACAAGAAATATAACATTTATGTTTAATTAACTTAAAATGAAATAACTAAAACAATAAACTTAAAACCATTAGTGTATTTCAAATGTATAAAAATCTTTTGCATCAACAATAATGCATAATAAGAAACGTATTGAAAAACTGAATGCTTTGTTAATAAATATCTAACTAGCTGGCATCTTTGTTTTATTTTAGCCAACTGGGATTATGAAAAAGAATTTGAACTGTCTAAAAATGAAGTTACAACTACATCTACTTTTATAATAAAAGCACGTGGGCTAGTTTGTCATATTTAACGTATGCCATTTTACAGCCATTTGAAAATTGCATTTGGCATTGTGCTCCTAAACATTGCAGTATTACTTATTATTTACTATATAGGAAAAAACATGTCGTCAATTAAATGCTACTAAAAATGAGCAAAATTGGCCGCATCATGAGCCGCATGATTGCTGTACAGATAGTAAGTACTCATAAAATGCATTAATTAAATGTATTAATTAGCAATGTATTAATTAATGCATTAATTAGTAAGTAAATTTGCATTAATTAAATTGTTCAGAATTCCGCATATTAGATAAATATTTTACTCTTAATGAAATTAAGATAATAGACACTGAATAAATAGAAATTATGCACTTTTTGTCAAAGTAAATATTTTGTTACCAATAGCATTTTAATAAAAGAATTTTAAAATTTCACATTATTAAAATTCGTAAGAAATCACGTACAGAAATGAAAATTATGATCAAGTTACAATAATTCAAAACTGATATTAAATAAATTTTTAAGTATTTGCGTTAAGAAGTAAAAAATGAATTAATGTATTGAATGACGTTAGTCAAGTGTTCTGCTTAGAAAAGTTTAATAATGTTGGTATCTTTTTTTGAAATTTTTTAAGATGCCCAACATGTACCAGTAGTGAATAATAACTTTATTATATCAGAAAGTACCATGAAAGATTTAGGTGAATGTTATTTTTATTTATTTTACTACTACAGAAAAAATGTTATTTTATAAAACAAAAGTAAGAATAACGGCAGCATGGAAAATAAAATCCAAAGATACGTAATAAGTGTATATAAACTTAGTGAAATTTGTGAAATAGAAATAAAAAATGCTGCAGAAATTAGAGAAACGGAAGTGCTTGAAATTTAAAGTCCGTTTATTCTTCAAACAGATGTTTGCATGTTTGCCGTCAATTTAATTTCTATCCAAACTGCAAAGCTGTGTGTATTCAAAAGCAAAATGCACAATTTCACTATCAAATTGCAAAATTGTAATAAGTGAGACTAATGAAAACCATTTTTAAGCTGAGCTACATGAAAAGTTTGTACTTCTCATGAAATGCATTGAAGGTAATGCTGAACTTTAGTAATTATAAATTATAATCACTGCAATAAATTTACTGCACTGATATTTAATAAAACTTATGAAAGTCTTATGAACTTTAAATAAATTTGCTATTTTAAAAATTTTGAAATTATTTTGGATTGTTATTTTTAAATATAAATTTCAATAAACATGTTGAAAGCGTTACATTTTAGATCGTACTCAATAGCGTAAAAGCAATCCAAAGCCTGCTTCATATTACATATCTAAAATGGAACAAGATTGCATGATAGAATTATATATTTCAAGCTTATTATCTCAATGGAAAACTGAGACAATTATTAACGATGCCGAAAACATAGAACAATGTTTCTCATAATGATGCATAACAATTTGTTCAGCTTTTTAATTACATGGAATTGAAATCTTGCATTTTTTGGTGATGAAGAAGACCAGTATAAAGTACCATCAGGATCAATAGTTTGCAAAGTTTTGCATTGTAAAGATGGCATTCTAGTAGATGAACTTCATCATTATTAAAGTTCATCAACTATCTACTACAATTTATATAACCATATCTGTAACTAAACTGATCATACAGTTTCAAATCAAAAATATTTTCAAACTCTTCTCAATAAGATATTTATAATAAATTATTTTGCGTGTTTTTGTGAATATTATAGATTAGTTTCATCTACTATTATTTTTTCATAATTCAATAGTTAAATATAATTATTTAACAGGTCAAACTTGTACTTGTTAGGATTTCGTGAATTATGAAAGGAGTAAAGCGGTGTTCATTGGTAAATTCTAGAAAGTGAGTTATGACAGGAATTAAGTTATCATGTATAATCAGAACTTCATAAAAGATAGTTGTATTTATTTAATTTCAGTTAGATTTAATTAAACTATATTATTTTTAATTGAAAATTATTCTAGATTTAGATTTGATAAATGGAACAAAAATGCATGATATATTATTATATAAATAGTTGGGTACGATTGAGAAATGAAATAGACTTTTTATTGCACAATTTTATATTTTATGTTCTTTATAATAATTTATCAAACGTTTTGCAAAAATAATTTTTTTCGTTTTACATGACGTGCTATTATTAACAACAATGTCCTTGATTTACTTTAAATTTACCCAAGTTTTTATAAATTTATGCTAATTTACACTTCATTTATCTAGCATTATTATTTGATTTAGCGATACGTTTTCTATTTAGAATTTGGATGTCCAATATGAACAAACTCATTATCTTTCTTGTTCTAATTATAAATGGAATGCAGGTATACCTGTTCTTAAAACAGTGCTTACAATCAATTCTTCATTATTGCTTTAGACACTTGGATCCTACAGACAAATTTACGTTCCCTCTATGGATAGATTTTGTCTTTTGGGAGCATTAAATATAAATGGAGCTGAAGTGCAAGATTTTCTGTTATACAGCTTCAATTCAACTTTAGAAAGCTGCGTTGCAAACTGCTTTTCATACTTCATCCTTGACATTTGTGATTTTTTTTCATTCAACAGGAAACAAAAAGTATGTTCGCGGTACAAAAGTTTGGGAAACCGTACATTTTTTAGCAATGAATTAGTCGACGACAATGAATTTTATAAGCTTGTAAATTGCACAGAAGGTAATCTTTGATGTCATTATTGCTAGAACGATGTATGGTAATTTGCTTTAAATTTAACTAGAAATTTCGTTTCTTAACTTTAACTTAAACAGTAAAAAGTTAATGCAATGACAAAAATGTAAAAAGTAAAAAAGCTAAAAAGTATGACAAAAGCAGCAGCTAAATTCAGATTGTGCAAAGCGCTGATTTCATGTTCCTCTGGAAAGCTTTATTCTTAATTTATAATTTGAAGGCATATTTAAAGAAAATGAAAGAAGATAAAAACATAATTATTTAAAATACAAAATTTAGAGCATTTATTAATATAAAATTTTAAAAGTGATATGCAATTTTTCTTTTTACTAGACAGAAACCAACTCAGCTGAAATTTTAAATAATAACAAAAACTTTGTTAAATATTAAAATTAATTAATATAATATATATGTATTAAATCTATAAGTACGCATATAACTGTTAAAAATTTGAAAAAATATTAATTATAAATTGCTTATGCTAAAATAAAATGTACTTATTAAAAACAACAAGCAGTTTTAAATTTTGCATTATATCAGTTCAAAAATCATAAAAACGGTCATAATTTCATAGCATTTTAATGTTTATTAATTAACATATTTAGCTGCGGATGCTATGGATACTTTTATTAATGAAGAAACTGAAATTGAAACAGATTTTAACAAAACTGAAGTTATTGCATTAAAAGTCCTTCACGAAGTTTGCACTATAGAAAGACTTCCATTCGCTGATAGCATCAAGGCTAAAAGAATTACACTGGTGTATCCAAAAACCATGGAAATTTGTCTTGCACAATGTCGAATGTCATTTTCGACTGTTACTTGTAACGCATTTCTTTACTCCTTAGTAGAAGAATCATGCATTTTGCTGCACTATAATGACATACCTCAAACTCAAAATGAAATTAGAAAATCTTCATCACATTTTTATAAGATCTTGAATTGTGACAGTGGTAAGAAGATTTAATGCTTTATAATTATTTTGAAATACATTTAAAAATTTAATATATTCATCATATAAGTTGTATGTTATAAGTACAGATGAGATACGCTATAAAATTTTATAGATGGCAATGACTCAGAAGTAGAACTTGCAGAACTTACGGATACATTTATTTCATGGGCCTCGCCTCAGTCATCTGATTCGCAGTCATGTTCATCAGAATCTGAAGAACTGCAACAATCAGAGGAAGCTGCAGTTAACAGTATGAGTAAATTAATAGAATTTATGCAGGGCTAATTAAAATTTTTCATGTTTTCAGATTTAAATTTAGTACAAATTCCTGAAGCACCATCCACTTCATCATATGCTAATACTAAAGTGGAGATAGTGAAACTATATATGTTTTATGAAATATGTGAAATTAAGAAGGAAAATTTCAAAACAGTTCAAGGTGTTTATGACATTGATGTTAATCATCGTGTTTACTCATTAAACAAATGTCTGCACTTATGTCGGAGTGCATCAACCACCATTAGATGTCAAGCAGTATTGTTTTTACAGAAAAAGCATTTCTGCAGGCTTTTAGTAAATGGATTACCACAAAATTTTGTTATTACAAAAGATGGAGAAGAGCTTGTATTTATGATAACTTGTTACAAAGGTAACGTTTGATATTTGATGCTAAAGTTAAACAGCTGCCTTATTTATTAATTCAGCAATGATTTTAGTAAAGACCATTAAAAATGTTCCATTTGAAATTTTTAATGTAAACATTATTTTAACAGCATATAGTAATTAGAGGCATGAATTAAAAAGTTCTAATAACAAACTTCTAAAAGTAAAAAGTTATCATTTCTAACTTTTTGAAAGTTTTTCATTTATGTTATAATTATTAGCATCCAAAAGTATTCATGACTTTACTAATTAGTAAATACTATGTGTATGCAATAAAACTAGTAAAGCATTAATACTGCTTTATTGTAGATCGCATCAAAGAGCGCTTAGATAATCCTCCACCAATGAATTATTACCTGGAAGAAATGAAAGAAATTTGCGTAGTAGAAGCATACAAATTGCAGAACTTATCAGAATGGGCTATTATTGCCAACATAACAGATGTTAGCTGCTTTAAAGAGTGTTTATCAATGTGTGTAAAGCATAATTTTCCGGAAAAATGTACAGCAATCAATTTTTCACTAAAAAACTACTGCGTGTTGATTAAACGCGATGCTTCTAAAAGTTACACTGTTATGGAAAAATCTATTTTTGTTGAAATTCTTCAGTGTGTATATGGATTATTTTCACACCAAATATATGACATTTGATTTATTCACACTTTAAGCTCACAATTTTTAATGAAATTAAAATGTTGATTTCAATTCATCGTATCCAAATATCATAAAAGCAAGTTTTAATATCACTAAAAATTGCTAGAGATAACTACTTAAATAAACTGTATTTTTGCAAATAATAACAGAACCAAGAAATTTTAAAATACTTAAAATATTGACAAATAAAAATGTAGAGTATCTAATAAAGAATAATAATTAATTTAGAAAATATGCTTATATCATCATACTTAAATTATAATATTAGCCATGCATTAATTATGCAGTCATATAAATGCACATTAAATCATAATATTAGCCATCTTAATAATTTAATATTAATTAATGCTTTTAAAGTTTTATCACTGCCAAGGTTTTACATTAAACTAATATAATATTATTGAATGCATCTACCATTTTATACTTATATATTTGTAAATGCAAAAAAATAATCTTGAAAATTAAAATCTTTTAAAATTAAATAAAAATGTTTTGCTTAACTGAATAAAATAAAAATAAAAAATGAAAGAATTAGGTTAAATTCCATCTTTTAAAATCAAGTTTCAATTTTCACATCTTATATTTACTTAACTTGGAGGCATTTGTTTTTGATATTTAACAGTTTTGTCAAAAAAATTCTAGACTTTAATTCAGCATGTAGTTATTATTTCACATTCACAGCAGAATTGAAAGTCAAAGAAAATGTTGCATTGTCTGATTTATTGATATGATCAATAATTAGCTACATTTAAATCTCCTCGCCTCATTTGTGGAATTCAGTTCAAATTGAAATCATCTGTAAATCAAATTCAAAAATGTAAATTTTACAAAGTAAATCATTTACTTTAAGTAGAATTAATTTAATCAGAATTTGCACAGAAAACCTCATTAAAATGAATCAAATACGCTACATTTGATAAATTTTCTCTAAGTCAACTTAATTTCTTCTTCAATTAAACAAATGTTAATTTAAAATGACACATAAATAATTAATAAGAAACACTAAATATAAGAAATCTAGCAATGTTTTAAGCTTTTAGCACACTGTCAGAAGTAAGATATTGCCTTGCTATTTACTAAATGTGAGAAAGAAATTTTTACTTAATTTAGAAAAATATATAAAATATTTATTATATTTATTTTTTGCCAAGTAGCTGTCCATCTAAATATGTTGATGAGCTGTTTATGAGAAATATGCGTATGTGCTTTAGTGTATTTTAAACATTATTCAAATAAATAAAAAGCTGTCGCAAATCTCAAGCTGTTATCATTAAGCATTTATGAATGTTTTAGAATGGCAGTAACAATAATCTAATATGCATTAATTCATAGCAGAAACATGTCATTTTACTAAAACTTAGCTTAATATTATTTATAGCTTTAACAAATCTTCAACAATAAGAGAGGGAGTGATATAAAATGATCAGCGAGCAAATCAAGATAAATTATCATCATTATTCCTTCTCATCTTATTTTTAAAATAAAACTCAACGTTTATGTAATGTACCAGGTAATTGCACTTTTACTTTGTGGTTACAAAAATATAATATTATTGCTGGCGCACTCAAGTGTAATGTGAGAACATCGAACAAACAACATAATAATGAAACTCTAAAAGCATTACATATTTTTAAGTATTAAAACATTTATTTCTTTTTATTTGATTTCCTTTATTTCAAGCATCAACACTTTTAATAAGTAAAACACATGTCAAGCAAAAATTTTAAAAATAAAAGACAGAACTTTGATATAAGAAATATGAATCTAAAAGCAGTGCAAAAAGTGATTATTAAGTAGCGTTAGCACTAAAATTTACTTTCCACATATTTCGTTATTCAAGAATAAAGCAAAAATGATTAAGCAGCTACTGAAATACCGTGTCTTCCTTTCATTTTAATTTGCAACCTGAAGTTCAAATAAAATAAATATTATAAACAACTGTTTTCATAGTTAAATTTTTAGGTTGACGATGTCTGTATCCTACGCCTTATGTCTTATGTTGATAATATTGAAACAAGCATTGGTATGTTTAATTAAAATTATAAAACTGCTGCTGTATTCATTTTTGAATTATCATTTCAGATGCTTCATGTCAAACTTTATGTTCCAAAACTTGATAGAATTTGTGAATTAGAATCACAAAATTTAAATGCAACAGCTATTCATGATAACAAAATATTTCAATTCAATTCCACTTTTGAACACTGCATTAGCATAATTTATGCTACAACGCACACCAGCGGTTTCAACGTCTTTTCTTACAACAAAGAAACTACTTTTTGCGTAGGTTATCGTTTCTATTCTTTCCCATTTAACGCATCCATTAGCACCCTGGAAAATGAAGTTCCTCTTTTTTATGCTCTAATCGATTGCAGTGAAGGTAAAACAAAATGTTATGTATTGAAAAAGTAATGACATTTGTATATTTTAAATTTCAACGCAGTTATTGCTATTCAATTTATTAAATTAAGCCGTGAGTAATAAGCATACTTTAAATGTTTCTTATTTATGATTAAGAATTTCTTTTATTGATATGAATGAAAATGTCTAAAGACACACTTCATTTTGTTTTATTGTTTTGAAGAAATGCAAAACTTGCAAATTCAAATTTCTTTTTATATTTATAATGACAAAATTCAACTATTGATGAATGAAAGAAACTTGTAAAAACTGTTTCAAAAATTATCTTACTATGATATTTTCTAATTATGAAATAATAATAAAAACGCAAATTATTTATTACATTTTAAACTAATAAAACTGTTATTTATCTAGTAGGAAACAATTCCCACCTTCAGGAAAGCACTGTTGAAGAGGAGAATGTGAACAGATTTTTGAACATCAGTATAATTGCTCTGCATGAAAAATGCGTCGTTCTTCGACTTCCGTTTTCAGACAATTTTCAAGCTAAAAGACTTACCTTGACATTTCCAAATACTTTGTCAATGTGCATAGCTTACTGTCGGACTTTTATGAAAGACATAAATTGTACCGCAGTGCTGCATTCTTCTGCAGAAAATACTTGCCTTTTATTGCAACTAAAAAATCAATTTAACAACAGTACTAAAATAATGAAATCGACATCTCAACTTTATTTATTAATAAAGTGTAAACATGGTAAATCAGATTACTTATTTCAAATTCTGATTATAAAATTAATGGAATTTAAAATCATCAATTCACACACCAAAGACCATAATTTCCATAATCAGCCTACAATTAATTAATATTAAATTAAACCTAATATGAGCAAATAATAATTTATATTTTATGCATTTAATTTACATTTTTTACAATTATGATTATAATGTTTCAATAAATAAATAAAGATAAGCAATTGAAAATAACTGATTTCTATAAGCTGAACTAATGTAAAATAATGTCAGCAGAAAAATAAAGTCACAATAAACTGCGCAGCTGAAGATAATTAACATTCATATTTTTAACTGCAGATACAACGCCTGATGCTACAGACCCTGAGTATTTCGACTTGGAAGCTACAAATGAAACTAACGTTTACAAAGCAATTTTACAGCACTCAAATATGCATTGTGAACTTATAAAACTGCCATTACTTGCGAAATATGAAAATAATCGAATTTCACTCTGGACGGCTGCGTCTTTTGAAACTTGCGTTTGGTTGTGCTCACCTCTTGATGAAGTTGAAAATATATGCAACTCTATTTATTATTCAAGTGAAGAAGAATCATGCTTGCATTTAAGAATATCAGAAGAAGATGTACTTAGCAATATATCTGCAAACGCATTTCAGTTACCATATATTTTTTACCTAAAGCATTGTGAGGCAGGTAAATTACAAAAATTTATAGTCACATTTAACATAACAGCAAGATTTAGAAATAACGTCTTATACTTATTGACTTTATCTTATCAATGCTGACTGTGTTTCTAGAAAATGAAACAGACGAAATAGAAATGGAAAGCATAAATAATGATTCTGACTTTGAAGAATCATCATCGTCGTCGTCATCGTCATCGTCAGGAAATGAAATGATTAATTATGACATATCAATGGCTAGAGGTAAGGCGCATTATTAGCATTACTGTATACTTATTAATTTTTAAAACTTATCAAAAAAAATTTATTCTTGATTAATAGATGTTAATGATGACGATGATATATTTCGTGAGGAAAATATTGAATCCTCTTCGTTAGAACTGGTTAATCTTCATACGTATTATGAAGTGTGCATCATTCAAAGGATGAATATTACTTTGCTTAGCAATGCCTTTGCTTTAAACATGTCTCGTCAGGTTCGATTTTTGAACCAGTGCTTGCACTTTTGCCGAGCCACGTATATAAATCAAGGTTGCCGAGGTGTTACATTTTTACGCAAAGAGAAAATCTGTCAGTTGTTATTTCGTGGTTCTAACCAACTGCCAGTAAATCAAGAAGCAGAGACTGTGCGTTTGATTGGTTGCATGAAAGGTAAAATATTTTGCGTAAAGTTCAAAGTACCAGGGTTTTATAACATTTTTGTTCTTAAACTATTGCATTATATTAAAGAAAAGGCATAAATATGGTTTTACATAATTTTTATGTTTTATTGTTAGACCATGAAAGAGAAAGACAACGGAATCCCAATACGTTGATGTATTTCCTTCAAGAATTAATGTTAGCATGTTTAATAGAACCTTACCAAAACACTTTGTTAAACTACTGGAAAAAACTTCGTGAGATTTCGGGTGTGGAAAGCTTTCAGCAATGCTTATTAATCTGCGTAAAAGAGAAAATGCCATCCAAATGCAGTGCATTCAATTATTCAGAATCAAAGAACTGCATTTTATTAGAAAGAGGAAGTTATGCTAATAACTATACCGTCCCGCCAAGATCTGTTTTTGCAGCAGTTTTATTTTGCGAACCTGGATCAATTGTAGATCTGCTGTATTCGTCATAAACTCAAGCATTTAATATTAAAAGGCAAATTCCTTCATGGTTACGCTGCATATATATTTTGCTTACAATTAATTAATAAACTTGCAAATAAAATATTTTGCAAATATTTTAAAAAGTTACAAAACACGTACAACAACGGATTACTGTTTTATCAAGTACAATAACACTGTGCATTATATGTTTATTTTTTGCAAAATTATATATAGCAGAAAAGCAAATTTATTCAACTGTCTTGTAATTATATGACAGGTTTCAAATACAATATAGTCAATACATTTTAATGACACTGCACACAAATGTATATGCTATTTAGCACACGGTTGCTCCCTTATTTACTTTTCTTGAAGAACTAAATTTGTTGATCTATTTTGCGCTTTCTCACAAATGATCTGCATCTGTTGCTTCTTTTAGCTGTGCTGCCTGAATCATCGATGTCGTGAATTATCTGGTTACATTATTATTCCAGTTTTCTTTTATCATATTCCACATATTAATTAATTTGTTTTTTTATTTGAATCTGAAATGCAGTTTTTGCGTTAATTTTTCTACAAATGACAAATTCTATATTTATAATATGCTTTGCCTCTGAATTACTGTAAACAATTGATTTATTTCTAGCCAATAAACTGTTCCGAAAAATTGATGCGCTACACAAAACCGTTTTATTTAAAACACAAATGCTTCAGCATTTCAAGTAAAACAATATTACTTGCATTCTTTAAATACAAATTTATTTTAAATTTTATGATATTTAAGATATAGTAAACATAAAGTATGTTTAAAACTGACAAAATTTAATTTAAACAATCAGTTTGCTAAAAAATAATAATTTTAAATTTTATAGCTTTAGCGACTAAAAACAAACTAAAGCTGCACACAACCCATGTACCATCTGATGCCCTAAATTGGAATGTTTTATATTTGTTACTGTGGATATATGTGAGATTGTTCATGGAAAATGTTATATGCTTTTGCTAAATCAAAGCCATCTAACCAGACAACCAGACTGTTTTCAAAGCAAACGGAGTAATTCATCATTAGCGTTGAACAGCAGGTGATTGAAAGTTGTTGTTGATTTGATTTATAATAAACAAATGCTTTTTTCACACTGAGTACAAATTATATCTTATCAAAATTTGTCATTCGTATGACAACAATGCGCACTGCCCTAACAGTCTTCTTAGCAATATTAATAGCATTTTTTCACACTTACAAGAGCAAAGGTTTTTTAATCAGTTTAGTAAATTCTTCTCATGATTACGATTTGGTTGATGAAGCAACTGAAATAGATAAAAATCAGTGCAAATGTTCGTCAGTTTCTAACAATCAAAATAATTGAAATGATTTTTTCATTTGCAAATGATTGCATTTACAGGGAAGCATTTGGCAAAGCAAGTCCGATCAGGCATTGGCAATAGCTGCAACAGTGCATATGATTGTAATTTACCGTATTCTATTTGCAGAAATGGAAAGTGTCGATGCAGACCAGGCAGCATCAAAAAATGCGGTGTCTGTGAACCTATCAGTGAGTAACCACATTTTGAAAAAAATAATGTTCACAATCATTTTTTCAAAAATTTATTTCAGATTACAGATGTCCTTTTGGTCAAGCGTTGAGCAACTTCAAAGGTATAATAAAATGCACAATCAATACGATAACGTTCAAAGATGACTGCCCAAAGAGAGGTATTTGCATACCGCTGGATTTGATGATCAAAACAAACATCACATCAGCCTATGTTCAAGGAGTATGCTGCGGAAAGGGCAACACAAATCCAAGAGGAAACTGCTTGAAAGGTTTGGTATTAAAGGGCTACGGTAACTGCAGAACGTACTGTCCAAAGGAGACTCACTTCTGTACTGTTTTTTCTACTGTTGTCCAAGAGTTGTCACCTTGTTGTCCACGTCCTTGCCTTAATAATACGTATTACTCAGGTGGCAGATGTATTTCTAGACCTGCAGATGCCGTGCTGTTGTATTAAAAGGAATGGTTTGCTTAAACTTTAGACAAAATTCTCAACAATAGCATAAATTATCTTACAGTAAGATCACATTTACCATTTTGTTTTTCAAAATTTTCATTTCAAAAAAACTGATTCATCTTAAAGTGCACTAATAGCTTCAATAATTCATGAATATTCAATCAAAGCTGCTCATCAGTGGACGAATAATAATATTTTAATATGATTCATTTGAATTTGCGTTGAAAAAGAGAAACAATAAATAAGTAAGTATTAGCAATTCACAAATAACATATGCACCTGAAATTTAAGAATGTTCAAAAGTAAAAAAAGAAACAAAATTATGCTGCAGTGTGCTGGCTGTAATTATTACTGAAAAAAAGTAACTGCAGTGCAGGTAGGTTAAAGATAATAATAAGAAGCTGAAATTCGTGTCTCTGTGTGTGTGTGTGTGTGTGTGTGTGTGTGTGTGTGACATGACAAATGTTTGATTAGCATTGAGGATGCTACAACAGTGCCTCTCATACTCCAGTCTAATTATTTGAATTACTCGCAAAGATAGACAGATAAAGAGACAGAGAGAGAAAGAGACAAAATGTTGGTCAAAGGTTTGTTATATAAGCGATCAGTTATTCAGCGTTGCTTGACACTGCAATTATCATTATGAGAATCTGGCTTTTCCCAAAAGCACTGTGGTTGTTTTTGTTTGTATCGCATTCGTCACGAATACAGTACAGTAAATGTGAGAACAGCAAAGCAATCTACAGACAGTCATCATCAACAACAACAGAACAAAAGCAAGCGGAGCAACAATCAACAACAATTTGAAGTTAACAAATATCCAATTCTGTTTCTTTTCTATATTCTTCTTATTGGTGTTTTTAATTTTATCTTTTACAAGCAGGTAGTAGATCTGAGCTCGAATTAAGACAAGCATCTGGACATTTTTGCTCGACAAACAATGACTGCACTGAACCTTACAATGTATGCCGTCAACGCAAATGCAGATGCGGTATTGGAATGATGAAAACATGCAACCAATGTTTACCACGAAGTGAGAAAAATCATGCCAACAAATCAAATTGACAATTGTTGGTAATTTTCCACCTCTGTAGAGCTCCGTTGTCCATTCGGTGAACCGTTGATGAGAGGTAACAATTACCGTATGTGCAAAATCGATACAAATACATTGCTCAGTGATTGTCCAAAAAGGGCAGTCTGCGTGGCGTTGGATCGAATATTCCGCACCAATACGACAAGAAACATATACATCAATGGTATTTGCTGCTTGAACGCGGTCGGCAAACCTAGACACCAATGTCCAACTGGCAAAGCTTTACAACACCTACAACCAGCTTCAGTATGCAACAGCACTACGTGCCCGTTGAGCACGCATTTCTGTCACCTCAAAGCCACGGTAATTTCTGCGTTCACAGCTTGCTGTCCAAGACCATGCATGAATGATACATATTATACATCGACACTGTGCGCTTCACGACCAACGGATGCGGTCGATTTGTAACCTGTGAATCAATTTCCTTTTTCCAACTTTACCGGCTACATTATCAAACGCTGTATCAAACCAAATTCAAAAAAATGCTCTTCATTCAACCGAAAAGAAAAATTAGATCATTTCAGATGCAACAAGAAAAGTATGCAAAAACAAATACCAAAACAACAGTAAATTTCTTCATCAGTAAATTAATTGAAAAAAAAACAAGAATATCATCAAAGTATAGAATGAATCCACAAGTTGTTGTAGACAGATGATGTACAGTTGCAGAAAAATAAAACTTTTTCACATTAGAATAAGAGTGTGCGTGTGTGTGGTCAATTTGAAAAAAACTTATTACATGCTTCATTTGTACCAACATATATATATATATATATATATATATATATATATACATTTGGCATATTGGCATTTTCATTGATAATCTTGCTTTACTTGATCAAAATCTGAAAAAACATTATTGACGTAATCGGTTGCTCGATTTTTCACTTCAGCCACTGTCTCGGCAGTGCCATATCGGTTTTCCAATTCAAGCCATTTTTTAAAGAAACTTCTCATTTTGTGAGCTGACATTTTCAAAGACGTAACACGTCGCAGTAGAGGCCTAAAATGTAACAAACGAAAAAGAATCATTTGACCACATTCAATTATGAATAACGCCTAAAATATGCCTTCAATGAAACAAACAAACATCACAATAATACAACACTAATTATATATCACAATATTCTGTCAACTGCTCTGCTGCAGTATGCAACTTTTGAATATATTAAAAGTTATGCATTTGAAATATTCAAACTTGAATCACTCAAACTTTAAACAAATTGAAATGAAACTCAAACATTTCAAGCTCACTACTTTAATTGTTCTTTAAACTATTTGCAATTAAACACAAAACACAATTAGCAAACCTTGCTTCATCAATGCTCCTGTGCTTTGCTATCAAATCCACATACACCAACCAGATGTCAAAACGCCTTGGATGATCGTTGAGGATAGTTTCAAAAATTGTGCATCCTCGTTCAACGTCTCCACCAAACTTGAACTCCATCTGCGCAAATCGAGACATCAAATCTACATGCATATTGAAAGGCAACGACTTCATCGCCCGTTCCATTGTAGCGCGCGCTTTTTCAGCTCTGTTGGTCTGCATGAAATGTTTGCCAACGGTTATCCAAACATCAAACTGAGAACGATATTTTTTCAATAACACTTCAGTTACAGCATCTGCAGCCTGTAAATTCATTTAAATAATAAACTATCTGTAAATAAATAAATAAATAAATATAATACGTCAAGCTTTTTCGATCTGTCATAAATTTTTAGCAATTGCAAATAGACTTGCTGCTGATCGTTGACAAAAAGTGCATTACGCACAGTTTCGTCCATAGTTTCACCAGTACCATATTCATTTTCCAAATTCATCAACGCAATCCACACATTAAAACGCTCTTTTTCTTCGCTGAAAATTAAAAATCAACAGCAAATCATATTCATAATATGAATAAATGAAAAATATTTCTTTCTTTAAAAAAACGTTTTCCCACACACAATGCACACTTACTTATATGCAATTGTTTTCAACGCTTTTGAAGCTACACTGCGAGCTTTGTCAATTTCGTTGCACTGAACAAAATAGGCCATGTAACGAATCCACAGCATAGACGAACTGGGCGAGGCTATTAAAGCACGATCGTAATCTTCGACAGTCTCGATCGGCCGCTCAGGATCCATAAGCATCAACTCCTTCTTCAAAACTTCCGCTTCGTCCAGTCGATCTAATTCTAATTTACTCTTCCCTTCCCGATCTGCCACTACATCCAATTCGTGATCATTTTCGCCTGAGGCAACCAAACTGCACTGATTACCACCATTTGCATTGAACAATGCACCATGATTACCGTTGACCATCAACCTTCCATCATTAACATTATCGTCTGTATTCAAGCTAACATCGATAAGAGTCTTAGCTGAGAAAGTGGTTGACTCCAAGTCAAAAGCAACCTCCTCTTCTATTTTACTCAATTGCACTTCTAAAATAAATAAAAAAAAATATCATATTACATTAAACAAGATTAATCAGAATCATGCTTGTCATTACATTATCATTACATGCATTACAACAAACAATAAAAACTTTATTAAAAACAAGCATACTCTTTTGGTCATTGGATTTTTTTCGCTCACTGGTTGATTCGAACCAAGAACATGCTTGAAGCGGCACAGCGACGGAACATTCTTCTACTTTGTTCAAAACAAGCTGAGCTTGAGAAGAGATGATGGAATGGTCGCATTGAAGTTTACGATACTTTTCTGGCACTTGATCCTCTAAGCCCGTATCTTCGGACAACATCGACAACGTGAAATTGCCACTCGATTTGTCCAAGCTCATCACCTTCACTGTCACGACAGTGCCAACTGGGAACGTTTGATCCAATCTGATTGCATCAGCGCATTCGCTGATCAACTCGCAAGGAACGTTGCCATAAAGTTCGTGACCGAGCAAAACTGTCAAACCCTTCTTGTAATGACGCACTTTCGAAACAAACCCACGATATATGTTGCCAACCGCCAATTCAGATGTCGAAGAATACAGAGGATCTCTTATGGTTGCACTGTTCACCTCAGCGGTATTACAAGCTTCGCCGGTGAGACTGGGTCTCATACTGACGTGCCAAGTGTTGTTTTCCAATTTCCCCACTAAGAATAACTTGTAATACAACTCCACTCGCAACAGCCGCCATTGCTCGACAGTGTAATCATAGTCGTCGCAAATGTCCACCAACGAGGCCATGCCTCTGGCACCGCCGAACATGCTAAAGCAAAGTTTGGTCGACAAATCGTCGGCGTTGTGTGACAAAAGCTTGCCGTAGGCGCGGCCACTTTCTTTCAGCTCTACCATGGCCGGCTTCAGAGCCGACAATTTCAGCCAACGCTTTTCCACGTCCACGTTCAGCACGTACACTTTCCTCAGCTGACCGTTACGCCAAACCGATCGCGGATCCACAGTGTAAAAGCTGACCTCGCCGCTCCAGCGCGGGTTCACCACCACACTGAAATGATGCCTTTTCCGTTTGACCACCAGCACGTTCAACTCTTCGCCTTTGACGAAGTTTTCCTTGTAGCCAATGATGGATTTTTTGTTTCTCTTGGAAAACAATTTGCTGCTCTTCGTCGTGCACTCGGCCATTAAACTGCCACCCTTCCGAACTCGCTTCGTGCCGATCACTTTCACAGTGACCGTGGTGCCCAGTGGAATTGTCTTCAACGGTTCTGAGCCGTCCTGTGAAAATTGGTCTTCGAGTTCAGTGGCGAAAATCCGACCGCGGTAACGTCCGGCTATGGACAAGTGCACGTAACGTTTGTCCACGCTCAGCACCGAGGCGGAATAGAGACGGCCGACAGCCATCGCCACGCCCTTCTCTTCGACCACTGGCACAGTGCCTGACTGATCGGACAGTTGAACAGAAACGGTCGAGCTCAGGCGCCGCTCGAGCTTGCGGCAGAGTTGCTCGTCGCGCACGCTGGTCACCAAACACAGGCCGGATGTTGTGTACGTTTGGACGTGAACCCGCAGCTGCCGCTTGTCAGAATTGCTGAAACGCGGCAAGCAGAGGTCGTTGTAGTGAAGCCTAGCCGGCATGTAGCACAGGCCGTGGCCGGCGGTCGACAGCAGCACACAATCGGCATTGGCGACTAGCACAGTGGCCAATAGCGAGTCACCGACGGTTGGCCGGCGCCGCCGGCGACACTGTGCCACTTGGCGGAAATTGGCCAGAAGCTGTTTCATAGATGCAAGCTCCAAACAGCTCTCTGAATAGTTGACGCAAACCACAAGGCCGGTCACAGACGAACCGACGGTGTATTCGACGTTCCAGTGTGGATCCAGCAGTTCAGAGACAAAAATCCCCGGCACACCGTCTTGCACGGTGCTGCAGATCAAGCCCGACTCAACCACCATACCGACCCTGCACTCAACCAGTTGACCAATCTGGTATTCGCTCAACAGGCGACGTTTCCAATCCGACTGACCGACGCTACGAAACCGTTGCGACAGCAGTTCTTTCTCTTCCAAGTATTGCTTCAACAAAGCAATGCTAGTGTGCAAGCCGTTGAGCAGACACTTTTTCCGTTTCAAGTTGACGATCAACTTTCCAGATTGCGGGTTCACCGTCATCACGCGCCCAACGACCGTCGCTCCGATCAACAATCCAGAGTCAGTTTCACACTTCCAATCCACCTTTGTCTTCGGACACAAGGCGCTCATGTTGCCAGGCAAGTCAACAAAATAGCCGTGATCAGGATGCACACGAGCTAGCACGCCGGTCACTAGCTGACCACATTTCAGATCATCCAATGACCTCGGCGCCTGCGTGCTGCGCACCAAATGCAACAGGCTCGGCTTGGCCGTCACAACCAATCGCTTGACATTGCTGAACAGCACGACGTCCAGTTTGTCGCCAACCTGACAACTTGCCAACAGCAGATGACCAGTAGTCAACGAGTCGGTCAAGTGAGCCGACGGCAGCCGCGCCGACACACCGTACTCGAGCAGCTCGACCAACAGCCAATCGTCGCGACAGGCTTTCACCTCAGCCTTGAGCAGTTCAAAGAACGGCGGCAGTTTCCTCTTGGAACCGACGCCGGCTTCTGGCTTGGAATTCGACACTTTTCCACTACGTTCCAAAATCCACTGCAGGCCACGTGCTGAACATTCGGGCAAAGCCAAATCGATCCTCTGCTTATCAACGTCCACTCGAACGACCAACACCCGAATCACCTGACCGACGTGGTACGCGTCCTTGGGACTCTGCTTCTTGTAGCCGGCCAACTGGAAGGCACGTTCGTTCAACACGCCGCGCACGTTGTTGTAAAAAGCAACCAGCACCGCATTGCGTTGCAAAAATTGCACCACAAACCCGTCGTACATATTGCCCTCCGCCTCCGCAGTGTAAGCCGACAATGGTGGCAAGTCGGATTTGACCAAGCTGGGCTTGGCGGTCAAGTACAAGCGCTGCAAATCCTTGTCTACGGCCAACACCCGCGTCGGCACGGTCTGACCGACGGCAAATTTCTCTCGACAACCGACGGAAACGGGCCCGTCACTGAAGTGCAAGGCGTCTATTTTGCCGTCGAACGTGTGGAACACTTTCACCAGAACGGCTGCGTCCAGCACGCGAACCACCTTGGCCGTCACTCTGAGGCCCAATTCCGCTTCTTCGATCCTCGAAAACGGCTGTCTGACATCGCAGGCCAAGCAAGAGCCGTGGTATACCATCTTCAACGTTGACATGCCAATCATCCGCACCCGATGCTTGGTTTCCAGCTTGTATTTATCAGTGAACTGCTTCTTCTTCTTCTTCTTCGTGCCCACAGATTGCCTCAGCCGACACTTGGCCACGTTGACAATGGCACCAGAGTCAGTGATAAGTTGCACCTTCTGTGGCGTTGATCGCCGAACTTTGCAAATTTGCAAAGAACCCTTGGCATCGAATGAAAAGCGTCCAACTAGCTGCGCTCGTCTGAGCAAATAATCCGCCGACGAAAAACCGACCATTGAACTCTGCGGAAGACTGCAAGTGACCATCACTTCGACCGCGTCGTGCAATGGCATCGTGCCATTGACCTGGGCATGTTTACGTCGTTTAGGAGAATCTGCCAACGACAGCCAGCCGTACAAATCTGAATTCAATTTACATATCAGACCCTGTTGACAACGTTGCTGTACGGTGGCACGGCAAAGCACGCCAGGCATGAGCAGAGATTTCGGAAAATTTTCCTCAATCTTCGGCACGTTGGTGCCGTTCAGTTGACCATTCAAGCAGCTCAACTGAACAACCCTGCCGCCAGTGGAGGCGGCTGGTTCGACCACGATGCACAATATCGGTTTGCCAATGGGAAGTTGCTTGTTTTCGGGATAAAATCGACGAGCTTCGATGAATGAGAGGAAGCCGTGCACGTTTTGAAAACCCAAATCCATCAAATAGCCTTTCTCTTCAACACTGCGAACCGCGCATCCAATGACGGCATGCTTGCACAACGTGGACGGCGTTATGTGGGCATTCAAATCTGCCGGATTGGTGGTCACTAGCCAAGTTGTGTGCATTTTTCCGGACGCAAACTGCCGCATCTCTTTGTCGATCACTTTAACACAGATCAATTCAGCCGGCTCGAACAGCGAAGCCAACGTAACAGCCGAATCTTCATCTTCGCATTTTGCTTGGACGTGATCAACAAAAGCCTGCGATACTGAAGCTGCTTTCAATATGCCATTCATATTGCCCGGCATTTCAACGTTCACTTCCGTATCCCAACAATAATGCACACATGCAACTGTCAACAATCCTGTCACGCAAGTCTGAAGAAGAAGTTAACAAATAATCAAAAGAAAAAAAATACTAGCAAACAACTTCACTTCATTGTTCAACTTCTTCGTCCAAACACGACTGGCAAAATCTTCGTCCACTTTATGATTATTTTCAGATACTGTTGCCGCTTTGGATTTCAATTTGTACAACATTTTCAACTTCTTTCGTCGACCCTCTGAGTCTGGTGGCAACAGACTTTTTCGCTTTTTAAAATTAATCTTACCACAATGTTCACCACCTCTCGGAAAAGCCACTTCCATCATTATCGTCTTTCCAAAATGCTGCAAATTTAACATTAAACAAATATCAAAAATCAACAATTGATCAAAAGTACTGAAAAATCCGTGTAAAATGAACACGCTTTGAGAATACAATTAATCCATAAGAACAATTTCTTCAAATTTTTACTCACTAACAGAATGAATGTTCAACAATGAAAGAAAAAAAAAGTCGGAGGTAAAATTTAGAAAAATAAACATTCTTTCTTAAATTACCATTGCACAATCGAAAGAGAAAAAATATCTAAAAAAACATAAAAGCATTTGCATGGACTTTGTGGAAGGAAAATTAAACCATCGATTAATTGCACAATTGCATACAGTTCAGAAATTTTATTTTTGTAAAAAACACCAACGCCATGCAAAATTATCAAAGAGGATGGATGCATTGCCAGCGTTCAAAAAATGTTCTGCATAAAAAAAGAGTATCTGCATAATTTTTGTCAATAAAATCGTTTTCTTCTAGATTCTTGTTGATTTTGAACAAATACAACACCGACAACGACAAGTATTCCAATACCAATTAAACCAAGTATGAATAAAAATCCATATTTCAAAGTGGACAATTTCGACGGTGGTGGATTATCTTCTACATGATCTGAAAAACACAACAAACAAAATTGATTGCATTTTCGTTTCAAATTAAATATCAAAATTTAAAAAAAATAACAACTGAAACCTCTCGGTGCCGATATGTATTCTGCTTGTGGAATTGCACCTTTGGTGTCATAGCCAGCTCTTTCAACCCTTTGGTATTCAATTTCAAACATTCTAACACTTATAATATCATGAGCATCTGCAATATGAAAAAGGAAAGCAAAATAAAATATGAATGAACAATTTAAAAAATTTTTTTACAAACCTGACAAATCTCCCGTTGCAGCGGTCATGCCGAAAAAATAACGCCTTGGTAAAGAAACGCGATCAACTGAAAAACAAAGCTCCCAAACTGCTTTTCCAAGTATATCCGTGTATACCTGCAACAAGCTTGACAATAATATTATCTATCTGAATAAAAATATTTCTCTCACTGAAAGAGTGTCCCCAACATATCGAATCAGAATACGAGTAGGAAATTCTTTGTTTCTAAATTTCGCCGTACATCCACTGTCGTGGCCACCGAGTTGAGTGTGAGTTCCATCTCGATCATGATCATAACGCAAGCTGCCATTATTCACCATTGCAGAAATATATGGATGGGCATGCTAAAATAAATCAATACTGAATAAATATTTTACTCGTCTTCAAAATTTATCTTCACATTATGAGCATCTTGATGATTAGTGTAAGTGTCAAGAAAAACGGCAAGCCCACGGAACATGTCTTTACTTCCAAAAACGGGGCCCAAAACACCAGGTTCTTCAGCATACCAGATTGCCATACCATCACCAAACAGACCTTTCTCAACACCATGAACGCTGAACGTCACTTCCAATTCCCAATCACGCATCACCACCGGCTTCAATGCTTTGCGTGTACAAAAATATGCAAAACAAAAACACATAAAATAACAATCATACTATTGTGTTCCAAAGAAATCCTTGACGACTGGGAGAATCTGGCGTGAGACGAATATAATCGGATGTCACCATTGTTGAGCCACCAAAATTCCAAAATGGAATATTAAAACCAGTATCTGAAAAACAATTTGCAATCAAAGATGTTTCGTTTCAATTTACACAACAACTTCCACTGCTCACTAAGAAAAAGTAAAAAATTTTTACTTGTAAACATGCGTCGAATATTTTTAAAAAATTCACCTTTCAAAAACACATCAATGCTTAACTAAGAATTTAAATCTCTTCATTATATTTTAAATTACGCAAAACAAATTATGCACACAATTATCTTACAATAATAAAAACGTTTCTTGTTTACATTATTTGTTCTTTTTCTAGTGACAGAACAATAATTGCATCATTATCGTCTTTCCGCTCAAAATGCTTAATTTATGTATAGAGAAATTTGCATCGCTGATTATTTTCTAAAAAAATGTTTTCCAAAGCTCTGCTCTGATAAATCTCCAAAATCAGAAATTATCTGAACTACTTAAACCTTCTTGAACCATGCTAAAAATTTTGTCAATTAATAAAAAAATTATTATAAAGCTTCCAATGCAGACTAATTAGGTTGCTAAAAAGTGAAAAAATTAATTTACATCTTCTGCAAATGCTGTGTCTTGCTAAATTTTAATGTTAAAAACAAAGCAAAATACGGTAAAAACTATTAAAAAGTTATAGGACAAACTTTGATAAGGCTTGGATAACGAATGTTCACGTCTATTGAAACCACGCTGTTCATCTACAGGTGTCCCGCTGGAAATTGTAGTTGACAATACTGCAGAACTGCTGCACCAAACAATAATAAGAAGCAAAACAAACATTTTTTCAACACTCTAAAAAGTCCATCAAAAATATAAACAACCTCTGTAATAATTTCGGTGCCATTTCAATGAAAAATAGATGAAAATAAAGACAATTTATGAAATTAATTGTCTAATTATATTAATAAGGGAAGTTTGCCCATTTAAAACTGCCATTGACAACTGTCTTAACAAATGTTTTCGCAAAAAACAACTGTCAAGAGCTATACTAAGCATTGTTATAATTCTTTATAATATAAAAAATTTTATTCATATAATGGCTATTTAAAAATATGTTTGGGAAGAGCAACACAAAATAAAGCATCATGGCTAATATATGACGACGTTATGCACTAATAATTCCAATAAAGATAATAATAATGATAGTGCTCAAGCAACAATTACTTAAATAATACTAAAATATGAAAATAAAACACTATTTTTCAAAATGAACAATAAAAATTACTTGCCGTTTTCGTCATTTTACTGGCCTTCATGAGAAACAGACCTGCTTGTAGAAAATACTGCTATACTAACAGCAAAATAATTTACACAATAATGACAATTATCCAACAAGCAGCTCACCAAAATAATGCAATACAGTAATTTTCACTTCAAGTTCAATTTATTTTATTACTTATTATAAGCAGTAAATTTTAATAAATTTAAAAATTCATTAAAAACTTTAACAATAATGTTTGGAACCTATTATTTTGTATTTGTTTAAAAATTAGCATTGCATTTTATAACGCTAATAAGAAATTTACATTGCTTGGTATATGTTTTAATACATGCAAAATTAGTCAATTAAATTATTTAAAAATTAAAACCATGATATCTGTGTTACTTGATAAATTTATAAACAAATACTTTTTTTTAAATAAATTGTTTAAGGCAAAAATGGAGATTGGTATTGAAATTCATACTGTATTTTGAAAAACTTTACCTGCATTCATTTCCCTTTCATCATTTACTTTGGTTGTGCAGGTTTGGAATTATTTTTTTTTTTTGTTTTTTCTTAATGTACGACAGAGATATATGATTATATATTTACATATATTTGTTAATTTATTAGTTATAATTATGCATGTGTAACTGAAATGGCATTTTTCAAAACACTTTATTCGACTTTATCGATTTTGATTTTTTTTCATTTTGAATGAAATATTTTCAATATATCTACTACATTTTTCTGTCAAACAATTTATTTTTATAAATTTCAGTTTTACATTTTCAATATGTCGACGGCTATGTTTAAAGAAACTGCTGCAGTTGCCAATCTTATAAATGAAGGTTTCGGTGACTGTCCGCAGGTTGAACGGTTTTGTTATGCTAGCGATTCTCGGTCGCTATACGTATTTGGTGGTATTGGCTTTGATGAAAGTTACAAAGACCAGCTGTACCGTTTCACAATAGGAGCAGGTAAGTTCATATAAGTTTGAAATATTATAAATTTGTAAAGCAAAATATTTAGGTTGGGAAGAGCTAGATCAGTGCGGCGACTTTCCCTTGTCGCGTGCAGATGCATGCTTAGGCTTATATGGAAATAAGTTATATTTGTTTGGTGGAACTAATTCTAACTTAATTCTCCTGAAAGATTTTATTGAATACGACCTTGGTAAATAATGAGTTTTTTATTTTAATCTACATTTTACGGATAATTTATGTATAATCGATAATGATTTATGAATTCATGAATAATATACGCTATACGCATTATACGTATAATAATGAAAATGTAAAACAACGGTGTTTAGGTTAAATTGTGTGATATTTGCATTCATACTGTACAGCATAAGAAAGATTAAAGTTTAATATTTAATGTAATATGTAAATAGCAACCAGCACATGTCACTTATTTTGTGATATTAATAATCGATGTTGTAGGCGCGGCATTTTTTTAAATGCAAATGAGGATAATAGTTAAAAAGTAATGAAAATGAGGTGTTTACATACTCTGATTGAACTTTGCTTCATTTTTGTCTTGATTTTTCATATCTATTTGTTGCTTTTGTTGGTTGTCCGAAAAATTCTGCCCACTGAAGCCTCATTGACAGCTGGAACAATTTGTTTGTTAATGATGTCATTGTTTTTAAAAGAAGCTGTGCTATTTGCGACACTTTTGAAAGCTTTCTGTTGAGAATTTGCTTCACATCTGTGCTATTGCTTTCAGCTAAGGGCAGTTATTGCTGTTACTATGAATGGTAATTTTTGTTGTCAAAAGTAATAACTCGTGATACATATATTGTTAGTTATTAGTTGTTAGATGTTGGACTTGTCAGATATTGTGCACGCTAACTTTTGTGATTTGACCTTTAAAAATGTTTTTTTAATCAAAATTGGCCAATTTTGCACAGATATCTCGAACACTGAGCTTGCACAGTGTGGAATAATCTTTCAACTGTGATTAAGTTTCACGTCAGGTTTTATGTTGACTACAAATGAAGTTAACATATAACTTGATGCATGATAACATCATTGCATTTTCTAGAATTTTGCAGCTTTTAACTTTAAGCTAATCATAAAATGTAAATTCTAAAACTGATGATTTATCTCAAAAGCGGGGAAGAGATTCTTCACTGTTGATAATAGTGTAGCGTTCGTTATCTGGAGTTGAAGGGATTTTTTAAGATATATTCTATAAGTGTATTGCTTCTCCAGCTATAGTATATAATAGTGTATTGAAGGCTTTAATGTTGATAATGTAAAAGTAAAAAATAAGTCAATTAAAATCCAGTTGATCATTATGCTTATGATTTATGTGCAAACTTATTATTAAAAGAAAAGATAAAACGCATTTTAAAATTTCTCTGAAAAATTAAAATAAGATAATTCGAAAATGGGCAGAATGCTTTGGACAAGCAAATGAAGAACAGCGTTGAATAAGGTTCGGCAAGTTTATCTGAACAAACCTGTGAACAACAATTCATATTGCATTGAAACAGAAAAATTTTGAAAGGGTTCTTTTAGTTTCGAAAGCTTGGCGTCGTATAGTTCCTGCAGGTGGCTATTTGCCACCACCTTTGAGCAAAGCATCTGTGTGCACTGTTGAACGCTGTTTGTACTTGTTTGGTGGTGAAACTGAACAAACTGAAAATGCAAATGTGGGAAGAGGTTATTCTAACAAAATATACCGCTATTCTATAGGTGGGAAATTATGAATTGTTATTTTCAAAATTGATGTGCGATTTTTGTTATTTGTATTCAGTTGAACGTAAATGGGAAGAAATATTGCCCAAATCGTCCGTCAGACCTCCTGCAGTTTGTGGATGCACAGTTGTTACAGTGGGAAGAAAAGTTTGCCTCATTGGCGGAATTGCCAAAGATGATTCTATAAATGATCAAGTTTACGTTTTCGACACCGGTATATGCATCGTATTTTCTTTTTATTTTACAAGTATTGTTTTACCGTTGATTGAATTGAAGAAAAGGAGACGTGGAATTTGTGGGGCGAGAAAGTTGCCGGCATTGGTCGTGCTTTTCATTCTGCTATTGCTTTTGCGAGCCATTACATTCTGGTTTACGGTGGCAGAGATCAGGAAGAATGGGAATCGTCGAATTTTTTTATCTTCGACGTTGGTAAGTTGATGAATTTTTTTCTACTGCATGTCCACATTGGTGGATCAATTGCTGGATTTAGAGAAACGTCAGTGGTTTGAAAGCAAATGCGACGAGGTGAGGGCATTTACCGCCATTGCAGGAGAACGGTACGGTCATGCGGCGGCAATCTTCCGAGATCATCACAATTGTTCATCACTTATAGTCTGCGGTGGTGTACGTGATCGTGACTTTCCTACCGGTGTTGCGCAAACAATTCTAAGAGATATGAACATGCTCGAATTGAGTAAATGAACTTATGCATTATATTATTTATTTGTCATTAAAATATATTTTCTTTCAGCTGTAATATTGGAATTCCAAATTCCTTATCATCCAGTATGTCGTGATTCCAAGCAGGCTGAATCCAATCCATCGGACTGTGCTGCCAACAACGACTGTATCGATTTGTGAATACAAAAATGATTATTACATTTGAAGTTCATTTTAAAATTTTGAAAAAAAATTTCTTTTTATTTTCAATATTATTGACAATACTATGCAAATCAGTAAGTGAATAAAGAAAATTTTTTTCTACCGTCGACAAACTTGTCATTTTGCAAGGGCTAGTATGAACTTATCCGAGCCCTATTTCTCCCCAAACTCCGCCTCCTTTTTGTGATTGGCTATACTCTGATAGGTTGAACGCGCTTGATCGGTAATTGGCTAGTGGTTTCTACTACGTTATTAGCTAATCATTGTGCTAAGTGATTGGGTTAATAACTGCGCCATTTGATTAGCTATTAGGTTTTGATCAAGGATTGGGTGATTGTTGTTTATCAATGATTTTCCAAATATGGTGCGCATTACCATTAAATTACCTAATATAGACATAAATAAAGATTTATTGTTACAATCTTTTATTGCGTTAAAGTAAATATAAATATGACAAATATTTTACTTCATTACAATTGCTCACTTTGTGTGTATATTGTTAAGAACAGAATTTGAAAAGAGATCTTCCAATATTTGAATATGGCTTTAAATAAGTGATCATTTTAGTCTATAACATTAATGATTCTTCAGTTTTACATTTAATTGTTCAAATAACTTCGTTTTGTAATTTTATTTCTTCACTTCTGTAATAATCAGCAAACTGCTTTGCCCCAAAAAATTTCTGCTTTTTGCTACAACCGCATGTGAATACGGCAAATATATAGTATACAGCCCTTATGTTACAATAACAACCAACAATCAATGGAATCATTGAACAACAAACAAATCTGAACTATATTGCAATATATACATTGAATAAAGATAAACTATACAATCATAAGGAATAAAAAATATATGCAACCATGATGAATAAAATATATACAACAATAATAAATAGTGCAGAGATGCTATAATTGTAAAGGTGCCGGAGTGTAGTAAGATATGGCTTAAAGTGTTCTATACTAATTTCACTACGGCCCAATCTACCCGTAAGCGCAGCTACCCGTCGCTGCTGGACTCGGTAAGCTGCGCTACGTTTTACGGAGCCCTTTTCCCACGTATAGCCATCATCCATTTTCCGCACCACGTTCTCAGTTTTACCCTGTTCATCAATGATCAGTTGTAAAAACTGATAGAATCCCAGGTGGTGCTTACGTGCACTTTTGTTCTAACGGTTGTGTCAACATTCCAGATGGTTGTTGGTTCGCACAACCACACCATGAACATTCCAAAGCGGAATTTTAATGGCTGGAAGCCACTCCCGCTGGAAATACTCGAACAAGGCTTCCACTGGATCCGACGTCTTAACATTTAAGATTTCGAAACCCGCGAGAACAAGGTTTACTGGCAAAAATGCTAATGCCATTAGCATTTTTACTTTTTTCTTACTTCTTGATTATTAATATAATCAGTTCTTAAGCCAAGCCGACCGACCTGCCGAAGCACAGCTTGGCAAAAGTGGAAGAAACAACCTTGCACCCGGGTATTGGGAAAGTGGGGATTGAAGCACTTGAATGGCCGGGATCAACGCTCTTTTGAAATTACAAACAAATTTCGCCGGATCAAGTTGGACGCCAA
The DNA here is from genome assembly GCA_001447645.1 of Trichinella pseudospiralis. NCBI lineage: Eukaryota > Metazoa > Nematoda > Enoplea > Trichinellida > Trichinellidae > Trichinella > Trichinella pseudospiralis. Next base: position 230,560 of record JYDV01000014.1, read on the forward strand.
GTTCTTCCGCTTTGGAATGGAGCACTTCAAATATCCGGCTATACGTGGGCAGATCTTTCTTCACAGTCAAGCAATATACGACGGATAGCAGTTTACCCCTCATAAAGGGTAAACAACTTATACGAATTAAATGAGTGAATTATTAAAGATTGTAACAGGGTAACAGGATGGGACAATCTTAAATGTTCCATCTCTGCACCAGCAGTTACTCTGAGCTAGCAGCCTCACACCAGCCTCGGTGGCAAAAATTAATATATCATTGGTCGGCGAATGATACATTAAATTTGCGCATCAGAGTTTGTTGTTTGCTCGGCAGTGAGCCGCAGATCCTGCCGCCTGGCCGAAAGCCGTGGTTATCTCTTGGCCCGGCTGTAGTACATGGTGTTCCGGGCCTGGTCCCACGACGGGAAATAAGCAGCAGTATCTAAGCTGGTGGTGACATTGCTTGCAAGCTCATCATAAATTTCCGATACTGGCCTCGGATCCTCTGCAGCCAGTCTTTTCAATTCACTCAGCTGCTGCTGATGGTAGAATGCATGAACATTTACTCGACAGCCCTCTGCATGCTCGCTAGTGTGGATCACTTCTGACGCATCCAGATTAGTGTACAGATTGTACGAAATTGCAAGCTCATGATACTACACGATAACAATGTGCTATATTTAAACAATTCTGTTTACTGATCCGCATATCCAACATTTGTCATTGCGATTTGTGCGCTTCAGGGTGTAACACCTTCTTCTGTATACCAATTTTTGTTGGTTCCTTTGAGTATACACAAACTGAATTTTATCACTCTCCATTAGAGTCAACTCTCAAATATGAAGCACTGAACAAGACTGATGACTAGGGAAAAAAATTAACAGTTTTGAATTCCATTTTAAATAACCAATTTGCAACATTTAGTTTTCATTTCTGATTTTATCTACAACTGAAGATCAACTTCTAATATTCCTTGTGGCACTAATGTCTTGTGTTGATGCTGACAGAAGAAACTTAATTACACACAAATGGCGCAGAAATGCTAACATCAAAGAACGGGATGTTTATTGCAGAGTACTTTTCAAGCCGCTCTTCTGTTTGGTGCTGTCCATCACATTTTTCTCCGCTTTCAGAGTGCTTTACTTTTATCCATCCACGTTGATAAATACTGTTTCAAAGAATGTCAACCAACAGTTGTTTGGTTCATCAGATAAATTACGTTTTAGCTAGCAATTATATGTGATTTATGTATAAGATAATTTTTCGTTTGTCAGAAATTGCTCTGATGACTAGCTAAAGGCAATTTTACAACTATGGGAAAGTCTACAAGTGATAAATTGTCCACAGCTGCAGTTTTCAGCTAAAACTGGGAGCTAAAACTGGGACATATTAACTAGATGTTAGCATCGAAATACTTTTCTGATTTTACCTGCCTGTTTTCTGAAAATATGTTTCAGATATGTTTTGCAAAAGAATTTAATTTTTCCAATCTTTCCTTCGCTCCTGTTTACAAGAGTTATTGCTTTTCTTCTTATGTTTTACATAAATAAAAAATAAAAGTATGGAATTTTGTTTAAAATAAACATCTGTTGATATACATATTGTGTAAATTGTATTAAATTTGTTTTTTAATATCAAAAGTAAACCGACTACTCAGTTGACTAAATATTCAAGTTGCAATTCTTGCATTACGATGGTTCAACATTCCAGATCAAAAAATATCTGTTGCATTTCGCAATAATTTTACCTAACAAAACTGAAAGCAAAGAAAATTATGTTTCATCTCAAGTTCACTCCATCACGGGTGTGTCCATTATTTTGCTCTAGAACCGCTTAAGCTCGTTGGTCTAGGAAAATTTCAGAAAATCCTTCGTGCTGAATGTTGTTGTTCATAATAATTAATGCACAACTTTCTTATACGTTAAGCTAGTGAAAGCGGCTAGCTGCGTTGCCATCGTGAAAAGTTAACAGGTGCCAAATTATGAAAATAAAGGATGTCTTAAATTGACATGCTTCATTAACATCTCTTTGTTCGGTTATCTCTTCTATTCGCTCGCAGTTCATCTGCTAATTCTATAATTTTTGTAGAATGATGCAACTAGATGATAAAGTTATTTAATTTGTAAAGAACAAGACCGTCAATTCTATTTCAGCTTAATCCACATCTCATTGCTCATCATTAGCTTGTGCTCTTTTCTGTGTTGTAAATTTCAGATGTCTTTTCGAATTATGGAATAAATAATAATAAATTCTTGTTTGTATCTCAAAGAACCAACATTAGCTAATAAAAAAATGGAAGTGCTGCACGTTCAAGTGCACAAATTACAAGGATACAAACAATGACTAAATGTAGTGCATTATTATTGTAATATTACAGGCAATCCAATTTTTCAATATACAGATTAGTTGGTCGCCATGGCACGTCTGCAAATTTAGAAATGGACTTTTTCCATATTTATACGTTATTATTGTACAGCCTATCTTTGCCCATGGTATATAGACAGTATATACATACTGTCATGAAGTCCAGATTTGTTGTTGTTGTAAAATGGAAATTTCTATACTACATATCTGCTCAATTCTGAAGCGCTTATATCAAATGGTAAGAAAATGAAATGCAAAACTGCTTTTGCTTTTCTTTTGAACAGAAAAGCAAAAGCTTTTGAAGCTCTTGAAACTTTTGAAGCACAGAAGCTTTTGAAATGCATCATTTTCAAAGTCTAAAACAAATATGCACAGTTCCACATTATAACTAAAAGCTTTTTTTTAAAAAATGGTAAATCTTTATTTATGTCTATATTAGGTAATTTAATGGTAATGCACCCCATATTTGGAAAATCGTTGATAAACAACAATCACCCAATCCTTGATCAAAACCTAATAGCTAATCAAATGGCGCAGTTATTCACCCAATCACTTATCATAATGATTAGCTAATAAAGTAGTAGAAGTCAAAAGCCAATTACCGATCAACCGCCATGCAACCTATCAGCAAACAGCCAATCACAAAAATGGGATCGAATTTTCTCGGATCAGTTAAGAGCAAACCTTTTGTAATTTATAAAACTTGAAAATCAACGTATACTGTAAGATGCAAAGCTACAGAAATTTATAACTTCGCTTTTTGGTGCTTTAGTTGTTGTAATGAAGTCAAATTAACATCAATTCTTGGAAACAATTTTTTATTGATCGTTTTAAATTTCAATGCAAATTATTCAAATAAACTGTTCACTGAAGAAGTAGTTACCAGTTTGTGGTGGGCGTTTTTAATTTCCGCTTCAATTTGTTTATATTTTCGTTCCTGCTGCAACGAACGCGCCACATTTTTCAAACTGATCGGATTTTCTATGTACATAAAATAGTGCGCATGTTCGGGCTGTCGAAGAAGAATGGAGGCTTTTCGAACGGATAGCATCGTTCTGCGAAAGTCAACAGTATTAGCACAGAAATAAAAAAAGCCACACAAAAGACTTGACAGTGATTGTTTGTTTGGCGAGACGAAATTTTCCGGCAATTTGCCTTCAAGATCCAGTTCATCCAGCGATTTTTCATACAACGAAGGATAACGTTCTTGAAAACTGGGAAACACGGGCGGACAATTTTCTCCCATTCCACACTGCATGTAATTTAACAACAACAACGTCCATGCGAATCCGCCAATGTATCCAGTCTTGGCACCACCGGGAAACTTCTTTTTTGCCCAGCATTTGATCAACACGCCCAATTTTGCAAACCGTTCGTCAGCCTTTATGAATAAATAAATAAATAAAATTTTGTTTTTTGTTTGTTTTTTTCATTCAAAAAAATGCTTCACTACTCACCATGGCATAATGCCGAATAAGCAAACTCGACCTGATTCCAACATGCGAATCAATGCTGATATCAGCTTTGAAATAATACGGCTCTTTGAACTCAGCAGTCAGAATTGGAACTGTGGCATCGATCAATTCCAAGGCATTCAACGGACATACGCAATCACTACTCCAAAAATATCTTCTATAACGATACAACTTCCCCTTACTGGCTCTTCTGTTAAATTTGGCCTTCAAGCTCGAAAATAAACGGGTATCATCAATAATACAAAGATCGATATCGCTGTCCTTAATTGCAACTTTTGAAAGCGTGCTGCCATAAATATAAACCTTAGCCATTCCATTCATGTCCTTAACACAGTTTGCTAATTTTTTCACGGCGGTCAGCTTATTTTGCGTCACCCACTCGGGCTCTGCATTCCGCAAAAAGAACTGTTCAATTTGTTCATCTAACGGCAACAATTTTTCATGTAATTCAGATGTCAAATCGATCACTTCTACAGAAGTATCAGCAAGTTCATGAAAATTCAAATCATTTACATTTCTATTGCACTCTTTTGAAGATTCCAACGGAATATCGTCGACTAATTCAGTTTTCACTTCACATTTAACCAGTGTTCCATTCGTCTCATGATTTTCTACGTCGCTAGGTTTCTTTTTTTTTGAAAAATCCCAATCATACACATCATTGGATCCATGAGATCGTTTTCGCGATCCAGGCACAACTGCATCATTATCGCATGAATCCTCTTTAGCGTTACTATTTACTGAGTTTGCATCTGAAACTATTTTACAAATTAAAATTTTTAATTGTAGTTGAACAATTTATCACCTTGCTCTGTTAACGTTGACGTATGCGTTGTTTCGAGAGTACTTGTTCCAGCTGGAGAAGAACGTTCCTCAAAAAAATCGCCAAACAGTACTCTGTAATATGTACCTCGAAAAAGCGGAGAAGAACATAAAACAGTATGCTGCATGAAGTCAACTTCTAAAATAGTAAAGAAAACATTCAGCAACAACGTAATGTGAACAATAAATTATTCATGCGACTGCTAACTCTAACAACGAACATCAATCACATCACCACTATTTAAAAAGTTTTCTATAGAATTAATAAGCTTAATTTTAAAAAATTCAAAAAGTAATTTAACTAATAAAAACAAAATTAAAAGTAAAATAATTATAAAAATTAACAACTGTCATAATTAAATGATAAATAAAGTACAACATTTACTACTTAAGCATCTCCGCATTATGTTTTACAAAATTTGAGCAACATACGAGAAAAAAATAGAAATTTTCTTAAACAAAAAATATCATGCAAGTGATGCAAACGATCAGCTGATAAAACTTTTAATGAAAAAAATTAAAGAAATTGTTAAACGTTGACATTTAAAATTTTTTTCAAAAATTAAAAATTCAATAACAACTAGATCGACTGACCAAAGCAACCATTCTCTACCAGACAGTAAACACGGCTACAGTAAGTAATATATAAAAAGGTATCAATATTTTAACAAATCATATTTTGCTAATTTTTTAGTAAACAGATAAATATAAAAATAACTGTATATATTATTAAATATGTTTCTGAAATAAATAGTAATTTTTTTCAAAAGTTACAGTACAAAATTTCGGATAGTAGTAAACTTAAAAGCAAGTTAAACGCAGCATTATGCCATTTTTATACATGTTGATAATGAAAGCTATATTGTGATAGTTAAAAGAAATGGAAGTTAGTTCTTATATCAAAATGAATTAGGTGAAAAGGATAATAAAACAAATTTCTTAGTAAAATAATTAATTTACTACAATTATTTAGTGTGAATTCAGTTATAACAATGGGCTTGTGGGACAGAGATTTTGATCGTTATAACCGAGTTTGCATACATATACTTTGTTTATTGATACATTTATGGTTAAGTTTATTTCTATCGCAATAGCCGAGAAATCGTTATAACCGAGATCGTTGTAACCGAGTTCTATTGCATTTTATCAGAAAAATCTGACATGTTCGGCATGTTACTTTTATTCATGTTTATGTTTAACAGTCTGTAATGAATATCTATCAGTAGGATTTTATACAGAGACAAGATGTTTCTTTTAAACTGTCACAAAATAGTCAAATTACGGGCAAGCAATTTTTAGATGAAATAATTTTAGATCTTTATTTTTGCTAAATAAAAATAAATTAACTGACAGATGAAGATTTGTAGTATAAGTAAAAGCTACTTGAGGAAATGAAACTTTGACATGTGATAAATTTTGAGAAGGTTTTCAAAATGTTTATTGCATAATGCAGCATATGCTTGAAAGGAAAGGGCTGTCACACAGAAATACTGCTGCTCCTTAAGTTATGGGCAAGAATTTGAACTGAACAACAAGAAAAAGAAAGCTTTGCATTTAGGCATTAGCCAGAGATTGACTAGTCTCATTTTTCAAAACTACCAAAGAGCCTTCCTCTTTCAGAAATATTATTCAAGTAGGTTATTAACAGAGAACGCATGAACAGGGAACAATAGACACTGCTGTGATTTGACAAAGGCAAAGCGATTTAATTATTGATTTTTTGTTTTTTACTTGCATTTTTTTAAAACCACGAAACTTTTGAAACAAATCTGATCCTGAATGAAGAAGAAAGTGTCCAATTTGAACAATATTTCACTACTTTTTGGAACTGTTACCAACCAAAACTAGTGACTTTAGCGACTCTGATACAGAACTCATGTTTTTAAATAATTATTTTAGAATTCAGAAATTTGCTCTCGTTGACTTTGTTTTTTGTCTTACTTTACACTATATATATACATATGGACAAAAAGGAAAATTGTATAAACAACACGAATATGCATACTGATGTAGTCTGAAAGTCATAGTTAACTTTTCTCACATCCCACTGACGCATACCAACTCACTTCTTCTGACCAACCAACGTTCATTTTTTGCCCTAGCAAAAGGATCCAGTTAATCATTAGGTTTTACCACTTTTCCCACATGATCGTTTGCGCTTTCGTAAACAGAATAGAGTCATAATCTGAGGGTTGTGGGTTCGAGCGCCACTTTGTGAGGTCTTGATTGATAAGGGCGAGGACATCGTAGAGCTTATTGCGTCATTTGCTGTTCTCTCAACACACCGGATGTGCTGAACAATGCTGCCGAACAGGTGGGAGAGTTTTGACGTGGGATATAACATATGGACTAATGTAACTGAGTGACACGCCCATCCACCTGAAGCTCCAGAGAATAGACGCAGCGCGGAATGTTCAACACAGGGTTTACATCATTTTGAATCATTTTCACTTACAAATAAACAGAAATGCAAAGGAGAAATAGAAAATCATTATTTTATAACATAAAGCTCTGTTTCATTTTGTAGAAAAATTCATAAATGACAAAATACATGGCTGATAGTTAAATGACAAAACTTATATTTTATAAATATTACGAAATAATAAATAAGGTTTAATAAAACAATGTCTCTCCTTTCTTCCTTAGGTAAAAGATTAATAATAAAGCTTGTAAATCACTTCAAATAAGCAAAGTCGACAAATTCTTCTATTCACTTTTTATTAATAAATAAACAAATCTTTTTTTTACCCGAAAGATGCAACTTATAAAATAGCCAGTAATACAGAAATTCAAAATACATTTTGAATAAAATATAATGCACATTTTGATGAATTAAACAAAAACAAAAATGACCAAAAAGAAAAAGAAATCTACTTCATTTAAAAGATGATTCCAAAAAACTGTCAATAATGTCAAAAGTTGAACTGGAATTTGAAGGGCTTTCGAAAATTTCCATTTCAACTTTTTTCCTTATTAATTCTAATTCTAAAATTAAATTAAAATCAAAAAATAAATAAACCTGTCTTATGATAAACAAAATAATAATTACTATTAAACATATCCACGTCTTCTTCGGTTAAACCTGGCATGATGAAGCCAGTGACTTTTTCAATTTCTTCTATGCTGTGCAATTGCAAAATTGGAGAAGCTGGCCTTCTTGCATACTCGTCAAACACATCACCTTTATTATCATTGGATTCACTCGTTTCATTCACAGACACTCTGAAACTGGAGACCAATAAAACAAAACTGCCAAATTTTCGACAAATTTCATAAACTACTTTGATTCACTCGACGGCACTTTCAAATCGTTGTTTTCTGATTTCTAAAATTTAAATATAATGCAAAAAAATGCAAATATCCACTTGTTGCTTTCAGATTTCAACTTCAGTTTACCAAAGCTTCACATGTTAAATAAGAAACAATGTTTGGTATATCTTCTGTTGCTTTATCAAGCTCATTCCATGCATGAGCTGATTTCACAGCCTGAACATGACTTTTGGCAACAACATGCTATTATAAAGGATTTATTGTTTAACAATCAACGCAGACGCTTAGAAAAAAGAAATTACTTAAATTAAATTAAAAATAACTACCACTCAAATTATACTTCATCAAACTGTCTGAGAAGAACTGATAAATATAATTTATATTACTAACCTCTTCCTCATCGGCAAGCAACTTTTTGCATATTCTGCAGCGGAAAATCTTCAACTTCAAAGGAGGGCGTTTACGTTGTAATGGCACATAAAGACCATTGCTGCAATAAAGTTTTACTCATCATTCATCCCGACAAATACGATTTAAAAAATAAAAATAATATCAAATTACGGAAGGCGCTTAAGACGAAACGTCGGTACCATTCCCTTCAGTTTTGAGTAATGAAAGTGCGATAATCTTCCATGTTTTCGCATATGGCGTGTTCCTTTTTTTGAAACAAATGACAATAAAAAATCTTGAGCATACAACAATGAATTTATATAACTCGAAATTCAGTACTAGAAAACATTACAATATGACTTAATTCAACGAAACATTGTTATTTAATAAGCTGAATTATAAATATTGCTACACATACTGATGAATAATAATATTATTATTAGTTATTCATAGCAATTCTGTCACTTACTACCAATTTTGGGCCTGATTACTGGCCATACTCGAAATTGAGTATATCGAGGCTTGTCGCAATTTTTCTTTTTATTTAAAATTTTCACAAAAGGAGGCTGCAGTTGCACATTGCCAGTACAATCTCGGATTTCAGAATTCGAACATGTCACGGAACTTTGATTTAACATACTCAGATGTGCTTGTCGCATCTCGTTAACAAAACTCTTTGCAGTGCAGATAGGAATTTTCCTCTTTAACGCACGCCTGATGTGCGGTGATAAGCGCATCCATATTTCCTACAAAATTGAAAGGTAATCAACCGAAATTAAATGAATCTAAAATTTACCGCTTTTTTTGAAGATTCCAGTCGCGAAGACAAAATTTTCTTAGCATTAGCGTGAATTGTTTTATTTGTTATCACTTTACTTACTTTTCCTTCCAAATCGGAAACTACACACTGAAAACACTAATAGGTGAATGCAAAAATTGCGTAATTTCAAAACATACTCCTCCATAATGTTTAATAATTTTAGTGATTCTGCCACATAATGAAGTGGATGTGATATCCAAGTAAAATGTTTCCTCTTTCAATGAGGAAATAGAAAACGTAGACATTTTATTTTTCAAAATGTCTAGAAAATGAAATTCATTTCAACTGTACTGTACATTAAATAATGCAGGTACTACTACTGCATAGGTCAAACAACATTTGTGAATGAAGTTATAAGCAGCAGTTCATAATATTAAAAGTAAGAATTGTCATAATAATAAAAATAATTTTAAAAATAGATTTTAGAAGAGAATTTAATTTTAAATGAATTAAAATCAAATGCTTTTAAAAAAAAATTCACTGCTGAAAATTTATTTTTTGCTACAACATTTTAGCTTTATAAAAGTATTTTATAAAATAAATAAAATTAACATTTTTTAAAAGCAATAAATATTGATCTAAAACTGCATTTTTGAACTTTCAGCTTCATTTGAAGATGTTGAAAACTTTTCTTTTGTTTGTACCTGATTTTTGAATTACTGTATGTATGACGTAATATGTTGGCAGAGGAGAACAGCAGGGTCATCATTCGATGAAAAATGGGAAGAAAGTGATATTGAGCGTTGTTGCTCAATGTAGCCTCAGTGATAGGCATTCCTAACAGTAGTTGATTTACGGATTTCTGTGTGTTTGGTGCAGAGGAAGGTATTGATGTGTTTTGTGGTTATCATAAAAAGATCGCGATACGGATACAGATTGAGAGTCGGTTTTTGACTGCGTAAGCAAACATGCTTAAAATTTGGTCCTATTAGCCGGATGGGAGCGTTTAATAATTTGGAACTCTGAATGGACTGGTTGCAGAATAATTGTGGGACAGTTTGGTCCCACACGTTGGGTTATTTGGTTGATGTGGATCTGAGTGCTATGCTGTTATCGAGTGATGAAAGACTGTTCAGCTAGTGGAATATGTCCTGAAGAACTGAGAAGAAGTTTTCGAGATATCAACTAAAAAGGATAGTCATGGATCCGAGGAAGAAAGCCAGTTTGTTACGCCTGATGAACATTCGTGGCCAATTTTAAGAATACTCTAGACTGGTAGTGCAGTGAATGAGTTGGAACCCTTCGTTCGGAATAGAGTGAGTGAAATCCGTTCAACGGTAGGCTCAGATGGGTGAAGGCGCAATCCTTGGAGAGACTAGATCCTGCCGTGCGAGCTTGGATGCGACTTAGCTTGGCTGATATTATTTGAATCCAATTGGCCGATTCAGATTCAGGAGAAGGAAAGTTTCGCAAGCAAAGTTGAATGAAAGATTTCATCCGCAACTGAGGCTAGCAGTCTGATCTTGACTTGAGGACTGAGCTAGTCGATGATTTCGTTATAAGAGCATCCAGTTATTTTAAATGACTCCTAGTGACGGCGTAGTGCATGAGGTTCATACACAACTGGAAATCTCAGAAAACCGATTTTCTGTCGGTGGCTGAGATCTACAAAGCTGAACGGTTTTGGTTGCAGCTGGTTAAGAGACAAGTATTTTTACTGGGGCTGCTTCCAGTGCTATGTAAAAAGCCTCTGCAAATATCTAGACTGCTTCTGGAGTTCAATTAATTTTAGCACATTTGGCTGACCCAACTGGCTGATTTAATCTGGAGGTGGAAAGCTTTGAAAGCAAAGTTGAATGAAAGACACACTGAAATCCTCAGTGAACGATTGAAGAGCATTCCATTGCCAAAATGAGTAAGGTTCCCGAACCAGCCGAACATACAAACAGCATTGAATATTGTGCTCTGGGAACTCTTGATGTGGTGGAACTCTACGCATATTGGCATTCCTGTGGAGAAGATGGACCACCGATTTTACAGTCAACTTTCCTTTTAAATAATCGGCGGCCGCGCCATTGGCTCATTGCTAGCGTATAAAAGAAGCTCGTCCACACTGCACTTGTACTCTCTTTCAGAGAGTCGGTGAGTGCAAGTGATATCGTTTACATTTTGTTCCATTTGTTTAACTTCAATAAAGCTGTACTCATTTTCCGCTTGTATTTTGCAAGGAAAATGCCATAGAAATTGCACTGTTAAACACGAGAGTGGAATTCGAGCGTCGCAGCTGGGTGAACAATCGGACACATCATAGACATCATAAAAACGCATTTTGAACTTCATTTATCAATAGCAGTTTCTCATCGTCTTGTTTAATTTTACTTTAATATTGCTCTATTTAAAATAAATTAATAATTGAAAAAATGAAGTTTTTTAAGTAGAAGTTTACAATGTAAAAATTACCATCATGTAAGATGTAAATATGTATTATTGATTAACTTCAATTATATATTTAATAACTAACAAATATGAAAAGTGAAAAATAAGTAAAGTAATATTCTCTTTTATTCCTTTTTGAACTACCTGCGAAAATATCATTAATCAATAATATCACTCTTAGTGTTCAATGAACATCGAAATCGGCAAATACAACACAGACAACGACAGAAAATGCAAAATGACTAAAAATCACGGACAATCATGTTTGACCAATAAATTCCAGTTAATCAGAGAACAACGTATATTTTCAGGTTCCACTTTTATTAAATGCATTTTCGAAATGTTTCACGGGAAAAGCTATATATAATTAGGAGCTATTTTTCATTAAATTTATTTTAATACTTTCTGTTGACTTTTTAGCGCAATTATTATTAAATAAAATATATTTTTAATAAAATTTTCAAGAATAGAATGAATTCCATTGGCACCTAACTATCACATAACGGTAAAACATAGATACAGTGATATTACAAGTCACGAATGAATTGCATGAACAAATGTTTGCACTGTTGTGCATACCTGTATGTGTGCATGTTTCTTTGACTTATTTATCGCTATTTGTTGTGTTGCATCTTCGTAGTTGCATTTTTTGTTGATGTCTTCAAATAAAGAAATGAATAAGTTGTACGATTGCTTATTCGACTGAGCGAATGAGTAGCATACGAAAACTAGATACTTGCTCCCTGAGAAGAATTGTTAAATGCAATATTTTGATAAAATGGAGCAAAATAAGTTGTATCAACAGTAAGTGATTTAAAATACAGTTGTCACTTGAATACAAACAATCTACCAAAACCTGAAATTCCCGAAAAATGTACATTGTTTATTTTGAAAATCATTTACATCGTACACACTTTTTAAAATATCGAATCTTAAGTTAAAGAGCTTTAGTAAAATAGTATATCCAGTTAAAGTTAATTGTGTAAATTGAGAAAGTTTAGCAGTTTAATTTCACATTTTTTTAAACACTTTTTTCCTAATGGTACACATTCAAACAAAACAACTAATATTGCATTAATAAATTCAAATAAATAAAGTTGTTATAAATTAATTAATTTTTATTTAATTATTATTAATCTCATTATTTGCTTGACAAGTATGTTCTGTTGACTTTTTCATTCCGCACTTGCTTTCGTTTTACTGTAGTAAAGCAAAACAACAAATTTGTTACAGTTTTTCAAGCGGATGCTGTATGTATTTGTTGAAGTGTTGAAAAATTTTTGTATAAATAATTATTAGCCAAATGAGCACGCGTTTTTTGATTCAGAAGCCTTTACCCAGAAAGTAATGTATTTTGTGTTTAAAGAAGTTATCAGCAAATTGTTATTGCACTTATATCATTTTTAGTCATTTAGTATTGTAGTAATTAGTGCTAAATTACACCATAATTATTTGAAAAAAATATTTATAACATAAAAATGTTGCTATTTATAAGTATATATAAGTAATGTATAAGATGTGTATCTTTTAGTATTTTCTTTTCTTCTGCATTTTAGGGAAATTGCAATTATATTAATATGCTTTGTAGAGGTAATTATAAAAATGAATATAAATTTAAAGTAAATAATTTATTTAAAAAATAATAGTGTATTGTTTTTTGTGTGTTACGTTTGAAGTTATAATTCAGTGAATTTTGTAGATTTTATTTGCACAACAACTGTAAAACGCTGTATAATGCTAGCTTTTCCGCTTTTCTCACTGATGACCGGTCAAACAGAGCATTCAACTTTTCATCGCTGAGTAGGAATTGTTTTTTTGGTTTAAATATTTGTTATGCATCTTCAGTTTTATGCTGGAATGGAAAACGAAATTTTCACTTAAGTGCAATATGTCTGGATCCGACTGGAGATGGACATTCAAAAGTGGAAACGATGTTGAAAGCTTTAAAAGAGGACGTTGAAGAGAGTGAACGATTGAGAGAGAAGAGAAATTTGATGAAAAAAAGTATGGAAATTCAAAAAAAGCAGTCACTGTGGTTGCGTTTCAAAAATGAAATGCAGCATTATTACCACGGCTTTAAACTGCTTTACATTGACGTGAAAGTATGCCTGCGGTTGTTGCGACGGTTATTAATTGGAGAAACTTTGATGCGCAAAGAAAGAAGACAAGTATATTATTATATGTACATATATATTATTATATTATTTGTTTTATTTTTGCAGTTAATCAGGACTACATCGGACTTGTTTCGACTTGTACCATTTCTGATATTTATCATAGTGCCGTTCATGGAATTTGCACTGCCATTAGTTTTGAAATTTTTTCCCGGCTTACTCCCCAGCACTTTCCAAGAAGAACACAAAGAGGTAGCATTTATTATTATTATTATTATTATTAATTTTTTTGTTTGTTCTGTGCATCATTATGTTTAGCAAGAAAAAAGAAACAAAGCGTTGAAGGTGAAATTGGAAATGGCGAAATTTTTGCAAGCCACGCTTGAAGATTTGTCTTTGGAAAGAAAAAAGAGCTCCGATGGATTGAATCAGTTAACCGAGTTTTCCGCTTTTATGAAAAAGGTGCTAAGAAAATCTATCAGTTGAAGTGGAAATTTGAAATTTTAATTATATTCATTCACTTGATTGATTCAGTTCTCGGTTATTATTTTAATAAGTAATTTTTTTTTCTTTTTTCAGATTCGTGAAGAAGGTGGCGGTTATGTATCCAACGATGATTTGTTGAAATATTTGAAACTTTTCGAAGATGAATTGACTTTGGACAGTCTGAGCTATGCTCAGCTTCGGGCATTGTGTCTCATAGTTGGCATTCAGCCAATTGGAACGACAAACATGCTCTTGTTACAGTTGCGTTTGAAACTTCGGGAATTGAAAGCTGATGATCAGGTTCGATGTTTGAAAATGAAGAATACTGTTTCAATAAGATGATGATGATGATTATGATAAAAAATTTTTTTGATTTTCAGTTAATAGTCAAAGAAGGAATTGACAGTCTATCAGAGTCAGAATTGCAGATGGCATGCCGAGCCAGAGGTATGCGAGCGTTGGGCGTGCCGGTTAGTCGCCTGAAAGCTCAGCTAGCGAAATGGTTGGAATTGTCGTTGAATGAACAAGTGCCACCGTCGTTGTTGCTGCTTTCCAGCACGCTTTACATACAAGAAGATGTACCATTCTCTGTTCGACTCAAGACCATCTTGTCAACACTACCCTCGCATATAGCCGACGAAGCTAAGATGAAATTGGCAGAAATGGAAGGCGTTCGAGTGGACAACAAGACTAAATTTGATTTGATCGTTTCATTGGAAGAAGCATTGAAAAAAGAAGTTGAAGAACAACGACGATCCAAGAAAAAAGAAAAAGAAGCTGTAATTATTTGATTGAATTAATTTGATTTCTTTTAATTAATTTGTTTATTCAACTAGGCACAAAAAGCCACTGTTCTCAGTCCCGCTGAAGAGGTCGAAGCTGTGGTTCAAGCGGCTTCGGTGCCGGTCACTGAATCGGATGTTCTGCTCGATTCGGCTCCTCTAGTGAAAGATAAATCGACACCAAGTTAATTGAATAATTTCAATTATTAACGTTATTTTATTCAAGAAAAGAAAATGTATTTCAGTTGATACTCCAATTGAATCATCTGAATTGCGTGAAATTGAACATCTTGTGGAAACGGTGAAAGGTCCTTTGAATGAGGTCAAGGATGATTTAATAGAACTGAAAGAACAAGTTCAAGAGCACAAAGAAGTGAGCTTCAAATCAATAATAAATACAATATTACATCTTCTTTGTTGTTTTGGATCATTGTGCATATTCAAAATTTTCAGGACGTTGAAGAAGTTCAGTCAATTTTCAAATCACGTGGAGATGATGTGAAAGTGAGCAAAGCGGCTAGACGTTTGCAGAATCAAGTGGATCGGCTTGTTGAACGCGTGGATAAGCTTGTCGAGCGAATGCAAGAGAAAAAAAAAGCCATTGCTGCAGTTGACGAAAAGCAAACCGATCCATCTGCGATTGCAAAACATGAGTTGGTTTATTTTATGATTTATTATTTTCATAATTATCAGGGGGAAATTTGATTTAGGAAAAAAGTGGCTACTTTGAGTGAAGTTTTAGCACCGTTGAAACAGCTCAAAGAGCTACCGAATGAGGCAAAGATGAAGAGAATTTATCAAGTACTCGAAGCGTTCGATGAAGATCGAGATGGTGCAATTGATTTAGATTTAGCTTTGAAAGTATACGAATTCAAAATACTAATTCAACGTTCATTATTTATGTTTTTTTTAATTTATTGTCAAGGTGATCGATCTTATGTTGAAAGAATCCGTGGAGATCAATTCGGAACAGGTGAATAAAGCATTGGAGATTCTGAAAAAAGAAGAAGACTTGTTAGGTGAAACGACCGCATCCGATTCTGTGGAGAAGAAGTCAAAGGATGGGAAAGGACTTCAACAATCCAAATTAGCTCAGTGATCATTTTTGACAAAGTAGGTTGATCTAAATCTGGTGCAGAGTTTTGTAACATGCAAAATCGGTTCGACTTAAATTAATAACTTTCCCTTTAAACTTATTTATTGTCTTTCGCTTTTATGTTCCGTTCTGATGTTTCTTGTATTATTATATTAAAGACGTCAATGTAATAATATATGTATATATGTTCGATCGAATGAAGTGAAGTGGAAACTTTGTTACATACAAAAAATTCAGTAATAACATCATAACGATAAAAGAAAAAGACTTGTTCACAATTTCCCACAGATGTGCATAAAATTTAAATGATGAATTCCCAAAGTTGAATTTCAAAAAAAGTATAATTTACAAAAAAAGGCCATCATACGTAACAAATACTTCAATTAGTGCTGGAGGTAGATGTAGAAGCAGAAGCAGCAGTGAATGGGTTCACATTAGCGCTCATTTCCAACGTGTTCAACCGGGATAACGAGTCGGATAGAAATGATCTTATTCGAATAATTTCAAAAGACGTCAAATTGTTGACAACAGCGTGCGCGGAACCGCTGCCGAAGAAGGCGCCTATACTGCTGTCCAATTTGGCCATTCGTATGTCCAAAATGTCATGGAAAAGTGCCTTGACCGCGTCGGCATTTGGAACTTCAATCGAGAACTTTTGCAATATGATGGTGGAAATTTCGAAAAAGCACGGATTTGGAAGTTTGGTGAATATTGGAGCCGCACGTTCCGCTGAACGAATTTCTGTCAACGATTCCACGTTCAACCAGCTCGGCGGTAGGATCCGGCAACGATTCTGTTCACAAAGAAGCAATGCCAACCAGAGAGGAGCTTTGGTCACCACGCCCGGGTTGAACGGACCGACGGTGACGGTCATCAAGTTCAAAACTGGCGCCTTGAAATTCGGCAACATTTCGATTATCTGCTTTTCGGCAAGAAATTCTGCTTCTTCAATCTCCATCAATCAACTCTGAACCAAAACAACTACTGATCAAACTCAATTCAAAAATTCAACACCGACTGTGAAAACTACCACGAAAAATAGCAAAATCAAGTATCAATTTTAGTCGCGTACTGTAATCCATATTTACGCACCAGTGTTTTTTTTAATTAAAATACTATTTCAATTCATTTCAAATTAAGCATTTTAATTAAAAAAATTTTTTTAAAGATTAATAAATAGATAAATAATTTTTCATTTTTCAAAAATGTCTAAAATAATGATCAACATATGCACATATTAACTTCTTGCTGTGAATAAATTCATATTAATTATCAGTTTTATTGTTGTGAAACTTCTCCTCAGCATACACAATTTTGCGGCAGATTCAAACTGAACATCGTTGGTCTTCTTCAACCAAGCTAATTAATGTTCTTTGCACAATGTATCTATGGACTATGTGCAACGCAGTATCTATGGAACATCAAATATAACCGGTGAAAGCAGTTAGAATCAACAACGACTGTGACAAACAAAGAGTCGAAATAGCAACTTCACAATGCTTTCTTCTTCTCCCCAAGACGACTACTACTACTGCAATTAGCTGCGCAGTATGCATTGGTCATAAATCTGCTCTTATCGTTATTCTATCAGTTGTCGAAGGCATGGCTGCTTCGGCATCATGGCACCAAGTCCATGCATCTCATACGCCTGTTCCCATTCAACTATTGGACTTAATGAACAAAAGTGAGAACATCATAGTGCTTTATTGCATCATTTGCTGTTTTGTCAATGTAGCCGAACAGTTGGGTGAGTTTTGACATGGGATAATGCCCATGCGCCTGACTCTCCAGGAGCTAGCCGCCATACAAAATTTTTAACATTTATCAACAGAGGAATTTATGTTATTTCACTTAAAGCTTTATTAATATTAATTTTATAATTTCAAATATGTACATGCATCCTTTTAAAATAAAATTTACTACAAAATTTTAAATTAAAGTTAAATTTGTTCAGTTTATTAAATATATTGACAATTAAAATAAAAGTAAATTTAACTAATGAATCTAAATTTATTAACTTAATTTTTAATCAAAATAAAATTGATAACACATGTTATTATGCAGTGTAGTATTATTTGTATGATTACTCATTTTATCAATGTTTCTTTGAGCTTGCACATCATATTTCGGTAATTAGTTTGTAAAAAATGTTTTGTTTCTGTAATTTTTATTCCATTCAAAAATTTAAAATTCCAACGTTCAAATAATTTAAATACCTCATTACTTTTTATTATTAATAAATATTCATTGTTTATTTTGAAAATCATTTACGTTTAATTTTTTTTGTAAACTGTGACTTTGAAAACTATATTAAAATTTCAACTAAATAAGCGAGAGGGTATTTTAAATTAAAAAATGTTTTTTTAATTAACGTAATCGTTAAATATCAATATATTTTATGGTAACGTTTAAAAGCTACACAAACTTTATTAAAAAATTTATTTTCTTTTAGATAAAATATATATTTTGCTAATTGTCATGTCAAAAGCGTTGATTCTGGAACCATTCTGTGGTGGATCACATGAACAACTTGTATCTTTGTTTAAACGTGAATTCAGTACAACTATTGATATTCATTCATTATCAGCTAAAAAATGGCAATGGAGAGCTCGTACAGCAGCGTTGTATTTTTCTGAAATTGTTCCACATAACATGAATTACAGGTGACTTTGCAATTATTGTTTTTTTAATGCTAATAGCTTATTTTCAGTACATTATTTTGCTCATCTGTGCTAAACTTGGCAGAGTTGATTGCACTGAGAGATGATCTATCAAAATTAAAAAAGGTTATCTATTTCCATGAAAATCAGTTAGTTTATCCAATTCAACGGGAAACGGAAGGAGATTTTCAGTTTTCATACAATCAAATATTATCTAGGTAAGCATATATGTCTATATTTATTTATTTATTTGTTTATATTTTTAGTTTAGTTGCAGATGTAATTGTTTTCAATTCGCATTTTAATATGCAATCATTCCTCGAAAACATTCCTCACATTTTTGCTTACATACCGTCCGACAGCAAGCCAAAGCATGTTCTGGATAAAATAGCATTCAAAAGCAGAGTTCTGTATTATCCAATTCATTTTCCAAGTTTATCTGTTGGTTGCAGTTCTAATGAAAAATTGCCAGACAGCGAACTGTTGCATATAGTTTGGCCACACCGCTGGTAAGCGTTGCTTGTTTCAAAATATTTCATTTGATGGTGGTGAATCAAACTTTTCAGGGAACATGATAAAAATCCAGAAATGTTTTTCCGTGTGTTGAATCGCCTCAAAAGTGAATCATGCAAGTTTAAACTTTCCGTACTTGGTGAAAGTTATCAACAAAAGCCAGGTGTTTTTCATGTTTACTCATAAGCATACACTCGGTGTTGTCACTTCTGAAAATTTATATTTAGATTGTTTCTCAGAAGCTGAACAAACACTGAAAGATAATATTCTCAACTGGGGTTATTTGAAAAGCAAATTGGATTACTGTTACATTCTCAAACGTGCGCATGTTGTTGTCTCCACGGCTAGGCATGAATTTTTTGGTGTTTCAGTGTAAATATTTCCAATCAAAATTCACTGCTGTCAAGAACAAATCAATAATATCATTATTTAAAATATACTTTTCAGGCTAGAAGCAGTTTATCTCGGCTGTTGGCCACTTTGTCCAAACGCATTATCCTATCCTGAGATTTATGATAAGCAATGTCTGTACAATACTGAACAACAGTTGTACAAACAGTTACGACGATTTTGCTTAAATCCATCTTTGGCTCGTTTGAAACGCAACCATTTAAATATTGATTTTCGCAAATATTGCTGGACAGTTCTGAAAGAACAGTATAGCGAACTTCTTGGAATATAATGAAGAATTTGCTGACGAAAAATTTCAACGATTCACTGTACGGACAAGTTTTAAATAAATGCAAATTTTATTAAGAAAACTGAAACAAATCAAGCAATAATAATAATAATGATGATGATGATGTATCGTCACTACGCCTTATAAAACATTTTCACTAAATTCTACATAAATGCTGCTTTCGAGATGAGTGTAGAGCGCAGCTTCCAAAAGCGCCTTCAACCTAAAAAAACAAGTGTATAATGAAAAAATATACCAAACTATAGTAAATGTCTGCAAATTCAGATTCATTCACTGTGCACACAGTGAACACTTCACCATTTTTCCAAAACTTGTTACTTCGCCAATACACAAAAGATACAATTACAAATACCGTTCCTGCTTCTATCACTTCTGAGAGTGTCTTCTCAATACAGCACACTTAACAATTTCGGTTATAAAAAAATTTTCATTCTTCTACATTTCTTCTCCAAAAAGTACACCCAGGCAGAATGACGCAAAACTCAGACTTCTTGGGCAAACTTCGGAGAATATATACATATACAATTATTTTTTTTAAACTTAACAATTGTTTTCTTTCAAAGCCAACAAAATGCCTATCAAGATTTCATTTCTTCATTTAGACTCACTTCTCACATTATTCATTCTTCAACACAGCCTTGAAAAAAGGCGAATATCATTAAAATGACGCATGGAGCGCAAAATTACTGAAGTAGTAGAAAACCACACCATTCTCTAACTTAGTGAAAGCTGAATTTTTTCAATTAAACAAAAACTGAAAAATGGAAATTTCTAATCAAAAGCACTGCCCAGAAAGCGTATAGAAAGTATGTATCATTTTGCAATTTTCTTAGCATGTTATTCCAATTTTACATGAAAAACTTCTTACAAATAAATCTATATATGAAAAAAAACTACAATGCAACCTCACGGGGACTTGTCAACATCTGTATTAAACTACACTGCGCAATTAAATCAATTACGCGACAAAATAATACTAACGTCTAGGACTGTAGGAGTATGAACGTGAACGTCGACGATAATTGTACGGCGATGGCGACCTTCCACGATAATAATCGTCTCTGTAACTTCGGCGACTAAAATAACTATTAATAAGAAATAAAAGAATTGTAATTTTTTCAACAAAATAACTTACGATGTTCTTCCCATGTAAATACCAGGTGTAGGAGTGTGTGGGCGTTTAGTAATTGAAAAGTCAATTCTTATGCGATGGCCATCTATTTCTGAACCTGCTGCACGTTCTCTGGCCTGAAAGGAAAACTAATTCGAAAAAAGGCACACAAACGGAAAAAAACAAAGTTATTACTATCACAGCGTCTTCAACAGTATCAAAGTAAACAAATCCAAAACCACGCGAACGCCCACTCTAAAATTCACAAAATTATCATCATCATCGCAATCAAATGTAAAAATAAATAACTCATACAGGATGATCATAAACAAGTTGAATGTCATCTACTTTTCCATATTTCGAAAACAATTGATGCAAATCTCTTTCAGTTGTGTACAAACTTAGACCAAAAACGCCTAAACAACGAGAAGTTGGTGGATTTTCCTGAAATAATTATTATTTAAAAATATAAAAAACAATTTCAAGAAAAAAAACAACATGCAAATTTAACTATCACTTTGATAAAAGAAAAGCATCGAAGAAAAAAGAAACAAGCAAACTTACTCTCGGAGCTAAATGACGCTTTCGATTTGACATAGGTGAGCGAGATTTGCTTCGTCGACGCCCATGTCGATGCCCTCGGTCACGAGAACGGCTTCTGCTAAAATTATATTCAATTTAAAAATAAAATTGATTAAAATTTTTTAGAAAAAAAATTATACGAAATCGATCGTGTACGAGTGCGACGACGACGACGGTCACGAGAAGATGATCTACTGCGTTTGTTTCGACTTCGACGACGGTCTCGACTTCGAGATCGAGTTCTAAAATTGATCAAAAGAGAACAATTCAAATCTACTTCAAAAGATTCAAATTATAATTAAATGTTCATAATTAAAATGTCTTACGGTGACCGAGTACGGCTGCGTGATCTGGTAAACGACCGCGAACGAGAAGGGGTTCTCGTCGAGCTGCGACTGCGAGTTCGAGAGCCTCTGTTGTTGGCCGAATGATTGTTCGACACAACCTCATCATCCACTACAACTTCATTAGAAAGATCCACTGACATACTGAGAGCTTGCGCACAAAACCGTCACACAAACAACACTGAATGAACAACGTGTATACCGTAATCAAAAATAACTTGAACATCATAATATTGTGTCATGATTTTCAAATTTTAATTTTATTATATTTAACAATATTTAACATTAAATTAAAATTTTTCTATTATTTTAACATTAGTTATCTGTTTTTTCCTTACTCAAATTTATCACGTTAATTGTTCTTTATGAATATTTAAAAATCACAAACTTTATAAGAATACTGTATTAATAAAAAAAAATTAAGATTTACAGATATACATGTATGAAAATTTTTACCTGAAACGTAGCCAAAATTAAGTTTTTATTCTTTTTTAAAAGTTATATATTTAACGTAATTATTCAATGTATTAACATTAGTATTCATATATTCAGAGTCAGTATTCAACGTAGTAACTTTATTAAGAAGTGCATAATGAAGTTGATAATATTTCACTATAGCCAGTTAACAAGTGACAGAAAATTTTCTTTTATTACATTGATAAATTATCATTTGTACTTGATTATTTTTAAATGATAGCATGACGATGTGTAAAACTAGTTTGTCGGTGACAACATTTCACTTTTTATGGTTGTTATCTACTTAATATATTGAGGTAGTTTAAACTGATATTTTTTATTCTTGTTCAGTTTGTGAATTGTTTCAGTAACTGGCGAGTATGATGCATCACTTATTGTTTTGTATTCTTCTTTTTCCACTTTCTCAACTAGTATGTGCTCGTGAAGAAGCGTTTGCCATTGTTATTCCGTCATCTCGCTTACAATGTTATTTTGTGCCGGTAGAATCAGCAAATCACAGCAAATTGATATTCGATTATCAAGTGATATATGGTGGTGATCTGGATGTGAACGTTTTAGTTCTCAATCCTTCCGGCTCAATGTTGATGCAGGATGTGCGGAAGTCCGAAAATAGCCACGATCTGGACGTCACTCAAAAAGGAGATTATCAAGTTTGCTTTGACAACACTTTTAGCAGCTATGCGTCGAAGACAGTCTATTTTGCAGTGCAACTGTTGAACGCTGAAGGCATATCCGAATCGGAAGAAAATTTCGGTCTGGCAGCTTCAGAATCTTATTCTAGCTTAACTGTTGCTGCAGAAACGTTGCGCGAACGTTTAATTCGATTGAGAAAACAGCTAGATGCATCAGAACACTTTCAGTCATCGAGAAGAGTTTACGAAACACGCGATAGAATGTTGATGGAATCCAAATTGAGCAGGGTTAACTTTTGGTCATTTATAAATTTGGTTGCCATGATTACAGTCGCTGGTTTGCAAATCTACATGGTTAAGAGCTTATTTGAAGATCATTCACGTGTTGGACAGCTGTTGCGCAGAACATTTTGAAATTTCTTTTTTGAATGATCCCAGTTTTTTGCGTATTCAAATTTTCAGAATGTAAATAATTACTGTTAAAATAATAAACCGATTTTTAAAGTCGACTTGATTTTGGCACTCATTTCATATCATAGCTAGAGAGCAGTACAATCTTAATAACACTTCAACATATTTTTCTTTCTTGAAAAAAAAAACATAATATTACAATCTTCGACGTTTTTTTAAATTTTTCCTTCGTTTCTTTGAAGTTAACATACGCTTGATGGTTTTCCTCTCTCGTTCTTTGGCTTTTTCCAGCTGTCGAACCACCTTCAACTCTTTATAATTGACATAAGGACGCTTCGGTGGTTTTGCACCCAAGGTGACTGCTATTTGTTCTTTTTGTTGTCTGCATTCTTCCCCTCGAAATCCACGGACACTAAATTTTCGAACCTCCAGCAACGCCTTCTTAAATGATACAGCATCACTTTTTTGAGACAACGTTCTTTTACGATTCGACAATTTCTGCTCTTGTGAATGGGCAACAGGTTGTGATGTTGTAGAAGGTTCTTCAAATTTTACCACTGTCTGTTCAACCGTTGAATTCAATAGTTTCACTGCTGTCGACTTTTCAGTCTTTTGCATCAGGGCCATCTTCACTAACTGAGAAGTATTTGATGACATCTGATTAGAATCGAAAACATTTTCTAAACTGACATTCCAAACAGCCATACTTTCATTTCAAAGCCTAGCAATCTGGAATATTTCAAGTTCAATATGTATTACAACCAAGAATTCACATCAATGCCGGCGTAAATATTTCTTCATTAACAAACAATATCAAAAAATGTGTTCGTAATCAAACTGCTTAGAGATAAATCTCTGACCTTTACCGTATCTCAGATAAATCTTAAACATGATAAGAAAATTCTAGAATTTATCAGTTAAATATGAAAATATATCATGCATTACTAATGAAAATCATGCTTCATTTGGATAAACAACAATGCTTTTAAAATGATAGAAAAAAGAAAAAATTGACAGTTGACTACAGTTAATGATTTTGAAGAACAATTTTAGGCGACCACTGTAGTGTATTGTTATAATGGACATTTTTGACTTGCACTTTTCATCAAATAAGTTACAGTTCTATTTTAAAAGTATTACAATATTTAATTTTATTTTTAATTTAAATCCATATAAAGATTACTTCGATAAAAAAGTAGCATATATTGATGTACAGAATATGCTTGTAGGAATGGGGTTCAAATGTGACTATCAAGTAAGGTTTCCAGTAGAGTTCTTGCCGCAATTTACAAATGATTCAGCTGAACAAGAACAACCGTTAAGAGATTGTCCTTCGCAGAGATTCAATAAGCCCGATTCCTATCACAACCTCTTTATTGTCTCCTGGATTACTCGAGTAATATATAAATATTTACTCAAACGTAATAGAAACAGACTAGCACGAGGTTTCAAAAGTCAAAACTAAGAAAAGCTACGGAAGTAAACACAGAATAGCAGATATCAAAGGGTCACACAATACACACACAGTAGTCGAGTCCTCCTTCATCGCCCACACACATGTCATACTGTAAGTCTAAAAGATAATCAGGTATGTGTCTATCGTTTTATTGTTTACAATGCTCATATGAAATGAGCCAAACTGAACTCAAAAAGTAGATGAGAAAAATGAAAAGATTTATTCAAACAACTGACTTAACAAACGATATGTTTAAAATTATTGTATCAGATAAGCAAAAAATGTTTTATCAAGATAAAAGTTGTTTCTCTTCATCACGATTAATTTCGGATTTAGTATTCAGTTCTGTCTGTTCTCCATCTGCAGCTGTTTGCCAGTCGTACGGATCGCTTTTGCAAAATCCCAAACGTTTAAACGCATTTTGAATCATTCTGCTGATAAAACCGTAATTTGGACAATCATAAAATGTCAAACTGAGCAAATGTAAAACGATTTCTTTGAATTCAATCGGCAAAATTTTGCAAGTATCTTCAACTCCAAAAGTGATCTTTGCTTCCAGGAGTTTTTCTTTCTTAAGATCATTCCAAGGCAGACGTCCAGTAGCCATTTCCATCACACTGTAAAGCCAAGACCACAGATCATCAACTCTTCCTAATTCTTCTTGCTTATGTGCTCTGATCGAAGCGTATGTAGACGTGCCACGAAAGCCTGGCTTTCTTCTCGGCTGACGAACATTTCCATTTTCATCGATGTATCGTTTGGCCAAACCAAAGTCAATCAAGTAAATTCGTCGTTGTTCCACTTCCCCATATCCAATGGCCAGATTATCCGTCTTGACATCTCGGTGCACGTAGCCGACGCTGTGCAAAGCTTTCAGCGCGTGCAAGCTCTGCACCGCTACGCGAAGACAAGTGCTAATGGAAAATCGTCCGTTTGGCGCTTCTGACTGCAGCTCCCACAACGATTTTCCCAACAAGCTGATAATCATGAAATGTAAACCGAAACATGTACCGTGCGAATAAAGCTGGCAGATGTGTTTTCGACCTTGGAGAAGCTTCAGAATATGAATTTCCAAAGCCAAAGCCGATTGTTCCTTGTTCCCATCTTCTGCCTAAACAATAATAAGCAAACATCTGTAATTTGACAAATTAATAACAGCTAACGGCTGAAGTACATCTTCTTATGCTTTCAACATAAAATAGATAATCAGCTTTTAATCTTACTTTCACTGCTGCAATTTCTTTTGTACTCTGATTTTCACACTTGTAAACAGCCCCATAGTTACCGCAACCCAATTTTTCCATTATTAACCAGTGATCTTTCAAAAGCACACCCTGCTCAAGGAGTGACAATGAATCCGATTCTGAATTACTATCCTTACTCATTATTAAATTCGAATGAATGCAATCAAGCAATTGAATGCAGCACAACAAGACTGTTGCAGTTCAATATCAGATTTATCGCGATCAGTATCACAAATTGAAATTGTATTTTAAAGTTTAAAATTTCAAAGTTTTCAACCCTTTAAACAATACAACCATAATTTTACGATTTTAATAAACATTTTAAACTTGGAATTATGAATGATTTTAATAATTGATATTTCATTCACATATTATTTTATTAGCTTTATTTACATAAATACTAGTAAACAACAGTAAATGAGAAAACAATTCATTGATCATTCAACAGCATCATCGATTGTTGAAGTTAAACGTAAAAGGAGTAGTCACCGTTGCTGCAATTACACGGAGCGTGAGGCACAACATGAAGAAAGCACTAACACCAACTATAAATAAATTTAAATTTAAAATGTCTGTAGTGCATAATGCTAAATCAATAAACGTGTTAAACATTGCAAAATCATTTGCATAATAAATAAATCTATACAAAAAAATTTTGCAAACCATAAAAATTTTACGTTCAGTTGTAATATTCTCAAGAAATATGATAAATTTTAGATTGAAAGCATCATCAATACATATGTATTTTAATATTGGAGAAAAACTGGAAAACAACACGCATTTAAACAAAGATCATACAAAGTAACAAGTTAAAAATATATTTTACATACCTTCTTCAGCTGTGTCTGAGACAGCAGGAAAACTCAAAACTCGATTAAACGGGCCAAACCAAGTTTTCGGAAATATGAGAATAGCCATTCCATAATAATTATACAAAATCCAGCAAATAATGACAGCCTGAAATTAGAAAAAATATGCCTTTAAAAATTATGAATGAAAATTCTTCTTAACAACCAAAAGTAATTAATTAAAAATAGACAAATAAAATATACATGCTATTTATTATGTTAACATATATTATTTATTTCAACCAAAAATAAAAACAAATACAAAACATCTATAATTACAAATACTACTTCAAATAAAAACACGACATACCATAATGATGTAAAAAGCAAGAGCAATACCAATACGAAATTTCAGCTCTCGAAATTTGTCGTCAATAACTGATATAAAAATATTCAAAAAATATAAAATACTTTTGTAAAAAATTTCATAAGCTATCAGTTACTAGCTTTGTTATAATTTCTTTTGGCGATCGATAATTGGCGACTCATTCTGGAATGTTCTGCAAACTGCTGCATGACGTTAATTCCTTTAAGTTTATCGTATAATTCATCCACTTTTTTCTTTTTAATATCAGCATATTTATGATGATTCAAACAAAAGTAGGAAATCTTAAAGAAATATATACTGAAATTAAAATAAAACACTAAAATTGTGAGCACACTTTCAAATAAACATCATACCGCTTTCGTAGCATTATTCATTAAATGGGGAGCTATAGTCAAAATAAAATATACCAAGAAAATCTCAAAAGCCTCGGAATTGCTCACTAACTCCATAATTCTAACTTCATAATTGCAAAATGTCTACAGTAGGTAAAAACGAACGCATGTTTCCTCTTAATAAATCTGCGCATTCCATTTGTTGAAGCAATGTCGTCATCGGCAATTTAAAGAAACATATACAAAATTCCAGGAATTTGTAAAATTAAAAATTATGCATGCTTTGAGAACACTTATATGACACAATAATTTATTGGAAAACTTACGCAAGTTAAAATGTACGCCATTATTCATCTTACATTCGGCAAGAAAATAACATTAATTAATGTTATTTTTTATATACAATACTTTCATTAATTTAAAATTATACATTGAAATATGCCTGAAGATAAATTTATAATTACTTACTACAGTTCACATCTGTAAAATAAGAACTTAATAATAAACCATTCGTTTAAAAAGATAATATAAAATATTTTTATAAAGTTACAATTCTAAAATGTTTATTTATTAATATAAAACAAGTTTGTTATTAATTTGACATATTACCGTATGTTGTAAAGCTGACGTCACTATATATTTACTCATTTTATTTAATTAAAATACAAATATGTTTAAAACAAGAATTTTTATTCTACTGTTATTTGTATTTTTTGTGATATTAATGTGTTAATTTTTTATGGCTGATTTTTGTAGGTTAAAACAAGCTTGCTTTCTATTTTATTACTGTGACGAGGTGTAGTGTGATTCAAGCTAAAGTTTCGAGGAAACTGAGTAGAACAATTCGTGATAATTTTGTTATGACTTTTATCCTTCCTTCTATAAGCATAGTTAACCTTTAGAAATGGCGACTACCCATAAAAATAACGTTAAGCCGATAGCACACAAAACTGGCAATGTGATAAACAGTGAAATTGTATCCCTGAAAAGTAAGTATTTTGTAACGATTTTGACAGTTTATTGAAGTCAAATCATGTAGAGATGTTTTTCTAATGTGATTTTTAAGTGAAATTCTGTACTTTTTTTAATCGTTTGTTATCAACGTTAATGTACTGCAGTGATTATATAGTGCAATAATTTGACGAGTGTAATAATTTTAGGTTCGTTTCAGCTTATGCATTATGATATTTATGAAGCATTACTTTCACGAGCAATATTCTCGGATAGAAAGGATGTGAAATTCAATACAATTCAAGCATTGTCGCAAATTTTGAAAGGACGTCAAGTTAACGTTTTTCGCTATGTTTCAAGAGTGATTACCCGGTTAATGGAACCGTTTACGCAAAATCCAAGGTATTTATGTTTATATATGTTTTGTTTATAAATTGTTAAAAAGATATTTAATTTCTGCTTATATAATTAACTTTAATTATAAAGTTTACCATTTCAGTTTTGCTTCACCCATTTGGAGGAACCTACCAAGTGGAATGTAATTATTTTATATTTGTGCATTTAAATACTTTTATATTTTTTAATATTCATGAATAATAATGTAATGATGACGAAACGTAAATTTCGAAAGTTATATTGTATTTTTTAATAATGCTAAAAGTGAAATTGGTTGTTGTATTTGTGTATAACTTGTTTTAGCCACAGCATTCGTCATGCCGCGATAACTGCTTTACATGTATTGAAAGTTGTTTTTCCAACGAAAAAGAATATCATACCTGCTGAAAGTCACCGACATTTTATGAAATATGTTAGAAAATATTTAAAAGATATTGCAATATATTATATAGATTTTTTATAGCTTAAAAGTATCGGAATTTGCTGTTATCTAATAATAACCTGTGGTGATATACGATTCTACAGAAGCGCTCTTCGTAAAATATTTTACATGATGAAACAAGTAAATGCATGGCATTTGAATTTTTTTTTTTTTGTTATTCTAACTGATGAATTTTGATGATTAATAATTATTTTTATTTAGTCCTCCATTCCAACCAACATTTTTGTAAAAGGTATTACAGCCGAAGGGGAAGTGGATTTATCATTGGTGTTTGTGATGTTGTATGATTTGCGGTTTGAAACGGAATTCAGAGGTTGGATGGAAGATGCATTGAACGGCTATGTTCGAATTGTTCTTCAAGTTCCTGATGGTGCAGAGATTGAAGTTTTGGTAATATAATTAACTTCATTTTTATTCACTTTTTAAGATGATTTTTTTTTCACTACAGAATTGTTGGAAATCTGTTATGAGTAAAGTCACATTGAAAGAATTTGAAGAATATCTTTTGCCACAGTTGATTCATGGGATGAAGAAGCACATCAGATCTACTATAAAAGGTGAATTTGGTTAACTTTATTTATTTATTATTTCTAATATGGATATTGTTGTCTTCATAGCATATGCTTATTTATTCGACCAATTAAAAATTGACTTGAGTGAATTTGTTTACGATCTTCTTCCTTCATTGATTCGTGAGTAATTTTTTTTCAAACAAGAATTGATTTTGAATATAATAAAAAAATTCTTTTAGATTATATTTGTTCGAAAGATGAACTCATGAAGCAGTATAGTATTTCGGCTGTAAGCGCATTGGTGAAGCGTTTGGAAAAAACCGAAGCAAAACAAACTGCGCTTTCCGGAGTTTTAGGCTTGATAACAGGTGCAAATGACAAAATAAGTTGATGGTAATATAGTTTTGAAGTACTGTATTTGTAGACAGACCTCCAATAGCAAATACTATTGATGGCAAGTTGGCAGTGTTGGAATGTGTACGAAAGTCTTCAGAAAGTTTGCCGGAAAATAGTAAGGAATACTTTTGGAATGTGATATTAAGATTGATTGGCTTAATTCGAACAGAAGGTAAGAAAGTAATTATTTTTTCATGTGAATTTCACCGGTGAATGAAGGATATTTTTTAAATTTTATTATAGTACATGATGAAGTGCAGAAGCAATGCTTGAAGGCAATTTCAAAGTGGACTGCTGATTCGTGGAATTTGAGCTTGCCTAATGAATTATTGCAGCTCTTTGAAGTATTACTTAAACATAAATGTTGATATACAATGAATAATTATTTATCAATGTAGGAATTTGGGAAGAGATGGAATACAGCTGCAAATAGCTTGTCTTATATGGAGTGCATCTCCTCTTGCTATTCAAGTTAGTATTTATCAAATTGAGTTGATCAGAAATTTTGTCCGTTATTGTTGTTGAATGATTTTGATTTGGTTGAACAATTTCAGGACGTGGTTTTAAGAAGAATTCCAAATTAGCTGGATTACTTGTAAAAATTATTGAAACAAATATGAATTTAATGAACCAGCCGAAACGAGTTCTGGAAGCGGCTTACGCATGCAAAGTTCTTCTTCATCACGTTTCTCTAAAATTTGGTAAATTAAATTTTTTCATTAATTGTTGCTAAAATATTTCATAAACTTTTTTCATATTTAGATACTGAGATGACGAAAGTGATTTACTGGATTAAAGAAAAGCACGAATTTACATCGAATAAATGGTGGTCTTCGAATGATTTTGACGGTAACAATTTTGTCGATTATTTTTAATAATCACAATAGTTGTTATGCTTTTATGTTTTTGTTAAGTTTGGATGACGGTGATGTCATGTATCGAAATGGTGATTGTTCAAAGTTTCGATGAAATTTCGAAACGATCACTTGATGAGTATTGTAGAGCATTTTTGTGCTTGCTTACTCATTCTGATTATAAAATTCGTCGCAATGCTGAAGAATGTTTGTATCGGCTTTACGATAAGCCGATTGGTCCCAATTTAGCTGTTCAGCTGTTGAAAACATTCAGCAGCACATTGTCTTCAGAAATGTTTGTTCATTATATGGTAAGTTGAATAAAAGTTGAAAACATTTTCAAACTAATGATAAGATGGATGGCTTTGTGTGATATTGCATATATATATATATATATATATATATATATATATATATGTATATGTATATGTATGTATGTGTTTGTTAAATTGCAGAATAAAAAGCAGGATTCAATGACTGTTGATTCATCAGCAGAGAATAGGATAAGTCGGATTTTAGCGACGGTGGTTGTGAAATTGTGTTGCAGAAATTTCAGTCCTTCCATACAGTTAATCATTCAAGCCTTGATCTGTTTGTCAAGGCCAGATATTTGTAAGATTAAAATTAAAAAGACATTTTTTTGCAATAATTGTTATTAATTTGATGTTTTTCAGTGGACGTTGCACCGAAATTTTGGGTTTCAATTTTGAAATTTTACAACTTCACTCCGGCCGATTATGTACGAGAGCATCACGTTCAACTGTGTACGTTAGCTTTGCGAGCCGAGCAAAAGGTGAACATTTAAAAACAAGGATGTATATTTATTTTATTAAATTTGCATATTTTCTTTCAGCATGCAGCTGAAATTGCGAAGCAAATTTTCACTCGGTGTGACATGCACGTATTTCGAGATTTGCTTCACAAGTCGGCTGAAATGGCTTTGGACGAAACGGTGATGCAAGCCAGTATTGAAGCGATCGACAAGTCCAAAACGTCTAACGTTGACGAAGAATCACAGTACAGTTGGAAAAGTGTGTTGAAAAAAATTTTTTAACATTGAAATCGAAATTTAGATTTTCCAAATCCTCCAGTGGTAAACAAGCTAAACATGCTACTAAAGAAGGCTCGTCAAAGGTGCAGTTTATTTTTAATTAAAGAAAATTTATTTCATTATATTTTTTAAATATAGACAAAGAAATCTTTCCAGTCGAAGCAAGAACGAAGAGTTGGATTATCGAAAGAAGGGGGGATACAAGTAGACAATGATCACGGTGCTGATCTCGATAAGGTTCACATCTTTAATTGATTGAGTCGAATTTGAAAAGAAGAAAATAATAAACATATATATATTTATTTATTTATTTATTTATTTGTAATTTGCATATTTTCAGCTGCTCATGAACAGTGTTCACGGTTTGGATTTGATTCGAGCTGCGATTGAATCCAATTCACCACATTTAAAGCGCAACGTGCAAAAAATTGTCGAAACATTGTTGAAAGTGCTTCAGTGTGAACTTTTGTCGTCCAAAGCTGTGGACTGTTGGCTCAGTTTGGTGACGCGGATGTTTCCAAAATCGGAACATGTTTTAGGTATATCTGTTGTAAATTGATTTCTTTTTATTTATATTCCAATTTAAACAGTACAACTTTTTTTAGCATTTCGCTGCGCTCATGCAACTTTGCGTTTGTTGAATTGCTGCGCACCTCTGGATAAGCAGTGGACAGAAGAGTCAGCAATTTCTCAAGGAAGAGGAGTTGTGGAAAAACTTCACGGTAAATTATTATTATTATTATTATTATTATTATTATTATTATTGGTATTGGTATTGGTATTGAAACAGATATATTGTCAATGGAGGATATTAATTCGTACATGATACATTGATTTTTTTAACAATTTTTTAGCTGCTGTTTTTTGTGGAAGTGATGACGATGATTGTGATTCACTGACGGAAAGTTATGCAGCTTTACCACTGACGATGTCAGTGTTTGCAGTCTGTTTTCCATTGGTTAAGCAGATGATTTTGATGATGCTGAATGATGAGAAAGAAGAAGACTTTGTATGTAGTTTGTTGTCGTTTATTGAAATTCAAGTTGATAAAAAAGCTCACAAATGTCAAGTGGTAAATTATCAACGTGATTTTATAATAATTATTATTGTGATGTTGAAAAAAATGTATTTGTTTCCAGTTCGAAGAAGAGAATTTGCCAGCATCAGAAATATTTGAATTAATGTGTGATAACATTTGCATTGCAAGTAGTTTCAAAGTGAGACAACTGGGCGCTTCTTGTCTTTACAACACTGTCGAACAGTTGGCCGAAGGCAATCGTTTGCCGGATATTGATGCAGCTGTTGTCAAAATGATACAGCTCGTGTTGGACAAGATGTTCACAACGATCGACTATGCTGTGAAAGAAATATTTCTGAAGGTTAATTGGAAAATTCAAAAAAAAATTTTTTTTGTACATATAGTAAGAAATGTATATATATATATATATATTTTTTTTTTTGTATTTTCAGAGTTTGCAGATTGCACTTTGTATTGTTGAAGTTGATTCACTGTCTGACGAAATTTTGACCAAGCTTTACGCGTTGAAATTCGATATGAACGAATCAGTTGCCAGTTTAGCCAACATGTAAATAAATAAATGTTTTTATGCATCAGTTATCAGTTATAAAATTATGTTATTTAGGATTTGGGAAAGTAGTCGATTGGAACTCCAACCAAACTCGTTGCATGTGTTCACAGAAATGTTGAACAATCCAAACGGTGAGATACGGGCAATGGTGGCGACGGCAATTTGCAATGCTATGAAAAGTGGTGTTTATCCGCTGGCAGTATTGTTGGATCATTTGAATGAAATATACGATCAATTGGCTGATGTAAAGTTTTCAATTGATGAAATTCATTCAACAAACAAACAAACGTAAATGCGAGTAAATTTTTGTTTAGAAAGCTTCATCATTGACGGATGATTTTGGTCGTGTAATTGATGATGAACTGCCAAATACTGTATTCAGTTTGAAAATGGGCATTGCAAGCTCGTTGCTCAGATTGTCAAGCTTAATCAAAGAAAATGATTTGCCAAAGCTTCTCAATGCAATTTCTGCCAGAGCTTTGAACGACAACTTTGGTGAAGTTCGCTTTGCCATGTTGAACGCTGCCATTGAAGCTGTCAAGCTTCACGGAAAAGTAACTTTTTTTCTGTTGAATCGTTTATAATAATTTGATATATATGTATGTTTTTTTTTATAAACTTATCTAGAACCATGTAAATTTCATTTTTGAAAAAATTGAAAATTTGCTCAATTGTCCAAACGACGCCGCTCATGATCCGTTGCGTATGGCGGCTGTGATCTTATCCGGATCCGTAGCGCAACATTTGGATAAAGACGATGGGAGGGTTCAAATGGTTTTCGTCCGGCTCATCGAAAATCTATCAATTCCTTCACAAGACGTAGTTTTATTTAAATTTAGTTTTTAAAAAAAACTTTAAAAAATTATTTTTTTTAAAAATTAAACAAGGTTCAAGAAACAATTGCCAGTTGTTTGCCGCCATTGGTTCCGTCTGTGTACAGAGAGGTGCCGAATGTTATTCGAAATTTCTTGCAATTGTTGTTCAGCAATGCAAATTATGGTGAACGTCGAGGCGCTGCTTATGGCATTGCCGGCTTGGTCAAAGGGATGGGCATTTTGTCATTGAAGAAATTGCACATTGTCAGTGAACTGCAAGACGCCATCGCAGACAAAGGATCTGCTAGGCGACGAGAAGGTTTTCTTTTTTTTATAAAAATATTTTCAGTTTATTTACTTATTTATTGATTTTTTTATTTGTTTGTTTGTTTTTTAGGTGCTGTGATTTGTTTAGAAGTTCTGAGCACGATTTTGAGAAAAGTATTTGAACCGTATATGTTGTTGTTGACGTCGAATTTGCTCTTCTGCTTGGGCGATGTGGATCGTCATGTCCGACAAGTGAGTGGTCATTGTTGTGAAAATATAGATTAACATTGTTCATTGGTAATAATGCTTGTTTTGCATCTTATGAATACAGGCAGCGAATGACTGTGCTAAAATATGGATGAAAAATTTAACTCCACACACAATGAATATGCTGTTACCACGAATATTGGATGGCTTGAATGCAGATTCTTGGCGGACAAAATGCGGTTAGTTAATTTTTTTCTAATATTTAAATCTTATTAATTATTATTATAATATGAAATATAATATTTTTAAACAGGCTCTATTGATATGTTACGCGCCATGGCTTATTGTGCACCGAAGCAGTTGTCGATTAGTCTGCCACAAATTGTACCGAATTTGGTGGAACTGTTATTTGAGACTCACGAACTTGTTCAACAGTCAGCTGTGCAAGCATTGTCTACCGTTGCCAAAGTGATCAAGAATCCAGAAATTTTGAGTATAAAAATTTTTTTTTTCAAATTATTCTTTTGATCGGATTATTTGCAGGATTATTTTGTTTTTTTTTATATTTAGATATTTCGGATTCGTTGTTGGTTGCTTTGGAAAATCCAGAAAGGACTGAAAATTGCTTAAAGCAGCTAGTTCATACTCGTTTTGTGCACTATGTCGACGCACCTTCGTTGGCTTTGGTTATGCCAGTTTTGACACGAGCTTTTGAAGATCGTTCATCTGAAACGCGTCGCATGGCCGCGTTAGTCATGGGCAACATTTATCATCTTACCGGCAATGAGGTAATAAGTCATCTCAATCAATATTGTATTGATCACTTTATATATATATTTATTTATTTATTTATTTATTTATTTATTTATTTATTTTAATTATTATTATTATTCATAGTAATAATAGGAGTATAATAGTTGTATTTCAAATATATATATATTCTATTAGTTTGGAAGTTATTTTTAAAGAAAACAACAGTTGCGAACTATTTCATCTTTTTAAGGAAGTGAATCCATATTTGCAATCAATACTTCCCGGTGTGAAGAAAAATCTGCTCGATCCTATACCTGAAGTGAGGAATGTCACCGCACGAGCGATGGGCTTGATGGTAAAAGCAGCTGGCAAAGAGAAATTTGCGGATCTTTTGGAATGGCTGCGAGGGATGGTTGTTTGTAAAAGTAGTGGAATTAACCGTGAAGGGGCAGCTCAAGGTAATATTTTTTGCAAAAATAATAATAATCATTATTAATCTATTCATCTATTCAATTTCAGGTTTGAGTGAAGTTATTGGAGCCATTGGTGAAGATTACCTAGAAGTGATTATGCCCCAATTGTTTGACGTGTCCACATCCGCCGGTGCTGAAGCTCACGTTCGTGATGGTTTCATGAATTTATTTGTCTATTTGCCGATGGTTTTTGGCAATAAATTTTTACCTTATTTGGATACAGTTATTTCAATCATTTTAAAAGTAATCGAACATTTTAAAAAAGTCACATTTTGCAGTGATATATATATATATTATATATGTAATATTGAATTTTTATATTTTAGGCTTTGGCTGACGAGTCGGAATTTTTGCGAGAAAGTGCACTTCGAGCCGGCAAAAGAATTGTTCACTTGTACAGTACAACAGCAACGACGAAATTGTTACCTTCATTGGAGGAGGGTATTTATAACAGTAATTGGCGAATTCGACTGTCGTCTTTGCAACTGCTCGGCGAGTTGTTGTTCAAAATTATTGGTATATTATTATTGATGATATTCATATTTCAAATATGTCAGCGAATATTTCTTTATTTCTAATTGGAGGAGTGTCCGGCAAAATGACCACTGTTGGATTTGAAGAAGAAACGTTTGGCACAGCTTTGTCATTTCAGGTTATATAATATAATATATGATATGATATGATATGAAATATTATAATTTTTTTGTTAAATACATAAATATTTTTTAAGTCTATTCGACAAAAACTTGGTTCTGAACACAGTGATCGAATATTTTCTGGAATATACATAACTCGTTTCGACGAACTGACTTCAGTACGCAATATGGCGAGTCATATTTGGAAAGTTGTTGTCGTCAACACTGTGCAAACGCTATCAGAAATTATGAGCACGTTGTTTTTGCAACTGTTGAACTGCATTGGTAGTTCTTGTGTTGATTTGCAAAAAGTTTGTTTGTTTGTTTGTTAGTTAGTTAGTTTGTTTGTTTTATGTTTTAATCATTATTTGAAGATGTCATCAAATTGCATGGGCAGTTTGGTTGGAACGGTCGGTGATCGAGTTTTTTACGACATTGTACCAATATTGGAGCGTGATTTTTCCAACGAAGGAGCCGAACAACGGCATGGCGTTTGTTTGGCCTTGTCTCAAATTATGCAGAACACAAATCGAGAAACAGTTGAGCAAATATTGAATGAAGAAGAAGAAGAAGAAAACGAAATCGACAATATATATATATATATATATATATATTAATTTATTTGCAGGTTGCACCGTATGCGCAAAGGCTGTTTCCTACTGTATTGAGAGCTATGTGTGACGAGGTGCCCGAAGTGCGTGAAGCAGCCAGTGAAGCGTTTGTTTCGTTGTATCTGTCGACTGGCCCGAAAATTGTCCCCTTCTTAGCTCGTCCGTTGATGGAGAATATGGTCTGTTGTTGTTGTTGTTGTTCTTATTTGCATAATTATTTTGATCATTATTCAAACAGTCAAATCCTTCGACCAGAAGTTACTTCTTGGATAGTTTGCAGCAGGTGATGAATACCCGAGGGCGAGTGTTGTTGATACATTTTATACCAAATGTGAGCGATGAAATTGCATTTTTGGGGCGTGGTTGATTGACTGTTTGTTTGTTTTTTTTTTATTCAAGCTTTGCTCGATGCCATCGAATAGTGAAGCAATTGGAAAATTGTTTTCACGGGCGCCGGATATACTTGCACAATATTTGCATCAAGTGTTGAAAGCGATGTTCAGTTCGTTGATGGTCAGCCATGGTCACAACACTTTGGACATTGTATGGATGTGATGAAAGTGAAATGAAATTATTAAAGAATTATTTATTTATTATTTTTTTTGCTTAAGACATTGGAACATTTTGCCTTAATTGTCGGTGCAATTCACAACAAAGTGTCAATGGATCAAGCGTTCAGATTTGTGCATGAAAAGTTGAACATTAGAGAAAAAAGAAAGTGTTATATTTCTGCGGTGATGTTCAGCGCACTTTGCTCGCATGCGCAGGTGATTTTTTAATTATTTTTTTGTTTTGTTTAAATAATTTGTTAAAAATTTAATCATTTCAGCTTCCGATCAGTGAATTTGGTGGTGAGATGATTGCCTGCGGTTTGAGTTTTTACAAATTGGACAATGAAAATATTCTGCACATAATTGGTAACTCTATTGGAGAATGTTTTCGAGTATGAATATGGTTTTATTTTTCTATGTTTTTTTTGTAATTTTAATATTTGTTTATTTATTTATTGTTTGTTTGTTTTGTAGAAATTGGATAGTGATCAGTCGTTGGAGTTGTTGCCATCGTTGGCTAGACCGTTGTTGTCGTTGATCAATGAAATGGAGTTGGGGGATTCTTCCTCAGCCGGTGGTCTGTGTTCCGAGCTGACGGTCAGTCCAATTGTGAGCATGCTTCGAAGCTGCTTGATCAGCGGTGGCAGTGAAGTGCGACGTCAGCTTTGTGTGGAGTTGTTGTTCAAGATGGTTGCAGTTTGTTCAGAATCATCGCTGCATCCCAGCGGGGTGATGCTGGTCGGTGCCATGATTCGCACCTTGGGTGAACGTCATGCTAATTCCATCCGAACACCACTGTTTCAATGTTTGCTTGCGCTATTGATCAAGGTGATGGATGCATTGTTGATAATTTTGTTTATTTATTTATTTGGTTGTTGTTGTTTTAAGATTCCCACGGTGATGAAATGTTTTGCTCCGCAGTTGCAAAATTTGTTCTTGCGACTTTTGAATGAGCAGAGCTCTTGTGCTATTCGTTTGATTGCTGCACAAGGTTTCGGTGAATTGTCCAAACTGGCAGAAAGACGAAATTTGGTTCTACAATCACTTTTGAACAGTTTGGGAACCGTTGAACAGCCTGAATTGAAGTATATAATATATTTTTTTGTTTGTATGTTTATTTATTTATTTAAATTTGTTTTCTTCAAGAGAAGCTCATTTGATCGGCATTCGTTGCGTGTTGTTGAATGCGATTGGTAATCAGTTGGATGCAGAGATTGCATCGAAAATTCATCAGGCTGTCTTGACGAAAGTGGTCAGCAGTGACGAAGGTCATCGTGTAGCTTGTGCATCGTTGCTTAGCGTATTGATGTGCCATTTCTGCACGGATAAGGAACTATTTTTTACCTTGAATAGAATGACATCGTTTCGTGAGTTTTTTGTTTAATTTGTTTGTAATTCGCTTTTTATTGTTTTGATTTTATTTTAATTTCAGAAAATTATCAACAAGCTAGTGATGACGAGAATCATTTTACCGGCACTTTGATTATGCTTATATTGAAGATTGATGCCCAGAAACTGTTCCAGCAACTTTCCAAGCCAGTTTACAATTTTCTGCTACTTTTGATTGGTTCGTCGTCGGTGAGTTGGGATTTTCATATTATAAAATACTTTTTTTGGCTTTTTTAAATGTTGTTTATTTTCAGATTACTTTGATGGACACTGGTCTGCGTGCTATAACTTATTTGTTGATCTATCAAATGAAAAACAGCATCGAACCGGATGATGTTGTTGTCAATGGTCTTTTGTACGCTTTGAAGCACGACAACTCGGACATACGGAAAACGTGCGCAAATTTAATCTCTTACATTTCCCACGAAATTGAGGAAATTCCACTAGCACTGTTCAAGGTATGATCTAAATTGAAATAATAATAAATTACAATTGTGCTTAATTTTTGAAATACTGTTGTGCAAAGATTGTATTATTATTATTACTATTATTGTTATTATTTTGATTTTTGTTGTTGTATCCGCTGTTTGTTGTTCATTTACATTTTTTTTGTTTTCTGTTTCTCAAAACGCAGGCATTTGTCATAGCAATGCTGTGTACTGTTAAAGACAAGAACAGCGCTGTTCGATGCGCTTCTGAGGCTTGTCTGGTTCACTTGTTGGGCGTACGAGAAGATGGAACCACTAAATTTATGGTAACTTATTCAATATTCCACCAAATTAACCAAACTTCAACTTGACATCTCCGTCCATCACCACCTTTAATATTTTGTTTATTGTTTTCTACGTGTTCCAGGAGCGACTTGTCGGATTGGACGGTTATCAGCAGCAGAGTTTGAAAAATGTCATTTTCCGATATAAAGAGAGAAGCGAAGACGAAAGTTGGAAAATTATCGACGACATTGATTACTCTTATAAATTGAATTTATGCAAGAAATATTTTTGATGGAAAATTGCCTCGTCTCTTTATTGTTGATGGTTAAGTTTTATTTTGAATATTCTTTATTTCAAGTAAAAATTATACCAAATTTGCATTCTTCTATTCGAAATGTTAAATTGTTATACAGCAGGGGAAATTGTAAGAATTTTACATTTGACATTGCAAAATAATTCACTCACATTATGCAAATAAGAATGTACATTTTCAAGCAATAAATTTATACATATATATATATATATATATATATGTGCACAGTATACTTGTGTGCTGCTTGATTTCTTTTAACTTACAGTATGCAAAAATAAAAATGTACAATCAGTGAACGGTTGCTTTTTTTGTATAAATATAATATTTAGCTTGAATTCTGATGAAAAATATTATTTATAAGAATGTTTTTGGCATTCTGACATTGAATTGCTGCAAATTCAACAAACAATCTCCGACAGTTTTAATTTTCCAAATTGATTATAAAAATGATAGTGTTCGATTTTTTCGATTTCAGGAAGTTTGATTTTAAAAGTTTGATCAAAGTGAATGTCGATTGTGAATAAAATTTTCAAATTGTGAATGCAGAAAATATTTTAACAAACAATCTTTTCGTTGTTTTGATTTTTCTTTCAAAGAGCATCATCATGAGAGCAACTGCAAAGCTATTTTATTTATTTTTCCTTGCACCACTTTGTAAAGTGCACTACATTTTAATGTGAAAATAAAGTTACAAATATTACGTAAGTCTGGGCGTAATACTCGTATAATTTTACTCCACTTCTAGATTAATCGATGAAACTCGCAATTCCATTGTAAACAACACTGGATCAGATGTGCCAACATTCACAACGTCACAATTCACTTCGTTCGACGTGCTGACCAGCGTCCCGAAAGCTAACTGCTCCCCTTCTAATAATCAATTAAATTTCAAACAATAAAAAACCTAATATACATATTTATTATGTATTACTCAAATTCCACTGAAGGCCAGTTGTAAATATAGAACTGACTCGATTCCCAATCGGTATCAGACCACATTTGCCTGTAATAACGCTTTGATCAATAAAAATTGTGTGTTGTCCCTACGAAAAAAATAATAAGTTCCATGAACACATATATTGTGAATCTATGAATGTGACTCAGCTCACCTTTGGGATGAGAAACAACAACGATTCGTAATGCCACAAATAAATAGGAACAGTGGGTTCTATTTTGTAACTCAAAAACAACGATTCCATACATCCAAAAATGTGATCAAATCGACCACACAGACCGCCAACAGTGTAAATACTCTTCAACTGAAATATAAATTCACCTTTAAAAACGTCTCGAATCAAGGAATTAATTATTCACTTATTTGCATATTAAATTTCCAACTGCAAAAAAATATTACCGATATCTTGTTTCTAGATGCCATCTGAAACATAGTGTCGACACTTTTGGTAAAATCAGTAACGGCTTGTGATGCAATTTGAACCACTTCTGAACCCTGAAAAGGGAAAATATTTTTCAAATAAAGTTTTCATTCAATTTAATAATAATTTTCAAAAATTTACCATCGCTTGAAAGTGCATGCGAGCTTCGTCACTTATAGAATCCAAATCACCGCACATAACATCAGGACAGAGTGAAAATTTGTCGCTGGTCATTTCATAAAGAAGATTCGAAGCTCCATCTGCGGCTATTTTAATAGCAGCTAACAAACGACAAAAATTATTATTGTTAATCATGTCAATTAACCGTATATCGCTTTCATCGAAATGTTCTCCTTTCCTCTGCTATAAACAATGATAAGAAATTTCACCTGCTTTCCAAAACCGTTTCACAGTATTGCGTCTGCAAGAGCACTTCACATCACCGTTAAGAATAATCAATCCAAATGGTTGAATTTCTAAATTATAAAAAAACATTAAAAAAATAATCATTCAATATGACTACCCATTTATGAATAATTTTACTGTCGCCCTTGTCAACAAACGGTCTAGTTGGATACCATTTTTGAGTTCCCAAAATCATCGGCATGGTATATTCTTATTCTTATTAATATTATTGACACACGCGTGCTCTGCAAAAAGATAATATAAAATTTATTTTAAAAAAAGGTAACTCATCAATTAACCAAACATATGTATATATAGATATATATATATATATATATAGATGTTGCCAAATAGTTGACAAAATTACTATTTTCTGAAAAGCAAAGAGTAGATGATACTTCAAAATTTTTTCAACATTTTTTTAATTTCGCTGCAATTAACAAAACATAACTGATGACAACACGCAAGTGTTTTCAGTTGCCCAAAGCGTAACACAATCAACTTGCACAATCAAGTATAAATCACAGCATGACAAACAATGACAATCATCATATATCATTATGTTATTAAGCATTCAAAAGAAAATTATGACCAGCAAATTTTTTAAATGTGTGATGTCTCGTTTGATTTTTGCATTTCAAAAATAATTCTGCAATGAATACCAAAAAAATTACAATAAGGACATCATTATCATCAAATTCAAAAAAAATTCCAATTTTCATATGATGATGATGATGATGATATGAAGGAAATCAATCAGTCACCGTCTTCAATTCTCGCCTGCTCCAAAATGACATCAAATGAAAACGGTGTAAACAAATAGCCAGAGCCGGTGTAAAATTTGCTTTGAAATTCAACCCTGCATAAAAATAATAAAGTACAAACAACACAGTGAATTTCAATCAAAGGAAAAACCAACTGACCAATGAAGTCGAAGCGCGTGCAAAAATGCCGACAAGCCTTCCATCAGGACCAGAATGCAAACTGTCAACATTCCAAATGCCCAAACTATCAGATATACGGCTATAGCACCGGCGTAGCCTTGAAATCCGAAAGCTATTCTCAACACCATTGACCACAGTACATCGGAAAGTTCTGAAAATAAATTTCAGCATGAAACAGAAAAAATTGCTTGGCACGATGAACAAGCATGAATTATTGATGCGCATTACGAGCATGAGCTAAAGACAATGCCCAAAGTCGCAAATA
This sequence comes from Trichinella pseudospiralis, assembly GCA_001447645.1. Lineage (NCBI taxonomy): Eukaryota > Metazoa > Nematoda > Enoplea > Trichinellida > Trichinellidae > Trichinella > Trichinella pseudospiralis. Next base: position 274,083 of record JYDV01000014.1, read on the forward strand.
AGAAGCCGTGTGCGATATGCAGCCCAAACAAAATTCGATAGTGTGAATTGCTTGGATAATAAAAATTTCACTAATATTCATCTGAAATGAAGTTGCAGTTCAAAAAATCAAAATCAAAAACAAATTTTTAGTGTTGAAAGAAGAGAAAATTTCATTTCAGAAAATAACTCACATCATCGTGTTCATCATGAGCTCCAGCAGATGAAGAAGAAGGAGCTTTTTCCTTGATTTGAACCGCTTCTGCATCATCAGAATTCATATCTGCATGTATAGCCTATAGAACAAACAAATATATAAAAAACAACAATTCACTCTTCAGTGAATACAGTTCATAATACAAATCATAAGATTTACAAATGAACCTTTCCCTTTACAATAAACAATAATTATTAATTGCTATCAGAATATTTATTAAATAAAGAACATACTATGTGCCCATCTTTCAATCGATTCTTACGCTCGCGGTAAATCAGATATGGTTTCACAAAAAGCATCGTCGGTGCACAGAGAACAGCAACAACAACCAAAAACTGTTCGAAACCAACCTGAAAAATAAATAATATCCCATAGCATCATAGATTGTGTTTTTTCTTCTTCTTTTTTGAATAAAAATTAAAATTCACCTGTCCAGGGTAGAAAGCGTTGGTGACACATTTGGAATCATCAAAGCCGTAATTGCGCTGTTGGAACATGAACATAAAAATAAGACCAATCAGAAGCGACGGTGCACAATGAGAGCCTGGATAATGACCGACGGCCATGTCGGCCGGGGCGGCAGAAAATGCAGTCCATTTGTATATGATCAATATGCACAAGTACAAAAATATGCAACACATGAACAACATCTGCGGTATAAACATGGTATAAATGTCGAGCTTTCGATTGAAAAATCTGAAAATAATCGTACACATTGCAAACAAACAAACTAAATTACAAATTTCATTTATTACACGTACCGATAATTGAAAAAACTCAACACCACTCCGAAAAGCATCTGAAAAACTCCAATTATTACGGACATTTTCATTTTGAATGAATTCAAAAAATTCAATTTGTTCACGGCAATATTCCATGCCTAAAAATGAAATAAGAAACTATTTCTTTTCCTCAATATTAATTAATGCAAAGCTGCTGTTTACCGGATCAAGCCCGTACGCATAGGCATGACCAATGAAAGATGTATTTGGATTCAATTGAATTTTTTCCACATTTGCAAGTACATTATCGCTAAAATTAAGAAAGTAAAGGGGCGGGCAGTTCAAACAATTCCATCATACTCGACTTCGGCAGAAATCATCCAAGAAGATCCAAATATGTTGACCGATTTAGCATAAACTTCGTTGTAAACAATTCCGGTGTATATGGAAAACAAGCCCATCAAGAATATTATGTAACGACCACCGAAAAAGATGTTGAAAACCTGAAAAAGCAAAACAATACAAATTAACATAATATATATAAGAGATGATCATTTGATGACAACATGCCTCGTCGCGAATTTTTCTGGCAATCAGTTGCTTTTCTTTTACAATTAAGAACAACGCAAAAAGGAACATGATCAAGCCATGACCAAAATCGCCAAACATGATTGCAAACAAAAATGGAAATGTGATGACGGTGTACAAAGCTGAAAATTGAAATACAATCAATCTATATACAACAAAATGAATATATAATTTCACAAATCTGATAAATTATCTAATATATCTACTAAAAATTTATACATACCTGGATTAACTTCACGATAACTGGCCACTCCGTATGCGTCAACGATATTCTGAAAGCCTGCTGTGAATTTGTTGGTTCGATTGTAAGTTGGCGGAGCTTCAGTTGTATACATGCGATTCAAAATAGACGGAACTGAGCTGCCACTTTCTTCCTGTTAAAATAAGTAAATACAAAAGTAAAAAGAAAAAACAAAAATCACAAATCCCTTCTCCCACATACAGTGCCTCTTTTGAGCGCCAGCTGAATTTTATCCAAATCTGCCACTGGACACCAACATTCGGCAATCAGACATTTCTGCGTCACGTCCAAGTTGAACAAATTCAACGTGTGATATATGGATTTGATCTTTCGAACTTTAGTAAACCAGATGCGAATATTTTTCGCCGCCGCTACAAGCACCCGATGACGATGGTCTTGCGTTTGTCCGAGAACCTAATTCATATATATATATATATATATATATATATATATATGAAATATTTATTAATAATTTTGTTTCAATACTGTTTTCAAATCTTCAATTCGAGTCATAACTCCAATCGCCATCTCTCGACGTTCTTGAGGCGTTTCTGGACATGGATAAAGCGTTGCTCGAAAACTGAAATTAAATACAAATTCAAATTTATAAATAAAAAACAATAATCTAACACTAATCCTTACCCTTCGCATATCTTTTTCACTCGACTTTTCAACTGTTCACCTTGGAAAAATATCAGTATAACAGATTTTTGCACAAGATCGCCCTGATAATAAATCAAATACACCAAATGCAACCAAATGAAAAAAAAATTGTCATACAGTAGCTGGATCTTCGAGTGATTCAGTTATTTCTGCCTGTTTCAAAAATACATTGCCTCGGCAAGCACGCCAAAGAAGCCTTTCAAAAGCTGGTATACGCTCGCGTAATATTACTCCCACGACAAAGCTGAAAATTATTGCACATTTCATTTATAATAACAGCATTGGTTCAGTAAAGTTAACAAAATCTAGCAAAAGAAGACAAAACAACGAAAAAAAAATTCACAACGCACAAATAACATACTCTAAATTCAATTTACCACCAAACGACTCTTTGTGATCACCAGTAACAATTAATTCCCCGTCGTATTCCAGGGCGGGGTTCACTTGACCAAGGTTGCCATCGTTTGCATGCAACGATTGCATGGCTTGGATATTTTCTTGCTGCACAACAACACATAACATCATCATCAACATGCTCGACATCAACATATCAAAATCATGCAAAACAACAGGCAAATTTTTATATCACAAAATTATTCAAAATATAAGAATATACTACATACACAATGTGTGCCTTTAAAAGTGAATATTTATACTCTGCTTGAATGAACAATATTATTTCAAAAAAAAACTCCATTATATTTCAAGCTAAATTTATAAATTCTATAGCCTCTCTAAAACATTTTCCCTTAAACTGAAACTACATAATTTGAAAATAAAGCAACTTCCATTTAATATATTTTTGACAACAATCATGTGCATAACGAGCAGCAGCAAAAAAGTACGACAGTCAAAAAAACAAGCAGCGTAACGTACAACACACATGAACACGTTCATCATCCCCTTACCCAACTTTTAGAACGGAAGTTTTTAAATGATCATCCTGAGACAAAAGTGTCTCACGCTCGTCGCTCAAAAAATCACTTGGTTCAGGAACCTGAGTAAAATTTCAATGTTAAATAATTCATTTATCATTGCTGTTTAAATTTCAGAATAAAACATGCAAGCAATTGCAAATGAAAATTCTTTTTTCATCAATCATTCAACATAAAAATTGATACTTGAAGAATACTTTTAATTAAAATGCAATTGATTAATTCATGCCTATTTGAGCATTCAGTCCCGTTTGCTCTAACCAAACTCCGCCTATTTTTCGCATTTGAATTTTATTCGCTATTGCACTGTCGCGTTATTTCCCTTTTTTATTGGCTAAATTTCTATCAAGGGCCAGTTTTCCGACTTCATATAAGTTATCAAAGATTCATATTTTTTTCAAATCTAATGCAATTATTTAATAAAATTTTATCATAGATGACTAAAATGAAAGAATTATTCATTTTTTAAATTTTTACAAATAAAACAATATTAAAACTTTGATTTCATCAGTCAAAAATCCACCTTGTGAACGTAAAAGCTATGTATATTGTCTAACTTTGCAATTCTGTCAGAGCAAATAGAATTTTGCATACAGCTAAAGTTCAAAGCTCAGACAGATATGTATGTGAGAAGCCATCAATCAAAAAATCTGTTTTAGAAATGGACAAAATCTGTCAATCTATTGTCATAAGTACTGCTATTTACGCTTCATATTTTATTCAGTCATAAATTATAATGCAGTAATGTAGATAATGAAGATTAACATTGGAACCTATTATTCTCACATTATTATTATTATTATTATTATTATTATTATTATTAAAAATATCACAACAAATGACTATATCTTTTTGAATCATTAAAAAATATACAAAAAAGACTAAGCATGAATGAAGAGCGGCTCGTACAACTGTTTGCATCTAAGTTCGTGTGTACCGAAGCCTGCTTTTACATATGTGAAAATTCTGAATGATGATTCACGAAAAATGCATATTTAATAAAATACTATTTACCCGTTGACAATCACAACGTTCACTTTCAGAATTTTCAACTGACAATTCATGCATTAAGTTTTCGCTATTTCGTGTGTTTAAAATTAAATGCAAACCTTTATCCATGATGATAGATAAGAAGAACCAGAACAAAATCAAGCACAGAAAATGAAAACAGCATAACTGTAAATTGCATTTTAAATCTCTCACTTATTTAAATAAAAACCAAAGGCTAGTCGTTCATTAAAATCATATAATTATGATCAATAAAGTATGCAAACACTTTTATAAAAAATTCCAACAAATTTTTGCTGTATATATTCTTTCATTGGAACCTATTTATTATAAATACGTGCTATAATGGACCCGTTCAGCGGTTAGGCGTTTCAATTTGTTTTCAGGAACTCATCATGAGCATCACTCAAAGTACTGGTGCATATTTCAGTTTCAATTCATTGAAAACGGTCATAGCTAAAATAAAGCAATTTTGATTGACAACCATGATAGCATTTGAAAACGAGCAACAGTTCTGCAGCAGTTGAAAAAGCTTAAAGCCTTCTTTCCACTGATCAACAAATCTCATGTTTGCGTAATTTTGAAAATAATTTTCATTATCCATACTAATTGATTGATGTAAAGCTCTAAATAGTTTGACTTTATTGCGCCATTGCATCTGCTCATGATTATCAACAAAGATTCGCATTCTGCATTGAGATACCCCCAACAACTGTAATACAATAAGTAAACAATTGTTAAGTTTAACTATGAGAATATGAGAATAAACATTAGGCTTGTCAATGAGTATATTATTTTAAAGTGCAGAACTATTATGAATTATTACTGGATTTTTTCATTTAGGAGACAAAATACATTTCCATTTAAAAATTTATATAAAACGGAAAACTGACCACTATTAAAAAGGAAAAAGGTTAACCAATAACAGCTTAAATAAGACGTTCAGCTCTAAAACCAATCTCATCAGACTAGTGAAAAATAGGCGGAGCCACAGCTGGGAAAAATCAGACTGTCTATTCGATGGTTAAATTTTTAATTCTTATAAATAAAGAAAATTACTTTGCAACAAAATCATTGCATTTCCGTTTAATACATTATCTATTATGAAAGCAGTTCATAACCAGGTTACAAAACAACTAAACTAGTCGCATGCAGGCAGCATGTTATTGATTTTAATAGCTTCAAACTAGAAACGCAGTGCTGCACAGTGCAAAATGCCAATAATCAATAGCAATACTGAATAAAACCAACCCGCAATTTTCATATTTTAATTCTATAACGAATTCCAGTTCTCACTCACAAACATTACTCAACGTATAAAAATAAAATAAATTAAAAAATTTTTTGCTCATATAAAATATTAATGGACTTACTTCATCAAAAAATGCTTGAGTTTTGCGCAAAATATGCTTCAGTTCGGTTAATTCAAGAAAATTCTTCTTCAACATTTCTTCATTCATGTTAACTTCGCGAAGCTCGTTATCAAGTTTTTCAAAAGTCGCCTACAATACAAGCAGGTCAGAAAACACACGAAAAAGTCTAACAATCAGTAAAACCTCAAGATCGATCATTTCTCTAGCCAATGGTGCATCCGGATTTTCACTAGTATCCAAAATTGGAATTCGATCTTTTTTAATTTCTTTTTCCAAAAATCCTAAAAAGACTGCTTTATAATTATCAATTGCATTACACAAAATATATTTACGAAGTTTTCTTTCCATTTCGTCACATCTTCTAATTTCATTGACAAATTTCCGCTGGAAAGCAGTCACATCAGGATTCAACTAAAAGTTGCAAACTTTCAAAAAAAACGTTAACAGTTGAAATAAAAGAAATACATCTCGAAATTGAACAAGGCCAAGCTCGCCAAGTTCAGATACACAAGCATACGAAGCTTCAGTTTGCAAAAACAGCTGGCAACGGCACATTTCCTCGCTTCTGAACAAAGATCCCATGGTGCTGCCACTGTTTTATCAATCTGAGAACTTCACTAACGGCAACGTGAGCATAAATATATAACAATATTAAAACCAGATAAACTACAGTAAGAGTAGGAAATTTTGAAAATAAAGTTTTATTTCACTGCAACGGTAATTGCCAAATAAACAAAATTTTTAAAGCATTTATGATGTACAATGTATAAATTAAAAAATTAACTGAATTGAAGTTAAAATATGAATTTTATTGTTTATTTTGTTTTATAGATTTGGTCTAATTCTGCCTAAATTTTCACCGCGATTTCTTATCGATCATTGGAAACTCATTTGAAACTAATTTGTCGTAGAAAAACAAATTTCCTATGAATGATAAAACTTCATAAATTTTGATAAAATCATACTCTATAAAACTTTGAAATTGTAAAAATTTTCAATACTAATGTTACATCACTATTATTAAAGTTGTATAATCGTAAATGAAAATATTTGAACCAAAGAAATGAAAAAAATATTGAAACTATTCACAGCTGAAAAGTTTGTATCAATCAACAAATAGACAAGAAAAATGAGTAAGACAACGATAAAATGGTCCAATAAGATGTTTTCAATGATCAGTAAAAAATTAAGCCCAAGTGAGACTATTCCACAAAATATAGAATAATGAAAGAAATAAGATTAAAAATACTGATCACTAAAGCGTGTAAGATGTAAAGCAAATCCTTTGCAAGAAAACAGTTATTATATAAATGATAGAACTTCATAAATGCTTGTTGATAAAAATAAATTTAATAATTAAATTGATAATTTAATAAAGTTTTGAGAAAAATTGAGCACTTCACTAGTACTAAAATTACGTAATGGTAAATGAAAATATCTAGACCAATGAAATTATAGTTATAGCGGCTAATCAAAGCAAAGAAATTTGAATCAATGAACGATTAGATTATATATACCAATCTAACTACGTCATAATTATCCAATGAGAAGCCGATTATTAACACCAATAAGAAATCCCAGTTGGGAAATTGCACCGATTTGGAACAAATTCGTTATAATCCGTTAATTTTTGATTTATTTAAACCCAGTAATGTATTAAAATGTATAATACACATGAATAATTTTTTATTTCGTAAACAATGTTTTTTGTATTGTTACAAACGTATTCTATACATGCATTGTGTTACATGCATTACTTTATATACTGTAACAAGAAGAGACTGTAATAATATTCATTTTGTTTTATGTGTATTTGGTGAAATAGTTGTTACTGCTATTTCCTGTTACCTGATTACTTTTCTGAAGTTTACTTTTTTACTTTATGTAGCATAATGTTTTATGCAACATTTGAAATAGTTGGAAGAACGTGTCATCTTAATGTTTTATGTAAATTGTTTTGTTGTAATTCTGATGTTTATCATGCGTTATATTGAATTTCAGGATGCTCTAAAGTATGAGGAAACATAAGCTACTGAAAGAAGATCCTGAAATGTGTGGCATAACATAAATGGAATTTTTTAAAGTAGGTTATTTTGCTTTTTCTTTTGCAATGCAGTTTTCATGTAAAATGTGAATATGATGATAATACTTGCCCTCACTGAATAATTTATGATTTTTTTTAACCTGATAGTTTTTCCCTCTATATAATATATGGCATAAAAATTTCTTTTTCTAATGTCTATTGTTTTAGCGATCGATAGCAGAAAACATGATTCCATTCAAAGGTAATTCAAAGATAATTTTCATAACATGTACATAAAAATGTGATTGACATGATGTTGTAATTTGCGTTTGATATTTCATGAAATTAATTTTGTCTGATTATAGTAGATCTGTAAATTTTATTTATGTATTAGATAGATTACTTTCTTCTAATTTTTGTAATTTTAGATTTGAATTAAGATAGCAATGGTGGCAGAGATGATGCTCTGAGTCTGGTGTTAACCACATTGGTTATTCTAAAGCCCAGTTTATTTGCATTGATTTGATGCGGATAATATGTAATGCAATATATTGTGATATGTAATATTGAACAAAATAAAATTTTATTTCGTGCATAAATCTTTTAACTGCAATGAGAAAGGCTTTATTTCAGTAAAATACAAATTAAAGTCTGTGTTTATATTGATTCTAAAAAATATTATTAAATTCTTATATGATTATATTAAAAATTAACAGCAACTTAGAGATAACGTATTCTTGCATTGGGGCGAGTATGAAGTATACTCGAAAATTAAAAGCAGTTATATTAAACATTACAGAAACTAACTTAAATATTGTATTTTATTTTTGATTTAAATATGTAGTTTTTGCAAATACTTAAAAATACAGTGTTCAAAATGAAAAACAATAATTATTTTTCTATGTAGATCAGTATGTTCTTGTTTATTGTTATTGATTTTTAATCTGGAAGTCAAAATTAATAAGATAATCATAAACTTGCGCATAATTTGAAAAAAATTATGTAAAATAGTTTTATAAATTAATACATTGTGTGCAGTAATTTTATTCAATTTGTTTTAGTAAAAAAGTTATCAATAGTAGTTCTGGAAATTTTCTAGCCTAAATTTGCTTACGGATGCTTGAATTTCTATCATTTCAAGCAGATTCTAAAGTCTTGCGCTACGCAAGATAGTGTTCAATGTTGATGAAGGGATTTTCATCATTTGCGCAATGTCGATGCGCTTCATGCTAATGTTTTCATCAACCGTTTAAATGTTCTAAAGTTTCTGTAATTTGGCGGGGTTCTTTTTTCTACATTTTGAAAGAACTATCGCCAGATAATAACGGCAAATTTTTACATGCAGCTTACCTCGTATTCACTCACAAACAACCAATTATATTATGCATACCGCCAGCGCCACCTAGCACAAACTGCAACAAACATAAAGCGACGGTGGCCTGGAGATATTCTCCCACACTTAATCATGCTCAGTTTTTCTCACTGCAATGGTTTTGCTGCATACAGTAAAATTATTTATTCCAATTGTCCTTCTATGACAATCAGTGCAGCAATTACGTAATCAAAGTCCAATTACCATTACAAATCTGAACGTGTTAAGCGAGATTGCCGAGCGTGATAACGGGAAACTTATTACGTATATGTTATATAAATGGAATTGGGACTTCAGAAATCCATCGTACAAAGCGGGAAAACGTGATAAGCGGAAATGTGCTAATGGGATTCTACTGTACTTTTATCCAATATCAAAAACTGCAGCACTTAACACAATCGAAATAAAATTTGCAAAAATATACATACTGCAAAAATATAAAAGAAGCGTCAGTTGGTATAGAACATGTTGAAGAAACCGCTGATGGAAAATATTTACAAAGTTAAAACATTAAGAAAATAAAAGAGGCCCTGATTCAGATACACTTGAATCAGAAATAAGCTACAATGAAGTAAAAAAGTAATTATGAATATTCTTGAACATACTGGAATTATTTAAATGAATACTTTTATAAGTGAGAAAGAAAATGCAAATGTTTTCTGACATAACGGAAAGGCTAAAAGGCACAATAATTAATGTCATAAGTAAACAAAGTAATCATAAGGTAAACAATGACAATTTGGAAATTATCATTTTGATTTTATGGATGCCACCAAAATTTTTCAGACTTTACCAAAAAGATTTTAATGCAGAATGTCAAATTCAACATTTCTTTTTTCAAAACATAATTCAAGAGCAAATTAAAGATTTTAATCATAATTGATGATCATAATAAAATGATTATATTTATTAAGTTAACAAAAAACTGAAAAATCAGTTACGTCAACATGCAACAACATGCAAAATTACATCGTTAGCACGTTAAATCAATTATTTTTTGCAATATTAATAAATAAATAAAAACACTAAAATAATTGGAGAGACAGCTCTTACGTTAATATTAAGTATCTTTATTTAACATCGTTATCACCGCATTAATTTGTTCTACAATGTCATTCTATGCCATGGTGAATCAATGTATATCTCGTGGCATCCACAGCATGAAACAGATTCTTAAACACAATGAAATTAAGGATTCTTATTACATGCTGATTCTCATTGTGCATGCCAATCAAATTGCGATATTCCTCAAAAAAGGCCGTTTATCATAGAGAAGCGACTAAATGCATAGCATCACGAAGACTGAATCAAATGAGCTAAGAATTTTAGCAAATGCAACTAGACGTTATTAATGTGCAGTTCTATTTGCCAACATTGGTAAATAAATTTCTCCTGCTCAATTCAAATTTCTTTGAAAAAATGAAAATTGATCTTTGTTTCTTCTCCACAACTTACAAATATGCTAAAAATTAAAATGCTAATTTCATGTAATTTACGTAAACTATCAAAAAGATGCTCAATTTTTCCGCCAACTTCATTACATGATAGTCAGACTGAATACAACACATTTTTACCGGTAAATTTTTTGACATGACTGTAACATTGTAACATAAAGCATTACAAACTTTACAAATTTCAAAATTTGCACTCATTATTCAACTACTAACTAGAGCAGCTACTGATATCACCATACATGTGATTTACTTTAAATTTTATTTTTATTTAGATATGCATTAACCAATTATCTCAGTCACTCATTTGAAATACATCGGTTTTATAGCTGTGCGATATTGTACATACACTTAATAATTTGTAAAAAGCAATCCAGCACGCTTTTGTTCATAATTAAAAGTACTTTCCGAATTTAAAATTTATCGAATAAAAAATTTGTATTAAAAATCCTAAAAATGCAGTATATATTGAAAATAAAATGAATTATACAAGGAAAACAGTAATGCTACATTTCACAGATAGTAACAAAATCCAATTAGAATGTAAAGTAATAATTATAAAATGAGGTTTTAAATTTTTATAATGCACTCTTGCTTTTTTGCATAGCGAACAAATCTTTCGCCTTTTACTAAAGATTTCCGTGCAAAAGAGTAGCTAATAGATCATTTAACAAAATTTTTGTAGAATTGAAGGGAAATATTCTTACACTCAAAAAATCACCATCTCTGATGAAGTTTGTTGAATTTCAATGCTTCATGCCAACATTAAAATTACATGACATATATTAATTAAACTACAGTTTTCTCAACAATGTGAATTTTTAGACGCCCTCAAATTAAACTAACAATCAATTCAAATAAGGAAGTCAGCGTTCTCTAAGAGATGTCAACAATTCTATGTATTTCAAATTTGAATTTAGCAGATGCTCATAAAAAATGCAGAATTTTTATTGTTGGTCACGCACAAATTACTTTCATAATGTGAGTTTCCACAACTATTGTCTGCCATGACGGCTGTTACTTAATTCATTTCCATTTTTTATATATTATGAACATTATATATCAACATGTAGCATATATCTTTAATCGGGAATTTGAGCAATTAATCACAAAAAACAATTTTATTTGATTTCCAATGCAAATTACACTTAGAAATTAGAATTAATTATTGTTATGATCATTTCATTATTAAATATAATTTAGTAAAAATTACTTCCATCGTTAATTGAAATATCACTCAAATGATTTCAGTTCAGTTTCAAGAAATGATGTGCACCTAAGCAAGCATGACACGTATTCTGCCTGGGCTGTTTGAACTTCAACCTCATTAACTGAATCTAGGTCTTTTGTAAGTTGTAGATATTTTTCACTGTACTGATTGCATACGGTACTGCAGAGCTCCTGAATTTGGCTTTCAACTTTTTCCTAAACAGCAATAATTTGCATTATTGTTTAGTCTTTTTTCAATAAATTTTTCCAATAAAATCTCTCATTAAATTTTTTTGCATTCAATAAATAGTTCAATAAATAAATATAAATTTCAATAAATAATTTAATTCCAATTATCTGTTGATGTTTCATGATAAGAAATTCATACCTGATCATATTTTAGCGGTGTTCGAATACCTTTCTCTTTTTTGGGTTTAAACTGGAAGCCAGATGTACTAAAAAAAGATGAATGCTGCAAAATTCTTATTTTTTTTTAGTAATTTATATTAATTGCTTTTAATAAAACGAAAATGTTCAGTGTAAAAAATTCGAATTAATAATATGATGTAGCTCACTGAATTTCAGTGTTAAAAATATGTTGCCTAGTAAGATATTTGCATATATTTAAATAATAAAGTGAAATTTAAGTTTTTGTATTGATGTAGTTTGTTTATCGATGTTATGTTATATCTATTGCTGAAAAAAATTTGAAATTAATAATTAAAAATAAAGGTGTCCTTACGCGCAAAGAGTAATTGCAAGTACGCACAGAAACAGTTTTATTTTCAATCTGAAGTTTGTTATTTCTCCCATCTTTTGGTCCTATTTATATGCATTACTTTGTTTGCTGCAACATGCTGCAAACATTACCTGCGTAATATAGAAATAAATGCAACAATAAAATTATATTTTAAAAAAGCTTGTACTTTTATTTAATAATCATTGCTAATTTAAACTGTAATAAACCTCATGATGCTAACGTCAATCAATATTTATTGTGACTTCTAGAAAGCGTCTGGTAAATATGAAAATACCCAAGAACATTTATTTAGTTGCAAAAGATTAAAAAGTCAATAATTGCTAGTTTTGGATTTACATTATTTTATTTTGCTTAAAATATTTACCTATTAAAAAGAGCAAGATTAGTATTAATAATTTCTTTTAAATTCTGGTTGACTGTGAAATAAAAAACTGAAATAAATTATAGTACATGTCTTTTGTGCATGGATTGCTTGCCAAGTTTTTCGTGGGTTTGTTTGTATAGCTATGTTTTATTGAATAAGCGGCGTTTAAAATACTTTTAGCATTTGTTTCTGAAAACTTATTAACAATAATTTTACAATTTGCAAAAGTACTGTTAACCATAAAGTTGACATGTTTTTCCAAATCAACTCTTGTTCTGCTGAAGAAAATCAGATGAACATTAATGCGATATTAAGTTTTTTTAATTTTATCATACTATCTTAGAATGCTGTATTTTGAAATATTTTTATTTACTTTTCTGCCATTTTTACATGCAAAGTCATATATCTAATTTTTATTGTACTGCTCGAGCTGAATTTTGATGTTCATTTATTAGATGTCGTTAGTATTGTTATATTTATTTGCTTAGAAAAGAATTTTATCATTTATTATATTAATTATAGCGTTGATTTGAAATTCTTTTGATTTTCCTTGAATTGACATTCATAATTAAACGCTAGATTAAATATGTTTACATTTTCTGTAGACCTTTGGCTTAGTATTAAGTAGTATTTTCGTTCTATTTAATATTAATAATATTAAGCAGTATTTCGATAATATTTTACTTCACATTAAGCAGCAATTATTAAAATCTTTGTCAAAGAAATATGATGTAAAAAGTTGAATGAATAAGATAAACTATAATGCTTAACGACTTATAGTTAGGCATATGTAATGCAGTTTTGATTTCATTTTTTAGTTTATTTTATGCCACAAAGTTCTCTTGAAAGCAAGAATGCTGCTATGCAATTTTTAATGCTCACTATGTTTTAAAGCTGTTTGATCTAAAAGATTTCATAAACTGCAGGAACTACTTCAGAGCTGCTAGAATATTTGAGCATAAAGTGGGATCATTTTGTGAACGCTACGAATCTTGTATAGATATTTTTTTCCCTGAGCTAGCAATTGAAGTTACCTACCTCTTCAGATGGTCTATATATAAGCGCATGTGTACCGTTCTGTTTTATATTCAACTTTGCTATGTTTATAACTTGCGTACGCTTTATGTAACTATGAGACGTTGTGCTCAGTTTTTTTAATAGGCACATTTGTAATGCAAGTCTCAATTGATCTTAACGTTTATAATAGCAGCAGCAATTTTTAGGTTCGATAACATACCGCAAGTAAGAAAAAAGGTATACTAACTGTTCATTGTTTTCAGTGATATTTCATTTAATTCATTCTAATCGAAGTAGTTAATAGCCTGGCGAAGTAAATCTGACAAAGCAGCCACTTTTTCAGCAGTTGAATTTATTATAAAAGTTAAACAAATTTTAGAATAGGAAATGCTTTTACTGAAAAAGAAGAACGGATGTCAATATTGCATGATTGCAGTCAAAATACGTCTTCTTCTTTTATTTTTAATGATGAAATGTGTGCGTTGACAAAATACACACACAGTTGAGCCTAGAGCATTTTTTAATGCAACCTTTGTTATCCAACATCATATGGCCACATAATCAATAGATTTATTTTATTATTTCTAATTTTGTATTTAAAATATTTAAGATATAAAGTACATAACATCTCTGATGTTTAAACTTTTAGCTTACCTTTTGCACAAATGTTTTGTTTTTGTCCAACATATTTATATCACTAATCTACACTAACTAAACAACAATAAATTTGCTCAATTTACTTCTATTCACGCTTTGTTCAATGTGAAAGATTTGCTTGTTATGCAAACGAACAATGATAAACAGCTGTAAATAAAATATGGTTAATAATTTGTGTCTGATATTATGATTGGGTTACATTGCTATTCGCAACATTGCAACATAAATGCATAAAGATATGACTGATATGAGAAATGTTGGATATATATATATATATATATACATCAATTATATGAATTAAATGTCAGCTCGTTTTACAATATTAGTAAAAATAACATATATTTGCTTAACTTGTAGATTTTAACATAAAGAGCACTTGTAATTCAAACATATCCATGCATATACATATATTTTCTTCATGTACATTTTTTTCTCATTTAATATTCATAGTATCATGATTTGATAGGCATGCAAAGCCCAACTTATCTTCTGATGAGGTTTTATTTTTGGCGCATTGCATTCCTTGAAAGCTGGAAGCACTGTGAACATGTGGTGGAGCTTTCTTAAAGGAAGCATGCAATGCAGATGCTCTAAACTGGTCTATCAGTCATTAAAAACTTTTTTTAATAATTCTTGTTTTTGTTATCCTTTACTTAACAAGAAATTTTATTTTTATTGAATATTGTGGAATTTTTAGCTTTGGCTTGATTCTAAAATTAGTAAGGAAAAAATACCATCTCGATTCTATTACTTTTTTCCTTAAAAGAATTCAGTTTCCGCAGTAATTTGATCAAGTATAAAAATATTGTTTCAAAAATACTAAGTCCTATTTAAAATCACAGCTTTTTTGAGCGACAGTTTTATCTATTTCAGATTTAAATTTAGCAGCTGCTCATGAAAAATGCTGAATATTTTAGTGTTGCCGCGGTTTGGTTACACCCAAATCACTTTCAGTTATGTGAGTTTGTACATCTACTGTCTGCTATGACGGCTGTAATTATTTTTACTTTTTATATATTATGAACATTTTATGTTAACACAGAGCATATACCTTCAATTTCGAATTTGCGCTATTAATCAGAAAACAATTTTATTTGATTTCTAATACAAGATACATTTAGAAATCAGAATTAATTTTTATTCTGATCATTTTATTATTTTATAAAAATTGCTTCCATCTTTAACTGAAATATTACTCAAGTGATCTAATTTCAGCTTTAATAGATGTTGTGCATTTCAGGGAGCATGTCACATATCTTGCCTTGGCTTTTTGAACTTCAGCATCATTTGCTAATTCCTTCTCTTCTGTAAGCTTTAGATATTCTTCACTGTACTGACTGCATACGGTACTGCAGAGCTCCTGAATTTGGCTTTCAACTTTTTCCTAAACAGCAATAATTTGCATTATTGTTTAGTCTTTATTCAATAAATTATTTCAGCTTTTCCCTGAGCAGCAATAAATTTTATTGTTTGGTTATTTAATAAATAATTACAATTACAATTGAGCATTGATATTTTATTATAAGAAATTCAAACCTGATCATATTTTAGCTGCGTTGTTGTAATTTGCTCTTTTTTGGTTTTAAACAACTTCAGGCCGGATGTGCTAAAAAATGAATGCGTCAATATCCCCTTTTTTTAGTGAATTACATTAGTTATTTTGAATGGAATGAAAATCTTTAGTGTAAAAAGTTTCAAATTAATAATATGGCACAGCTTGCAGATTTGTAGCGTTTAAAATATTTCAGCTAGCAAAGTATTTGTGTATAATTAAGTATTTAAATTAAATTTTGGTTTATGTGTCGATGTTTATGCGGTTTATTTACATGGTTTTTATATAGTATATTTTATTGCTAAACAAAGTTGAATGAATGTTAGATACTGATTAGTAATTAAAAATAAAAGTGTCCTTACGCGCAAAAAGTAATTGCAAGTACACACAGAAACAGTTTCATTTTCAATGTAAATTTTATTTTTTACATCATATAATCCCTTTTATATATTCATCACTTTGTTTACTGCACGCATGCTGCCAGCATTACGTGTGTAATGTAAAAATAAATGCTACATTGAAATTTATTTTTAAAAATCTTTCACGTTTATTAAATAATCATTTCTAATTTAGATTGTAATATGCCTAGGCTTCAAATTTATGATTTTGACGTCAATCAATATTTATTGTAACTTCTCGTGTGCATCTAGTAAATATGAAAATACGGCGGAACGTTTATTCAGTTTCAAAAGATTGATAAGTCAACAATTGTTAATTTTGCATTTGCATCATTTTAATTTGTTTAAAATATTTACCCATTAAAAAGAGCAAGATTAGTATTAACATCTCATTCAAATTCTTCTTGGCTGTGAAATGAAACCTGGAATAAATTGCTGCGCATAAACGTAATTGATGTTTTTTTAACTTGTGTTATTTGAAAAGCCCATGCGCCGTTTATTTGTACTGCTCTGTTTTATTATATAATTGGTATTTGAAGAGCTGTTTACTTTAGTTTTTGAAAAATTGCTTGACAGTCATTTAACAGTTTGTATATGCAATTGTTAGCTTTGTAGTAGGCATCTTTTTGGGATAGTCTCTCTTGGTAAAATCTTTAGGACTAAAGTTCTATTGGATGGCAAAAAATGGAACGTTTGCATTTTTTAATGGCATTATTTTTAATAATGGGCTCATTGCAAAATTGATGCGTAATAGCATTGGTTCTGTCGCTTAAATTTTTCATTGATTAAAATTGTTTAGCTTTGATTAGCTACAATGAAAACTCGTTTTTTTGCCAACCAATAAAACATTAGCCGTTTAGCTTTGATTAGCTACAATGAAAACTCGTTTTTTTGCCAACCAATAAAACATTAGCCTGAAAATTTTATCTAGAGAGACTAAACCCATTTTTTTATAAATCAACTCTCGTTCTACTTAAGGCAATTATTTTCTCATATCGACATGAATGCAATATTAATTTGGTTTCTTAGTATCGCCATATGATCTTACAGTACTGTATTTTAAAATAATTTCATTTGTTTTTTGCCATTTTTTAGAGCAATATTACATCTTTAATTTTCGTCGTGCTGCTAAGCTGAATTTTGATGTTCATTTATTAAACGTCATTAACATTGTTATATTTATTTTCTGTAAAAGTAATATTATCATTAACTGTATTATTTGTAGCGTTGTTTTGAAATTTCTTTTGATTTTGCTTAAAATAATATGCAATGTTAATAAAAAGCATTAATCCTACATTTATTAAATATATTGCTGTTGACGACAAAAAGCGGCTACAAAGAAGTTAGGGGATATTTTATCTGCAATAGTGACTCAGACTCTGTTTACGTGGGTCAACTGCTTTTGTTAAGTTATTTATACTATGGCAAATATTAGTGTAATCATGCGCGTGTACATCATAGCTCGTGTAATCAATCCATTTATAAGGCGAAGCTCAATGAAGCACATATGGCAATAAATGCATATGTGGCTTGTTTAAAAATATTTGTGTACGTGGCTGAGATTGCTTTGTGTGCAATTCATATTGATCATTCATATTTGTGTCATCTAAACCGCCTCCATTGATAAAACTGCATTATAACTTTTTTATATAAGTTGTACTGTATCTTCAGGTCAATACTGTTACACATTCTCCACGGTTTCAATTTTTATATACTCTGCTTACAATTACAAAATACAGTAGAACTCGGTTATAACAATGTCTTGGCTATTGCGATAGAAATAAACTTAACCATAAATCTATCAATAAACTAAGTATATGTATGCAAACTTGGTTATAACGATCAAAATCTCTGTCCCCCAAGTCCATCGTTATAACCGAGTTCCACTGTATTACATTGACATTACGTAATGATTGCCCACATTACAATTATAAGAACAGATAGCTTTGCAGCACGTATTTTTTCAGTTCATACTTGACAATATAAAAGTATGTTTTTCATTTTTTACACATTTTCAAAATTTATTTTAAAAAATGCATTATCAATTAACATACATTGCACCATTTTCAGTTTAGAATAAATACGATCAGTTTATACTGTGCGGTCATCAATAAATTGAATTCGCTCCGTGATACTGCTTGTTAGCAATGCTGCATTTGAAATTATATAAATTAAACAAGTTCAATTTTTGAATTATCCATTTTAGCAGTCGCACATTCTGACACGATGAAAGTGCCACTGTTTTCTTCTGCATTTTGTTTCCTAAGAAAACAAGCCATGCTTAATCTATTGATGAAAAAATTGTGATAAAAACGAAATTGTTATTTTTGGCATACCGTCATCAGACTTATTCAAATTATTTAAAAAATATGCTACTTTTACGTTAAATAAAAATATTGGTTTCATATTAAACTATTAAAATGCACAACGTATATATATATAATGCTAAATAATTATATATTTTATAAAAGTAATTACCGTGAAATAATGCTGGAACATTCACCCAGAGTTGTCATTTCTATTCCACTTTCATCTGATGGCATTGGTTCTTCAAAATGGGAAAGGAAATTAACGCATAAATCAGAAGAGTAAAAGATTTGTTTACCATCAGAAATATTGCGAGGCAATGAATATCTGCTGGAACGTCGCCAATTTTCATTTAATCGATTAAATACATCCTTTCTACGCATCCTTTGAGTAAATGATGATCTCAACATATGAGTATTTTCTTCTGTTTCATTTTGTAAAAATTCGCTTTCCATCTCTTCAGCAATTGGCTTTTCTTCTATTGTTACTTTCGTTGTTTCTGTAATTGAAATTGAAATTCAAATTGACAAGCTCCCAGTTATCTTCATAATAAAAAATTAAAAATGTTAATCACCAGATTTAGATAGAAACGTTGGAGACAGTCTTGTTAATCTTAATGAAGAAGACGCAGCTCGAAATTCGCCTGAGCCGCGGTGATGCTTGCTGGAGGACTGCATGCTGCTAGTATCGCTGTGCATATCAGCCATAATTGTTGGAGTACGTGAACGAGTTTCAGCTAAAGTGTAAATTTCTTTTAGATAAATCATACAATACGATTCATTAAATCCATATATTGGAAGCATTACAATGCTAACTAAATGAATGGATTTTTAAGTTAAAAATAAAGATAGCACCGAAATTGAGCTCTCTGTTTTAAAAATATAATGCAAAATAATGAACCGTACTAATTGGCCTAGAGCTGAGATCTTCTTTGAGAATTTTAAGTTCATTGGAGAATTCAAGCAGAATGGTATTTTTGCAACTTGAAAACAACTGCAGTGGTTGTAATAAACGTTCTTTTAAAATTTCCTGCCACTGTGCATCTGTTTCAGATAGATTTTTCAACGTTAGCAGCTGAAAAAATGAATATTGTCAATAGGAAAAAAATGATAATTTAAGAGAATCATCTTAATTTACTTTGTGATCAATAAACGGTCGAAATAGGAGGTGCAAAGGCAAACAGCTTGTCACGGCAAATTCAATAAATGACCAGCACGCACTACCCCCTAAAAAATGACATAATCCATCATTAAAATGTCCCAAAAATGCATAAAAATAAAAATCCATATGTACCCATTCTTTTGGCACCCAGTTCCTTCACCACTTTGGCAATGCGACACCATTCATTTGCTAAATGATGCTCAAATACAACACACATCACTTTCAAAGCTGAAAATAAAAATATAATAAATATAGGCAAACAATGCATAGGCACCGTGTCTTACTTAGAAAAACAGCCTGGTATACTGAATCTCGAATACCTTTTGTGGAAGAAGGAAAAGTTGCAGGTCTGTCGTTTGTTGCAGAAGTGCTGTCAACTAAAACAACTTTTTACAGAACAATAAAAATGAAAGGTTTGCCCCAAAACAGTGATAGATCCCTATTTGGCTAGAAAATAATATTTCTGCACTGAAAGTTTAATAGAAACACATCTTTTGTATAAATTAGCAACAATCTAATGAGATAAAATCATAATGTTTTCAACGCAACAGACAATGTGAAAGTGATAAAACAAACAGAGCAGTACTCACTTCTTATTGAAGTGCCAGTATGCATAGTGGGAACAAGAGAACACTTAACGGTTGAAGGTGATATTGCTGTCAATAGATGATTTAAGCAAAATATTATGTCATTTTGTCTAAGTTGAAAGCCATCTAAAATTCATTTTTTATATAAAAAACACTTTCACAAAAAGACAAAAAAATCTGTACTTCTCGTAGAAATTTCTAAAAACAATGGAACCAGAACATTACAGGCTACTGCTTCAATTCGTTCACTGCTAAGTGAGCCAAGGGTTTCTGAACTGCAAATATATTCCAAAGAAAACGACTGTTCCTAAATATAAACAAAATATCGCATAAACCACAATTTTTATGTGCCATTGAAGCCAAGATGTACGCATTTGAAAATTGCTTACCCCAAGTGCTTGCATAAGAAAAATGGTCAATTTTATAATTGCGGAGCAAAAGTTACGGGGAGGAAAAAATGAAACCAAAACCGTCGCGCAACCGCCATGCACTACTGAAAATGAGCTATCTTCGCTTCCAGCAATCACAGATGTGTCACCGACCAAAACTTTAAGGCATAATTGAACTGTCGCCTAAAATAATGCCGATTTCAAAATAACTGTAATTTGCAAATGATTTTTTTTCACTTTGAGAAAGTAAAAATTTGCCACATATGGAAATATGGTCAGTGTTTTATGCAAGCCTTGCAGCCAACTGCTAATTGCTTCCCAGTTGATTCTGCGCTAAAAAAAGCTTACTATGTATCATCATATTAAGTAGCTTTAGAAAACTATATATTACCCGCATTGAGCTCTTTTTGACAATTTTCCCAATTGTTTTGTCTAATCGACGTAGAATGTTGTTCAGTGCAGGTCGGTTTTGTTCAGCTGACCAATCTGTTACCGGAAGAATATCCATAAAGTATCTGAAATTATGATTGATAAACAATTGCACTTATTAAATATTGAAAGACGTTTCTTGAATAATTCAAAATATAAATTGAAAATTTTTTTAAAAATTTACTGCCATATACACAATTCATACCTTTGCAAACCTTCACAATTCATCGTATATGCATCATAGGGAGCCAATTTAAGTAATGTATAAGCAACTTCCGCAAGTTTCTAAATTGAAAAATAAATTTATAGAATGATTAAACAAAAGTACAGCTGTACGTAACGCGCACTTACTAAGTGAGCTTTGTGATCCAAAATATCAGGTACTTTGGTCGATTCTCCAAGCAGCTTACTGAGATACTTAATGCGTGGTGAGCAAATGCGCAAAAATGTAGCCGACAAACAAAGCAAGGCATCTCTTGGTTTCCGAAACATCTCACGTTGTACTTCTGAATCAGCTGTGGTCTCCCACTGACTCATTTTTTTTGGATCAGTTCTAACATTACAAAACATACATATATAACATAATAAATAAAAAATTTTCATACCGTATGATAATAGATTCCTCTCGAATGTCACCCAACTGAGGGGATTCGCCACCAGTAAAAGACTTTTTACGACCACTAGAACTGACAATGTCGAATGACCTTTGAGGGCCGCTGTAGCTTCTGAAACAAAGCAACAAATTACTCAACAATTCAGTGAAATTATTCAACTTCTGCATTTCATGCCTTGCCAAAACATCACAACATTCGATTAAAGTTTTCATTTCCACGTTCAACGTATTGAGCATTTGCAATTCATTTCTATATGCGTGTGAATCGTTTCCTTTCTGCTTGGATTTCAATGCAATGTCTTTTAAAAAATAAGGCAATATAGCTTGAACCACAATCTTAAAAGCAGTGTAAATTATTACAAAAAATACAGTAATGTCAAAAAATATATTAAAAAACTGCAATCGCTTGCCAGCATTTGATATGAACGTCTTGTATCAGGAGCATAAGCAGAAATCGTTATACAACTAGCAAGTGCATCTGTAAGTATAGAAAAGCTGTTCGGATCATCTTTGTAGCATAAATCAAGCGCTTTAAGTGGCTTCTCAGCTTGAACAAGCGCCATTATGTCTAAAGTGTCTTTCAAACGGTCCATGTTTTCCATTGAAGCGAGCAAATTGTAAAAATGGCTTGTTTTTACCTACGGAAGCAGTGCAAAAGTTAATCTTGTAATATGTCCAATTTTTATATAATTTTAACAGAATATAACTTAAATTTACGGATTTGCTATTTTATAAAAGTCCTCAGTTGAAATTGAAAATTGACCTCAATTGAAATGCTGCTAATAATAAAGTTTTCATGCTTACTTGCATCAAGCTAAAGTCTTGTTCATTTTCATCAAAATCTAAAATGTTTGCAACAGCACCAAACATCTGCAGTATGAATGGTTTCCGATGCATAATGTAAAACTGCTTGCAAGTAAATCGAATAGCGTCACAGAGAAGATCGTTGGTTTGATAATGCGAAAAGCAACGCAATATCGTAGGCATAATCATGAAAAAACTAAACATATAAAAGAGTTGAAAAGATAAACTGATAGCTAAGAAAACACGCTTACCCATTTGTAGAAAAATGAACTTTAAAGTGATGCGCAATTTCAATATAAGTGGCCATACAGTGACGTAAAATCGAAGCATCCTCGCAGTGCAGAATCAGAATGCCATTCACAACATTAATAAACAGGTGCAGATCACCATATGTATATTCCAATGCACGGAGCATATAATGCATAAGTTGTTCCCATGAAAATTTTGTCAAAACATCTATTCCGTAAAGGTCACTGCTCCACATGACATCAGAAGGGTGCTCTGATGGTTCCAAAGCTATGCGAGGAAATGATGGAAGTTTCGTCAATTCTTCGTGTAGAAAGTATACTCGCTGAGGTAGCTGAAATTTTGAAATGAAAATCTTTAAAAGGAACTCACTAATTAAAAATACCGTGTTTTCCGGACAATGCTTCAAAAGACTTAAAGTGAACAATACTTTTCCCAATTCTGAAGATTTTCGTGCATAAGCCTAAATCATAAGTTATAAGTAAAGTAGCATGGGAGATAATAATTTAAAAGTTTCAACATAGGGTACCGCGTTCCAGTGACGTTTTTTCGCTTCCTCTATTTGTAGTTGAACCAATTTTAATTCTGGATAATATGAACGTCGAAAAGGATAATAGTCGCGAACAAAAGCATTTTGGCTGCGCAACAATCCTTAATACAACAGTATAATTTTGTTATCAACAATTTTTGAAAACCAGTTGCTCACAACATTTTTGAATTATATAGCAATGCTTAGAAATAAATTTTATAATCATACTGTTCAAAATAAAAAAGACATTTGATAATTTTTTCTTTAAGAATTGCTCATATAATACATCTTCACGCAATAATATTTAAATTATTAATCTTCCGGCATGCAGTACTTTCAGCTATACTGACTTTTCAAAATTGGTAAAACTTCTGATCTTAAAAGAAATTAGCAAAACAATTAATGTACCCATTTTTGAATAAAGAAATGAATAAAGAATTTTGCATTGCTAGCTTTTCTTTTTAGCAATTCAAGCGTCACTATTTATTTAAGAAGTTAAATAATCTGAATAAATTTATCAGAGCATTTATGGAAATTTCAATGGTTGAAAATATCAGCATTATGTTAACACATACCAGTTTTCAAATCTATCAGAAAAAATTCACGCTGTCTGTCAAGTGGAATGTTGAAAAACTCCAAACTCTCTGACATTAAATGCTGAAACTGAGTGACCTAAATTAAAATTAAAATCTTTGATTATTAACAATTAAAATGACAAAATATGATAGAATTTTAAACATCAGTACTTCGTGAATTTGAAACTGTGAAGGAATACTGTCCACTTCGGGTCCGTGTACAATTATTTTTTTAGCACTCGGAACGTTAGCAGTTATAAGTAATGTTCCCTTGAAAAATATCATTGCATATACCACATATGAAAAACAAAAATTCATGCGAAAAACTTACATCACATTGTTCTTTACGTAATGTTTGTTTTAAATCTTTAAAAAAAATGCCTTTCATACTTGGTACAACCTAAAATATATAATTATTCACGACAGGGTAAAATTTGTTGCACAAAGTTTTCCTTACAAGCCACAACAAACTGATCCCTCTAGCAATGGAAACTTGAGCGTCTTTTGAAGGTGATCTTACATAATACATCACAAATCCAATCTGCAAGGAAATAATTATACAGTAAAAAAAACAATAAATAATAAATTAAAGAAAAGCATACCATGTAATTGAGAAGCACATAAGCAGCTTGTGATGGTAAAGTATCGTAATGGAGAATCAGTTTGCGCAAAGTAGAGATCATGAATTCCTAAAATTTCAATTCAACATAATCATCGCAAACGCTTGTTCATTTTTTCATACTTGTTTTTTGTCGTTTGTCAATTTTTCAAAAATGTAACGAAAAAAAAGAGTGCTATCTTCTACCATGCAAGTCCAGACAATACGATTAACCACTTCTGATACTGAAAAACAAAATCATGATCTACCGTTATAATACTTCAAAGATTTCATTAACCTGAGGTTCCATCACTGTCAATTCCATCATCGTCTAGCAGCTGAATCAAATCAACTGCAGCTGAACAAAGAGTAGAAGGGAATAATAGCTGTGCTAAAGGAACTTGCTTAGTTGTGTGCCCTTCTCCATCCTCTTCCTCGTTCGCATTCGACCCGCTTAATTGAAACAATGCGGGCTCATATGCGGCTTGTTGAATTACTGCAGTCGCGTAAAGTGTAAATTTTGCTCTTTCCCCACTTTTTGCTTCTTCTGCATGCTGCATAGCCCGTTTCACTAATTCTTGCTTTTGCTTTCTTCTCGTTTTAGTCATTGTCATTATGGATTGACTCTAAATTTCAATCATCATAAAATTATCCTCTCATCAGTACTACATTTATAAAGAAATTTTTCCCAGTGAAAAGTTTTCAAATGCTACAATGCCATCAAAATTATTTTTAAAATCTAAGCAAAGAAATTGTTCTTGTCGATGTCCAACAAACATGCACATCTTACCATAGTGTCTTCTTTCAGCTTCAACTCTTGTAAATTTGTTTTTACGTGAGGCATCCAAGATGGGTCCACTATAGGTTCTTGAGGTTGTCCTACTGGAGGTGATGGCATGGAAAAATCTATGTTCGGTGGCGGAGTCTAAACAATATAATTTCATGATGTTGTTGTTGTAATTTTGGATTACAATTTCCAAATCAAAGTAATAATATATAAATAAATACGCATGTCAGCTATTTGATTGCTTGATTAAATTACAAAGGTATGTGGAAAGAAATTATATTTTGTACTGTTACAATATCATTATGTACTCGTATATCATTTTTCACCAAATTACGTCATTTCATTTTACGCATTTTACTACATTTACTTATCACATTTAATCAACATTTTATAACCTTGAATAACGCTTGTGCTTTGTCTTCCATCATCAACCAGGCATGATATCGATTTTTCCAAAGAACATAAAAACGCAACACCGCCGCTAAACGTTGGGCTGGATCTGAATGGTGCAGGCTGCTATTCAGCATGTTTGCTGATAATGCAGGCAACTTTACGGAACATGCAATAAACGATGTGGCTAAAAATATTATACAATCAGGATATGATGATTGCTTTAAATACAATACGACATCTGATAAAGCAAGAACTTTCTTATTTCATTCAACAATTTTGCATTCATTTACGGCACACTAATGCTTCATAACTGATTACCTGCACTAGTAGAAACGTGACTATCTTGTTGCAACATCATTGCCCAGGCCATGTGGATCATATTGGTGAAATCGTCATCACTTGCAAAGTACAAGCATTTCATAAATGTTGATAACGGAGCATGGCATGGGTTTTTCACCTAAATAAAAAAAATTATATGACTGAAAAATTCAAATATTACTAAAAATTTTTCAATGCAATAAAATGTTTTCTACTTGAAATTTTATGTACTGCAATGTTTGTTGATCTGATTCTCCATCAGTTGGATGAGCAACTTCTTGATGATAGTTTTCAGCAGATTTGACTTTTGCCTAAAACAAAAAACCATAGCAGATTTAACAAATTATGAAATATTTCAGATTACTTCATTGCTGCTGAGTTTTTCAACAGAAAGCGGTTTGATAGAAGAGTTTGTTTCAGTTCGATCTAGTACGCTTTTAGAAATGCTTCCATCAAGTGATTGCGTATTTGACGTCTGAAAATACATATTCAAATAGGCATTTGTTTTGAAGGAATATTTATTTCATGAAGTACTTTTGGCTTCATTCCGGCCAATTTCTCCTTGTAACGTTCTTTAAAATTCAAAGCAATTGCCTTTCGACGATCAAACTGACCATCCCAAGGAAATGTTTCACCATAAACCTTTAGAATTCATTTTCATAAATTTTTAAACCTGTTTATTTCTGTATCTATTATATTATAAATTTATTTCTATTTTTGAATTTATCATAAAATGTAATTTTTTATTTGTATTTTTTGCTTATTTAGTGTAATGAAAGAGCCATAAACTTGCATTTGATCGAAGTGCAATTATAAAAATTATTCTAATAAAAGACACAACGTGTTACTTTTTATCTTAGATAAAATATTTTTATCTTTCTGAAACTTTGAAAATTAAATTTTGTGAATTTTAATTATGCATATTAATGAATGATAATAAAATCTGCTCACTTTTCTCAACGCCATTGCTAAGCGATAACTTTGCCTGTAACATCTTTCAAAGCAAAGAGGATGGCACACTTTATGATGGTTGCAAGAGAAGTTAAACTGACATACAAGTTTGGCAACAGTCTAAATATTCCTCATTTAATAACAATAAATACAAAAATTAAATTAAAAAAAATTACTTGAATCCAAGGAAAACCTTTTATTAAAAAATCGTCACCTTCATGCAATGAAGTATCAGCAAGACTGCTTTCGTGATGCAAGCTTTCAGCTGACATCAACCGTGAGCCAGTCAATTCTCCTGAGCCAGTTTTAGCATCACCAAAGTCATCAGAAGCGGTTGACGAAAGGCGACTTTTTCTACGCCGCTCTAAAAGAAATCAACAAAAATAATTGACAATAATTTGAAATGCAAAATTGAATTCAATTAACTGCATAAAGCATGCACGCCACAATTTCCATCTACATACATTCTAGGTTCAACATTTCTAAGCATATTTCTCTTAATTATACTCATTCTCATTTTTAAATGAATTCATTCGTTCATTCATAATAAAAATCTAATAATAATGTAAAACAAACAAACAACAACAACAACAACAATTTTGATTTATACAAATGAATACCTTTAATAATTTACTGACCAGAAGAATTGCAAACAGATTTACCTGATTCTTCAGCTTTTACATCCTTTTTGTGAGAATGAATAGAACGACGATTTACTGAACCAGTCAAAAATGCACTATGCTTAGAATTCTTTCCAACCGCTGTGGTAGATCTCCTGGTTGTCACTAAAAATATGTACCACTTTAAGTTCATATTTTTTAAAAGTTTATGATTTAAATCAAGTTGCTTTTCAAATTTATAGAAATTAAAAAATTAAGTTACTTATTGAAATTATCTTTGCAATTAAATTAAATGTCAAAATCACAAAGGAAATAAACAGACAGCTGAACAGATAAATAGTGCAATAAATTACATTTTTTATATTTGTGCACACAAAATTAATGGCAAATGTTCATTACTTACTTCGTCTGCTTTCTGCGCTAGTTGGATGGTCATCTGAAGCATGCTGACTTTCATTAGATGAATGATCCCCATCCAAAGTGCAAAAGCTTATGCGTCTTTCAGAGTGTGGAACTGCAAAAAAAAATAAAATATTAAATTAATATTTAATTTACCATTTAATGCATCAGTCACTTACATAATATTTGATTGGGCAAGTCAGCGATACTTTGTAAGCTTTCGCTTTGTCTAGAAGGTGAAAATGTAGCGCTCAAAACGGACCACCGTCTTTGGCTTTGGAATTTTTCAAATTTTGAATGTTTCCGCATATGTGCTCTAGAGCATATTATAGCTTGGTATGATTCTCTCAGAAATGCAGATATTTCAAGCAAAAGCATGCAGGCTATCATTTTTAATGCTATTGGACATTCTTCTCCAGATGCATTGACAATACCTGGAATATAAATAAATAAATAAACATATGTATTTAATTAATAAGCAGTAAAACCAGGTTTAATAAAATCCAAAATTTGCATAAACACATAGCAATTTATACGTACTTTCATCAAAAAAATCTTCCAAATCATCGCTCACTCTAAGCTGCGTCTTAAGAAGTTCATCTGAAGGTACGGAAAAATTACCATAAGTTGACTTTTCTTGATTTAAAATTGAATTCAGCTTAGAACCAAGTGCCTGCAAAGCCAATATTTACAATATGCATAAGTCAGAATCTTCACAGGTATTTGCTTATTTACAAGAGCCCAATGATAAAACATTTTTCCAGCATTCTTTTGTAAAAGGTTTGTTCCCCTCAAAACGGATGGCGTGCCTCGACCCAAAGGTGCACCGGAAGTGAATGATTTTGACGGTTGGCCCATGCGTATCCACTCTGGCCAATATCCTCGATTGCAACGATGGACAAAATAGGCGCATTCGACCAGCACTGCAGCTCTTGATATCACTGGAGCTTTCTAAAAAAAGATAAAACTTTTTTCTCTGCAGGATAGTTTCAAATTTAAACATTCTGTACGAGATCAAGCATTGAAGCAACAAGGGGCGGATCAGGCGCTGTTCCTGGACGACAAGTTTCCAATATAAAATTGAAACGTCGAATACCATCTTGAAGAGCACCGAGAGAAACCATGTCTTTTGGTGGAATGTTTAAGCTATCCATAACAGTTTTCAATTTCATATCTAAATGTACGATGGTTTCTAAATTGCTAACTAGCACAATTTTTACCAAATGCAAAATTACCCAGATCGTCTGATTCTTCAAGATCTTCTAAAGTAGGTCTCAGGCGATCACGAGGTTGACTTTTCAAATTTGTAAAAGAACTCTAGAAAATGAAGCTTTTAAATTAATTGCATAATTCCATCTAAAATAAATTTACAATAAACAAGAACTTCTTCTTGTGCTTTTTATCAGGAGCAGTTTCACTTGGCAAATCATCAATAGATCGATCAATATCTGAGCTTGAGTTTTCCATATCATCAAAAACGGATGGTATCTGACTTTCTGACCGAACAGATTTCAAAATATTCAAAGCTATAAATTAAAAAAAAAAGAAAATAAAAAAATCATAAATGCTTACACATATCATGCTTAGCTTACACAACGGTAATTTTCGCCCTTTTTTTCTGCCTGAAGTAATACTGAGCAAAGGGGAGCTTGGAGAAACTGCCAAATAGGAATCATTTGTCAAAGTGAACCGTGGTGAGCCTGAATTGCTTTCTTTTTCTGAATCTTCGGTTTGCTTGAAAATTTAAATAATATTTCAATTTAATTTTAGTATTAGAAATTGTACAAATTTTCATTTTTACCCGCTTGCTGCGGCGGAATATCCTTTGTCTCATCGATGCCCATTCTCTGCTGTAATATGGTGCAGGACTTGCCATGCGACTGCTGTCACTGTCGCTGTCAACAGGGCTGAAACACTTGGATGTTCTAAGTAAAAAAAAACCATTAAATATTCAATTAATAAATCGTGCTTGCTTCAACATTTACTGAGCATTTGATTCAGTCAGTTTCGTACGCTGCACAGTATCAGTCAATGCGCTTAATTCGACCATTCGAAACGGATGTCCATGATAAATTTGTAAATAATTCATCAACAGACGAATGTCATAATGAAGAGACTAAAATGTAGAACAGAATGAACAACAGATCAAAAATAATAACTTTTTTATTGCTGAGAAGCTTTGAAAAAAAAATATTACCATATTTTCAGGTTGTTTGATTTCTTTCATTTGATTAACCATTTTTGTTACAAGAGGCTTCAATGTAATGGAAACAACGACTCCTTCAATTCCCCGTTCATCGGACAAAAATTTATTTTTGTATGTTGGATTCGGAGATGTATCTGGCTTTGTACGAACTATTCTACTCACAGAACGACTTGTAGCTGCAAATTAAAAAGTTTCTCTTTTGAAATATGCTAAACAAGAAAAACTTAAAAAACGTATTACTCGATGATGCACTGGGATCTGTGCAAAAGCCTAAGAGAACATGCAAAAAGTCGACGACTTTTGCCAGTTCATTGTTTTCAAAAAAATCCAACAATCCTTTGGAAAACAATGTGGAATTCATTTTCTGCAAACTGCTTAAACACGCTTTCGACTGATTGCGCAAGAAGTTTGCTTGCAAAGTTCGAAGACTGTCATTGCATCCATTTGGGCAACCAAGATACAAAAGTATTCTAAATGTACATATTTATTTATTTATTTATTTATTTATATGATTATTATTTGAAAACCTACTTGATAACTGCTTCCAGAACATTCAAGTAGACATTTCCTTCCATCTCTTCGTCAATACTATTTTCAGTACTTGTGTTGCTTGGTTTTTGATTAGTACACGATTTGGAATCAACAGAATTCAAGCCTATTTCTAGATCTTGTTCGTTTTTGGTATTCTCTTTATCATTAAAGTCATCAGATCGGTGTGCGATTTGTTCAAATAAGTTCATATCAATCACAAGTTGTAGCATTTTCGTCAGAGTTTCACAAATGCGAAAAGTCATCGGTCGATTAGTAACTTCAAACGCAGCTCGAACGATCATATTTAAATTTAAATCTCCATTTTTCAATATGAACGGTGTAGAACCAACTGCCTGAAACAGAAAACACATTAAACAGTCTTTCTGTGCAGGCAGAGATATATAACAGTTTTGTTCAAACTTATATATGCATATTCAAACTGTAGTATGTAAGGCATAAATTTAAAAAAAATTTCATATCACCTCTGCAAAAAAATCTGCATAATAAGATATTTCAGAATCAGTTGCACATCGCTTTATCCACTGATTGTTCGCAACTTGCATACTCTGCGATCCACTGCTGTCTTCTGATGCTGATGATCTTAAATTGAAATGTTAACCGTGCACATTTAGATCAGTTTCTTTCTCATAACATTACAATAATTTATAAATTATTTACTAAAAAAAGCAAAAAAAAAACAAGTTGTTGCTTACTTTTTTTCATTTTTCTTATAATTTGTGCGACGAGTCGAAGCTGCTTTGGAAGCTTTAAAGTCTTCTAATTTATGCTTTTGAAGTTTCTCTTTTTGAAAATTATCACAAGGAGCCTGAGAAACGCCAACTTTTCTTTCTGATGGTATTGGCATGGAGAAACTACGATGGCGTGAAAAGCTAGCTTGCATCGTATCTTCGTAAATTTGCCTCAGTCGATTGTAATAATAACACAGTGCCCAATATACACCACTTTCTGCCCATTGTCTAATGAACAAACATCTCACCACAGCCACATCCATATACGTTGCCTGCAAACTGCTCAATCCCAAAGCCTGCGAAACAGGCGTACTAGATTTGCTTTCTCCACTGCTAAGCGCACAAACTGCATCCTCGTTTTTCAAATTAAGCTTTTTATCATTAGTATCAAATTTCTGAGATTGCCTGAGATTTTCTTCAGCTCGGCGTGCCACGTCCATCTGAGGTCTATTCGAAGGTAATTGATCACAAATTTCTTCGCTAGGTGGACGAACAAGCGGAACCGGAGGCACCTCTTCGTGAGATGAGTCAATTTTGTTGTATGAAAAAGCGGCAAACGATGACAACACTGGTGTTTCACAAGAAACAGACATGTGCTCTGAGCCGCAAGGAGATGAGTATTGTTGTGTAATCACTGAAAAGATAATGTGATTGAAAAAAAATATATAAATCTGCTTGCACGTAATGGAAAAATATTAAACTCACTTCTGTGTTCAGGTGATGAGATGTGTTGCGGCGAATTTTGATTACATTTGCAAGCGTTGTTTCCAGTGTCATTTTCATAAATCGCCGAATCGCACAGTTCGCAGATGATCTTGTAATGAGTATAAGAGCCTGGAGTTGCCAGATCTTCATTCGACCAAGTGGTTGGTCCGCATATTTCACCCAAGCATACAAGCGGTGCACGGTCAGAACAATCGACAGTCTCGCCGCAGTTGTCTTCAATATAATGCCAATATCGAGCGATGCTTTCCAAGTTCATCACCTCCTCGGTTCCATTTTTTTTCTTTTTCTGCAAAATGCCGTTGAACAAGCCTTCTCTGGATTCTTTCTTGCCATCTCCGTTGGCGGCTGTTCGCTTTTCAGAAAACAGAATGCTCATCAAGCTGGACTTCTTTTGCAACTGCTTCGGGTCAGCAATATGCAAAGAATGGCCATCGTCGAGCTTAGGCGACTGGGAAGACAGATCTGTCGACAAACCAGCACCACCAACACCACCAACACCGCCACCGCCCATGTAAATATTTTTGGCGGCAAGAGACGGCTGCAGTGCTCTCTTGAGCAGAGGCAAGCACATGAGTTGCGACGTGCGAGGTTTCACCGGAGCAGCAAAGCAGAGCACATCCGGCTGCTGGTATTGCCACAGCGCTTGCCAAAGAGAAAGTCCCGCTTCAAGTCGTATATTTTCCACAATGTCCACC
The DNA here is from genome assembly GCA_001447645.1 of Trichinella pseudospiralis. NCBI lineage: Eukaryota > Metazoa > Nematoda > Enoplea > Trichinellida > Trichinellidae > Trichinella > Trichinella pseudospiralis. The sequence goes on from JYDV01000014.1 coordinate 307,224, forward strand.
TGACTGAGCAGATGTATCAGTGGCACAAGCATGTAGACAAAAATTTGAATGCTCTGCACTGAAAACAGATGTTGATTGAGCATCTCTTCTTGAGTAACAATGCGATGATCGTTGCTTTCCGTATCCATGCATTCCACGGCCGAATCGAACACCAGCCAGTGTAAAATGTAAAGCATCTTCAACAGTGACTGTGACAAGCGCCCCTTCTCTTCAGATTCACTGCGCTCGATCAGCAAAGCTGCACAACAATGCACCACATGCGGAAATGCGGTACGCACAAAACGCCATCTCGGTATGGACTTGATTGCTTCAGAAAGATTCGGCGATAACCCGTGCAAGATATTTTGGACAAGCACTCTTTCAAATGTCTACAATTGAAATTTTGCTTGCAATCATATTCATCATTCAAATATTCTCTTTTTATTGTTCATTTTGAACAATATTTAAAAAGAACACTAAGCAACTGATGAAACACTGTTAATTAATTGAAAAATGTTTAAATTGTAAATTTGTTTTAAACTGCAAAAAAGAATTGCACAGAGTTAACAACAGGTGCACCTCCTGTCAACCATAAAGTGAACAAATGATTGAATACGTCAACGGTTGTGGCTGTGAATTGGGATATTGAAATTTTTTGGAAAAAAACAATTTAATGAATTAAATTTCAAAAGATTGAAAAGCAATAAAAAAAAGTTTGCTTACCACGCATGATGCTTCGTGTAGTTTGCCAATTTTCGGTCCAAGAAAAGGACTGAAAAGAAATCAAATATTTTATTTGAATGAATGAATGAAAATAATTTGCTTTCAAATAATTCTGCTTTTGAAATTCTTATTTTTGGTAAAGAGATTCATTCTCAAGTGATTTTCAAATCATTAAAATGATACCAATTGAAAATATAGTGAAAAACAAAATGAATTTTTTATTTTGTGAACAATGAAAATGCTGAACAAGTTTCACTGGTTGACCATCCGTGAAAGTTACACATCATTATTCAAAAGTCATTCAATAACACACAGAGCAGCGTGAAAAAGCCAATGCTAGCCAGCTAGCTAACATCAATCGAATCATCCGAACAATTGACAATAGCCGCAGCTTTGTCCTGCGGGATGGAATTGCACTCTCATCAAAAGATTATCTTCACTTGATCAAACACTTCCAAACACACACAAATACTCAGCAGACAAATCAAAATTAATATTATCTCAAACAATAATTTCGGAAAAGAAAAATAATAATTCTCAACTAAAATTATCTATACTTCTACAGTTGTAAAAAGTTATTCATTTCTTGTGAACTCGAAAATTTTTATCATTTATTAAAATTTCATTAAAAAAATTTTACTCACGTTCATTTTGTTTCGATCGCGATGATCATCATCATCATCATCATCATTTCAATGCTTCAACAGTTGTAGAAGCCGAAATACTTTTGTCACAAACTGCATCATCTTATTTACAACTTTCCTTATATGAAATCTTTGAACAGCACTGTGATCAACATATTCAATGAAAACTACTTTACTATACGAGGTCATCGAAATCTTACACCACCAAAGCTGAATAAATTAAAAATAAAAAATTTTCCATTTAATTATTTCAATCAATTATTCTAAATTTAAACAATGCGAAATACATTTGATTTGAACAAATCATTTCCAATGTGAAAATACATAAATAAATAAGAAAAACTGTATGCTAAATTTTCTTAATAAACCAACAATTTGAAATAAATTTCAAAAAAAAAAAACAACATGATTACAGTATGCTAATGTATAATTGGTTTGTTGATTTTAAAATTCAAGTTATCCAATCAACAAAAAGTAAAAAAATGAAAAAAAGAAAAGGAAAAATAGTGATAAATGATGAAATTATGAAAAAAAAATATGCCTAATAATAAGGTGGATAAAATAATTTCATTGAAACGAGCCGGGTTGGGAGAAATGAGTACGGAATTGTGGTCAATCAATAATTAATCCTCGAAATGTGGAAAAAGTGGAAAAAGCAAAGCTTAAAAGCAAAACAAGCTTATTGTTCTCAACCAGCTAGCTATATGGCAGCAATCTGATGGGAAGAATTGTTCACTAGTGGAAAAGAATTAATTGTTAGCTAGAGAAATAATTTATTTAATAAATGAATATGTGCTTGTTGAATGTGCTGAGTATGTGTGGTGTGTATGTGTATGTGTGTCGTACTTTGTTTGTCGCCAAAGGAAGCTTTGTACGGGCAGTGGTACACAGCGGCCTTCGTCGGCTTCTTTACGCTTGCGGTCAAGAAATTCCGGCGAACCCGAGACCATTTGTGCCCAGCACTGTGCAAAGGTTCAACACTGGCCAGAAGCAGGGTCAGTATCTTTGTTCGGTGAAGAAAAATGCTCGGATGTTGAACATGCTGCTGCTACTGGTGAAAAGTTTGTGCTCAGTTTGATCGATTTCCTCAAATTGACAACAACATTCACACACGGACACAGCACTCTCAAACGGCCACAGATACGCTGAACGAAAGAGCATAGAGAATGTAGAAGCGCTTTTAAGAAGCGAAGACGCGAAATCTGGCTCGATCGATTTCTAGACGGAAGCGGTTACCACCATCTAGCCAGCTAGCTAGCTAGCCAGCCAGCCAGCCAGCCAGCCAGCCAGCCAGCCAGCCAGCCAGCCAGCCATCCATCTATTAGCTAGCTAGCTAACTCTAGAAGCTATAAGCTGAACCAAGCTAGCGAAAGCATGCAAACATTATTTGATCATTGAGAAAGCGGTTCACACGAATTCACGTTCACAATTGATCGTTTGTCCAAGCAGCCGAGGCAGCTGTCTCTTCATCTTCCTCTGTTATATATGCAGCATTATTTTCTATTTTTTCTTTCTTTATTTCTTTCTTCCACCCTCCCCCTTTCTCTCTCTCTCTCTCTCTCTTTAGCTTTCTTTTCTGATGCTAATTACCATTACCAAAGAAATAGCTTTTTCTTTGGTCGTAATTGACGTCATTAACCATCACACCTGATATTTATTGGCAGATATTCAAATTGACTTTTAATTCAACAATATTCTTCTGTTCAGCTTGTGCCACACGCTGCGATTTACACTTTTAATTCTACATTAACCAATATATTACATTAAATCCAATAATAATAATAATGCATACAACTTATTATAGTTGTTGGCTTTATCGATTATCCAATTATTCATTTATTTGTTTATTTATTTATTTATTTAGAGATCAACTTTTTCTACGCAACATTTGACAATTTATTAGTATTTTTCCATCCAAAAAATACTGTTAAACTTTTATACTCATTATGCAAAGTTTTAACATTTCAACAGAAAACGACAACTTTGAGGAAACAATTTATTCCATAAAAATTTATAACAGCTGCCAAGTAAATTTAAAAAAAAAACATTTTTTTTTGTTATTTTTCATTTTTATTAATAAATTTTTGAATGAAATATAAATTATTAGAATGTTTTTGACGTCAATTTAGTTATACTTTTATTTTCAAAATTAATTCACAATTATTAACTTTTTGCGAACTGCAAGTTTACCGTTAAAATTTTAAAATTATTATTGCTAAAAGTATTCAACAGCACAATGTCAGTGCCATTGTACAAATTTATTAAATAATTTCTTGTTGAGCATTTTTTATATTTTGAAACAGAACATGGCTAATGATATACTGTAATTAGTGTCCAACTTCAAGTGAAAATTGAATTTTCATTTAAAAAAAATTTTTACTTCATAGAACACTGATGTCCAATCAATCATTTCATTTCTTCAAATCAAATAAACAAGGTAAAATATATTTTTTGCATATTTAATGTATTTAAATTTACTTTGCTTGAAGAAAATAATTTCAACAACTTTCAACAAAAAATGCTTACACCATTTTGCAACAACTACACGAACAAATTTGAAAACATTACATTTTCAACAAACTAATCTTGAAGAAAAAAAAATAAAAATAATTGATTTATCGTTTAATTTAAAATAATTTTTGCATATAAACAGAAAACAATTTTTAATTTTACAAAAATTGCAACTTCTTCAGTTTTGCTGCTTTTGGGGAGATGAAAGAGTTGAAAAAAAAAACATCTCCACTAATACTGCTTGCATGCTTTTGCTTATTTCAAAATAATCCGACAAAATTTGAAAAAAAAGCTGATACACGTTTCAATGTTTTGCTTTACACACGCGCTGATACATAAATTATTCGACGATTGTTTGAATGTTTCATCAGTTTATTTTTCACGTTGAAAAATTCTATTCAAAATAAGCATGTATCATTGTGAAAAATTTTGAATTTCAGCAGAAATTATTTTTTTGTTAAATGGATAGATCAAAGTGCAATTTTCAAAGCAATATATATGCATTTATTTTAATATTACATTCACAATGACAACAAGCTACTTGATTTTCTTCTATAAAATATTTTAGTTGCAAATGTTATAATACGAACAAAAAATGTTTCCCAAATAACCCAATAAATGATGGAATAATATATATATTGCAAGGATATATAAATATATATGTATATAATATGCATAACTGTATATGAAATTGACGTTAAATGAAGTAGTTGATAGTGTTTCACATTTCACAGATTGGCAAAATGCAGTTGGTCATATGTTTGTTGGTAAATATATTGGTGTTGATGCTGGAGTTAAATTTGCTTGTCCTGGCGATGCAAGCGAAGGTCCAAGAGAAGGTAGAAATATATTATTATTATTATTTGGAATAGTAGTAGTAGTAGTAGTAGTAGTAGTAAGAGTATTGGCAACAAAAGTTGAATTTTGAGTTTGCATTGGTAACTAAAAAATTAAATTTAAAAAAGAAAATTCATATTGCATTAAAATAGATGTTTAAACTGTTTATTACTTGGAAAAAGCTGCGCATGTTGTTCTGATTCGGTGGCAGGCAGCGTTGCATGGAAATTTCATTTCGCATAATTTCTGTTGGATAAAAACTCCACTGATCAGATTGACGATACGGTGTCGAACTGATGAATTCTTGTCTCGGGTCAAAAGATGGCCAAGTATAGTAGGCTCGTTCATCCGGAGATGTCTTCTTTATTATTCGTTTTCTATTAATCAAAAAAGAATTAATTTTATATTAAAATCCAACATTTTTTTTGTTGTTGACTAACAAATTTTTTTTTTACTACTGTGATAAAACATTGATTTTTTTTCTGAAATAAAACTAACACAACATTTGCCATTTGATTTATCATCAAGTGCAATCAAATTAATATCACATTCACAATCTTTGAATGCAAATTTAAGAAAAAAAGTATAAAGTGAAAATTTAGTGAGTCAAAAAAAAGATCCTTTTTTAAAAAAAAAATTTTCAAGAACATCTTTCGATGGTGAACTTGGATTAAAATCTAAATTTAATATATTGAATTACAATTTTTTTTAAAGAATAAGTTGTGATTAATTAAAATTTTATAATTGTTGCTTTGAAACAAACACTTAAACTAACAAGTGGGCATACCTCCGTTTGAAATTGCCATCGGAGAACATGTCGTCGCAGTCCGGTGCCAGGGTCCAGTAGTTGCCTTTGCGATCGCTGCAACTAAGCATGTTCTCTTTTGGAATTTTGATGAAACAAGTATTCAGGGACAAATTGTGCCGGATACTGTTTTGCCAGCCACGTTTTGCGCTGCCTTGCAATGAGCTGTAATATGGAAAGTGATTTTCAATGTAGCGGTATATTTCGGCTACGGTCATTCTTCTGTGCGGATGACTTTTTATGGCCAACGAAATCAAAGCCACATAAGAATAAGGAGGCTTTTCCAAGGAGACCGTCCTGTTCGATGGTGTGTACAGCAGATCTGTTGTATAGGATGATTGTAATGGTGGTGGTCTTTCGTCGTCGAATGAAACAAACGAATGAGCCGAATTTGAAGCCGGTGATTGATTCATAATTTCTATATCCAAATATGAATAGTTGAAATTGTAATTTCTTTTTAATAAATAATAATAATTAGAATAATTAAAATTAGAATTAGAATTAGAATAGCAGAGAGTGACGAGTAGTTTTTTCCGCACTGCACAGAAAGTCTGACCGAACTTCACCGATGACAATAGAACAAATGAATAGAAGAAGAAAAGGGGAAAAAAGAACCATAAACTGACGAATGAGAGAACGGATGAAAAAAAACAAAAAACAACAACAGCACCACCGGTGGAACCACAACTACCATTTCTTACTGTAAAAATATAATTATTTTTTTTTACAATATCAAATGTACAAGTTTTGTTGGATATATATATATTTTTTTTTGACTGAATGTATGAAAAATTATTTTAACAAATTTTATGCGTTTCAACATTTCTCTTGCTAATGTTGAAATCAGAAAGATCAGCAAAAATGATTTTGATAAAGAAACAGAGAAAAAAAGTTTTACCGTTGCTGTTGCAAACTGCTCCTTTGAACATTGGAAGAAAAAGATCCGCCGCCGCGGCCTGTATCAAAGTGCTTTGCCGTCGCCACGTTGGCGCTCAATCTGGCCATCTTTGACCATTTGCTGCACCATTATGTATCACTTTTACAAAACAAAGTTGCAATGTAAAGAAAAATATCAAACTGCATATTTTTCATACAAATCTATTTTTTGTTATTATTATTATTAAAAGTAATATTATTTTTCTGATTAAAATTTTGGAAAAAAAAACAGAATAAACATTTATCATTGTAGTTTCAATTTTTTCAATTTATTCAAAAGCAACTAATGCAAAAATAATTGTCAATCTCATGAAAACTTTTTGTTCAAAAACTCATCACCGTTCGTCTGCAATACTGAACTGCAGCAATAGTTTGAACAAAACAATTTTCTCTTTTGTCAATATTCTTTTTCACTTTTATTACAATTCCCACAACGTACTATTGTTGTATTTATATGGAAATTTTAAACAATAATTTTATTTCCAAACCTGGTGAACAATAGAGTATGGGAAAAACCAAAAAAAAACTCAAAATTAATTAATCATTTTTATTTTCTTTGAAATATGCAAGAATTGAACAAAACAACAAGAAATATATATATATATATATATATATATTTATTTATTTATTTATATTTTTGAAATTCTATTTATAAGTTTGTACATTTGTGAAAGAGCTGGTCAAAAAATTGACACCAACGTGTTACCAAAATCTGATAACAATCTTCAACGCTAGTGAAATTGAAACATTATTTTCTTTCTGTTTATTTATTCAGTTGTTTTTTTTTTCAATTTTTCAATCTTTCATACAAACCGACAAACAAAATGCTCCACTGCACTTCACTTGCACTATGAGCTTTTTCAAACAACCAACGTTGCAAACAAAGAAATTTCAAAAATCATTCTCCAACTGCAATTTCTTGTTTGTTATTATTCATGTTTTGTTCTGGTCAAAGAAATAAAATAGAAAAAATTACAACGTATTCTTCATCTTATTTTTTTTCATAAAAATAAATGATATGCAAAATTTTGTAAAATTTTAAATTCAACTGATGCAAAAGATGCGACGAAAAAATGCAAAAAAAAAACAATACACACGCATTTCGCCATTCATTTCTGATACGGTCAGATTTTTAAATATAATCAAGTTCGAAATTTTCAAAAAAAAAAACAAAAAATTGATTTCGTCAATTTTGCTTCTTGGGCAACGGCTCGCCTTTGATAACCGCTTCCAAATCTGCCGCATCCAAAGTCTCACGTTCTATCAGACATTCTGCTAAACGCTTGTGCGTAGCTGCGTGAGATTTCAAAATTTTCATCGCCCGTTCATAAGATTCCTACGAGAAAAAGCAAAATCCAACACTGACAACAATTCAACGAGCTGAACAAAAATACCTGCAAAATACGTTTCACTTCAGCGTCGACAGCTTCCATTGTAGAAACTGCAGGTCCTTCACTGATGTCGTATATCACATTTTTTGATCCTTTAATTACTCGAAATCCAACCTGAAATTGAAACCTTGAAACTTTATTCTATTATCATTTTAACAAATCAAAACAGAATCAAACCTTGTCTGACATGCCGAATTGTTTAACCATCAACAATGCCAGCTCTGTAGCTTTTTCCAAATCGTTTGCGCAACCACTGCTCACCATGTCCGCTCCCCAAATTAACTCTTCCGCCACTCTACCACCCATGGACACATCAATCATTGCTAACAATTCCATTTTACTATGCACATGCTGATCTTTCTCCGGTAGGAATGTAGTCTGAACAATATAACATTATACATTAATATTAAAAGTTAAAAAAAAAAGTACACAACACTTCATACTAAACCCAGGCTACTGCCGCGAGGTAAAATTGTTATCCTGTGCACAGGCGTAGCATGCTTTGTAAAATATGACACCAGCGCATGTCCCGCTTCATGATAAGCCGTTACTAAATTGTCTTTTTCGTCGGGGATGTAATTTTTCCTCGGTGGACCTAATATTGTTCATTTGATTGCAAAACAATGGCAATTTTCATCAACAACACTACCCATCAAAATCAAATCTTTCGCCATTTCAAGATATTCCATAGTTACGCTTTTTTGGCCATCGGACGCGGATTTCAACGCAGCCTGATTAACCATATTCTCAATATCTGCTCCTTAAATTAACAAAAAATGCTGAACAAGTTCAATTTCAAAATAAATAAATTTAAAAAAAAACAACTAACCACTAAATCCTACAGTGCCTCGAGCTAGTAATTCTGCGTCAACATTGGCATCTGCCTTTATTTTCGACAAATACAATTTAAATATATCGGTTCTTCCTCTCACATCCGGCAAACTCAGATGCAGCTCAAGATCAAATCTTCCAGGACGAAGTAAAGCACTAAAACAAGCAAAATAAAAGAGAATAGTATATACATACATATATGCTTACGGATCTAGATCTTCATGACGATTCGTGGCCGCCAAAACGATCACTCCTTCACTTGGCTGAAAGCCGTCCATTTCAGAGAGAAGCTGATTGAGCGTCTGATTCGGATACGAAACTATGCTTTGGTCAGTACGTCTTGTTCCGACAGAATCAATTTCATCAATGAAAACAACACAAGGTGCTTTCTCTCTAGCAGCAGCTATCAGGATGAAGCATTGAAAAAATAAATAAATAAACAAACAAACAAAAATATACACAACAATTTCTCACCGAATAAATCACGCACACGTTTTGCGCCCAGACCTACGAACATTTCTTCAAATTCAGAACCAGATGTATTGAAAAAATTAACACCAGCTTCTCCAGCTATCGCTCGAGCAAGCAGCGTTTTACCAATTCCGGGTGGTCCGACCAGCAGTACACCTGAAAGAAACATTTGCTTGGTCAAAGTGGATTTTTCAACAAAATTTACATTCTACCTTTAGGTAGACGACCACCCAATTCCAAATATTTATTTGGTTCTTTCAAAAAATCCACAACTTGCATCAATTCGTCCTTTGCTTCATCAATCTTAATCATAAAACTTGATTACAATTACCTTTCAGAATTAACATGCAAAAAATTTTTACAAAATTATGAAACAGTTGTGAAATATGCATCGTACATATTGAAAACATAACAAAAATGTACAATTATAAGATTTAAATTTAATATGTTTCAATAATTTACTATGTTCATTTATTAATACAGCCTATCGTCGTGTAAACTTGAATATCATTAACTGCAATTAATTTGAACTACTTTAAATAACCTAACTTTCAAAATCAAAATTACAGTATATCATGATAATGAAATTTAATTATTTAAATACAATTGTCTTTCATTTATATATTTTTAACGCATACAAATAAGTAATGAATTAATTTTCAAAAAATTGAAAAATATATTTCTGCAAATGATCTTAATCTGAAAGATAAATGATAAAAAGAAGTTGCAATTAATAAACATACTCCTTTAACATCGCTGAAGTCGACGAGAATATCCTCGGGTGCAATTTCTTTAATAGTTGAAAATAGCTCTGCGACAAAGTTTAAGAAAAAAAATCAGTTCAAAAAAATAAGTAAAGCGGATAAAATAGATTTGAACTCACTGTCAGACCACAAGCCATATTGAATGTACAACTGGAAAAAAAATGGAAGCAAAAACAAAATAAATATGAAAAGTAGAAATTTTTTTGTAAGACCACCAGATGCCAAATAGCCTTCAGTAAAAGCGCGCTGAAAATGAACACTGGGATTGATAAGACGAAACAAAGAAGCACAAATCAAAACGAAGAAAAATTAGATATACCTTGATTAATTCTTTTGATTCTTCACTTTCTGCTTTTTCTACCAAAACTTCCAATTTTTTAACACTTCCTCGCCAAGGAAACAAATTGAAAATTTTCAGAGAACGAATCTAAAATGTGCATTAAAACAATTTATAAAAATTTCGTCTCTTTATACTTTTGGTTCAATTACAGAACTTGGTTTCACTTCTTTATTAATACTGTCCGTCACGTGACGTTTTGTCTTGAAACCTCGAAGTTGTACATGCATGCAACCTCGTTTGGTAACAATTTGAAATAAGTGATTTTCAAAAAAACAACTGAATCTTTTCAATTTCGCTGAGCTGGAAAAAGTCGAAATGTCTTTAAACAATAATTCTGCAGATGTTAAACATTTTAAATCGTTTCGACTGTCGGCAAACGTATTTGGCTTTGTTACTTCGCTGATCGTTGGTAAGCTCAAATTTCCATCCAACTTGACAACTTGATCACGAATCTATAATGGTATTTTAGTAAAGCATTGATTATCATAATCAACAATACATACCAACTTGCGTGAAGCATTCGCTGTTATCTTTCTAACAGAAAGCAGACGATTTATCACTTTCGGCAACGAGAGGCACTTTAAATATTCGTATGGGTACAAAAACGAAGGCTACAACATAGTTATCTTCTTATTGTCAAATGTTGATATCTTTCATAATTTACCGTTATAGGATTTGTAATGAACGGACTTGTCATTGCATATATTCTTTTCGTCCAAATAACTGGCAACAACAAAATGCTGCATACAAATCGAATTACATAGACACTGTTTGTGTTTCTATGTCTATATGAAAAGACAGGATGCTTTATAATTTATCATGTTGACCAAAAAGAAAAACAGACCAAAACAAATTAATATCATCAGTATAACCTCTCAAATATGAGTCGAAATAAATAATTTTTTTAATTTTCTTAATTTATCAAACAATTTATTGTCCAATGCAACAAGCAAAAACTGAAAGCTGTATTTTGATTAATTTTACAAATGTAAAATAAAAGTTAAAATAAAAAATTTGCAAATTTATATACCAATTGACAGTATTTTTTCTTTATGCAAGTGCAAAACAATTGACATTGAAAAAGAAATAGCTAATGAAAATTATTCATGGAATACTACAGTACTTTTATATGTCTATAAATCAAGATAGTATAAAATTCACTCTCCAAAAAAAATGCTTGAATAATTGTGGAAATTTTCAAATAATTAAAATACTCAATTCTTCAATACAAAAATGGTTTATATTAATTGAAAATATTTCTGAAACACTGACAAAAAATAATGAAACTTTATGTTAATCAAATTACCAGTTGAAATTACAAATTCATCTGAAATAAGATGACTGGTAAAATTTATTTTGGTACTTTTAAAATTTAAGTTTTTCAAAAAGCAAAAATAAATTTTTAACAGAAATAAAATAAATCAATTCTGCAGAAATCAAATTTTTTTGACAAACGAACATTTATACTTATAAAATTAAGTTGTACTTGAATTTCAGGATAATTCTGTTTTTGAGCCAATGTGATATTGATTTTAATAAACCGAATTGGCAGTATTGTTAAACGCTGATAACGAACGAAATAATTGAACAGTAATTTTAAAGATCTGAAAATTATCAAGTTAATGTTGAATAATTTTCCATTTGAAGCACTGGTTTACTATATTGAAATGCACATCAATAGTGTTATCAGATTTAAAAAATTATTTATAAATTAAAAATTTCATATTAATTGAATTATTTTTAATGTTTATCATTTTGTATTTTTAGTATAATATACAAGGACATTAAAGTCATTTGTGTTACATGTACTTGGGATTAAATTGTAGAATAAATTATACGAGTGTAAAATATTTATTGAACTTGTTTATTTTATTAATTACTGTTTGAATTTTAATCCATAAAAAGAACTTTTGTACAATGTCTTGCATTTCTTTACAGTACTTTAATATTTACGGTATTTCTGTAATATATTCCGCGCAAGTTTGAAAATTCTTATAAAGAATATTTACTTTGCAATACGTCAGAAATGTAATTTTTCTTCATTAAACATAAGTTGATACAGATTCATAGGTTTATAAAAAAAATATGGAAAGCATTTTCTTAAAATATAGTCGACATTCAAGTTGATAAGAATGTTTTTTAGGTATTTGTATTAGTATATGTAACTTATTTGTAAGAACTTATTTGACGTATGATATGGCATGATAGCAATTTGTTTGTGCAAAAGCAAGTTATTCAGCAGAAATTTTTTTTTACAGAAAATGAAGCAGCATTTGCATGTGATGCAACGATAGTTTGAAAGTGATGAAAAAAGGTATTCTCGTTTTCATGTTTGATGCGACTGCCGTTTGTAATACCGATGACGATAGGTATTATTTTTTTATTGAATTTTTTTCTTCTGTTTTTGTTTATTTATTGTATGAAAATATGTAGATATTTGTTGATTGATTAGTTTTAATTTTTCAAATTAAGAAACAATTTAAAAGGATCAATTTAATTTGAGTTTAAAATTTGAATAATAACAACCATAAGAATTTTTAAAATGACGTTATTTGTTAAATTTGTTGTGAAGAAATGTATAAATGGAATTGAAGCAACAATTTTCGGGTTGATGATGGGTTTTTTTTTCATTTTAATGTTTCACACATAACAACAGGGTTTCTTTTTCTTTTCGGTTAACTGACAAATAGCACCGGTTTTTCATTTTCTGCATTTCCAGAATTTGAATGCAATTTTTCATTTTTATGTTTCTTTTGACATATTAAAAATTTTCTTTTGAAATTTTATTGAATTTTTAATTTTCCAAAAGAACACATTGAAGATTTGAATAGGAATAATTAATTATATATTAATATTGATATAGGTGGGGTAAATTAAAGTTGTTGGAAATTGTTGTTTGTTTTTTCCACGATGCACGTGCAAAGAATAATATCATGGAATAATTAATTATTTGCAAATTGAATAAAATTTTAAATAAATTTATTTTCAATTCGACACTTGTTGGTGATGAGAAAATGTTGGTAGATTGTTGAATGAGAGTGACTAAATTTGGTATTTTTCAAAATGACGACCGGTTCTGTTTAGTGATTCGTTCTCATTTCTTGTTACGTCATTTGTTGTTTGCGGCGTTGATGAGTCAGTCAATTTTGAAAAGTTGAATATTTATATTTATTATTATTACTATTATTATTTCTGATTGCCGTTGGTTGGTGGAAAATTTTCTGTTCTATCGTCGAAATTTGCCAAAAATAACTTGCGGTGAGGGCGTGGTTATCAATAGATTTGGTTTTATTTTATTCGAAATATAAAACCCTAAGTGCTTGAAACAACATCCAATCGACAGTTTCATTTTCAGTTCCGCTTGTTCTGTTGGTTTTCTCTTTGACAGTTTGCTCACGCTCAACGCAACTCTACCGACAATTGGTAAAATAAAAAATAATTTCTACAATCCAAATTAAATATTAAATTTATTTATTTCTTTAATGAGAATATGCAATATAATAATGTTTTTGTTTTATTTTCAAAAAATAAATTAGATTGACTTTTCTTTTCTTTGACTATAACTAAATTTAACTTTTAATTCTTTTTTTTCCACGAATAAATAGTTCATTAAGACAAGGCCCGTTGTACTGAAATTGCGATGCTGTTTTATTTAATAACCTTTATTATTACTTTTATTCATGTCTTTTGGTGTACCCATTTCATATATAGGTTTGATGTGAGTTGCACGGTCGATTTGGCCGCTCTAAATTTTCAGCCTCTGGCAAACTGATATCTATATATATATATATGTATATTTGCAAACTAATTGACACACACACAAAACAATTGTTCATCAGAAAATCTGAAAAAATTTTTTCCCCTAATTTCATTTGTTTATTATTAATTTTTGTGAATAATTTTTAAAATTAAATTTTCAACAGTGGAAGTGAGGGTTAAAATTGAAGATCAAATTTGACATGACCATATTTGCACAGACATGTGTAGTACGGTTATATAGAAGCTGTGCAAAGCAATGAGGATAGATGGACGGCAGATGTTTGCACACATGTGTATAATGCATTGATGGATGATTTGACAAATTATAATATTTTTGGAATAAGAAAGAAGAGAACGTAAAATGGAAATTAACTTACTTACCATTATTGACAGCATTTGTATTTTTCAATGAAAAATAATGAATCGACGGTAATTTTGTATAAATTATTTATTAATTTCATTGAATTTAACGTGACAAATTTTTGTGGAAGATCGGAAATATTTTCTCCCCCGTTTCGTCGGTTGAGAGGGTTGATCTTTTCTGTTCAGCACCGTCGGGCTTATTCTTGCATCTGCTTTTGATGACGATGATCACAATTTTTCCAATCCATTCATTATTATTAATGCACAATTAAAATTGGAAAAAATTATAATAATAAAATTGTTCGACACATTGTTTTTGATCAACTTTTTTTTGTTTGTTTGTTTTTGTTCTTTAATCATTGCTTTTTGTTTTTTCATTAATACAAATTAAATAAATATTTGCATAAGTTGACGACGATTGCAATTATTGAGCAAAATATTATACATATGTATATAGGTTTATTTTATAAAAATTTTCTGCCCTTTTCAATACATTTTTTGTAATAATCTTCCAAGTTTGTGGTTTTTTTCATTTTTTATTTTCTTTGATATATATATATATATATATATATATATATATCGACTGTTGTTGTTGTTATTGTTCTTTTGGAATGAATATGAATGAAATTGTAAATTTTTTCTTTATTTTTCAAATTTTATAATGCCATTAATGATAGATCGATCGAATGATTGATCGATTAATTGATTAATGGTAGAGGAGACTGATTAATTGATTTGTTCAAACTTTTGCTTTGAGCACAGTTGACAATGCTGAAAAGAGGGGTATGATGAGAGGGAGGCAGGGCATGGGGGGGGGGGGGGAGGGGACTGTGAAGCAACACCAAGCAACGCTTGAAAATAATTATAATTATGATTATTTTCATAATTGCGATTAGCTTGTGCTGACGATGATTGGTGTAAATTGAAAAATTAACAAATAAGGTGCTGTTGTGTTGACTTTGGAAATGCATTACACTTGTCCAGCATTTTTGCCGTGCAGTTGAACAAAACTGACCAAATTTAATAATAAAGTTATTGTTAAAATTGTTGTTTGGCTAATTTATGTTGAAAAAGAGGAAAAATTTTTCAAGAAATTAACGTCGAACGAAAAGCATTTTATTCATCCGCCCACGCAGCTGCTCAGCTTTTATTGATCAGCAGCAATAGCAGCAGCAGCAGCAGCAGCAGCAGCAGTAGTAGTAGTAGTAGTAGTAGTATTGAAAATTTGTTTCACCCTTTTTCTATGCATTCAATTTTCTTCCTTTTGTTCTTTTTGTTTTGTTTTGATTCTTATTATTATCAATTATTACATCATCAAAAGATTTTCAGTAAAAATTCCCATACTCACAAAACTCACCAAATACTTTTTTATATCTATTCTTGTTGATGTTGTTGTTGTTTGGAAAATTTTTTTTTTCATTTTTTCATTGAGAAATGTAAGAGGAGAAGCAGAAAATTAGAATTATTAAAACAATTGTAATGTTAAATGAAATTTGAAATTTTTTTCAATTAAAATAATCCATTTATTCATTGGTATTATGTATTGGTTTATTTTTTTCTGCATTTACATTTGCAAATTTAGCGTAGAATAATTAATTGTGTAATTTTCAAATCTACACATGCTGTTTGATTGTGTAGAAAATGTATAAGTAATAGAAAATTTTATCACAAAATTGTGGAAAATTTGAAATTTCAGAGATGAATAATTTTTTAATTTTTTTGTTTAATTCCATTTTCAACACATTAAATATTTCAGGTGTCGGTGGTGGTGATTGTTTGACTCTTCGACGATGTTGCAGTATTGGCAGCATCGTCGGTACGTGGTTTGGTGTTGCCGGTGATGACGGTATATTGCTGTTGGAAGCTTGTTTTCGAATGCTCTCCTCTCGCTTGTTGATCAAGTTGCTCAAGTTGACGTTCACATTTTTCGTGCTGTTGGTGTTGGTGTTGAAATTGAAGCGTGGCCGAGGCTTCAGTTTTGAATATTCGACCACCGCCAACACGGACATCCTGCTCCAACCAAGTCAGTCGCATACCACATCCGAAACCGGTGGCTACACCACCGCCGCCGCCCTAACTGAACAGGAATCGCTTGTTCCACTGGGGTCGGGCGAGGTTTCGTTTGCCGAAGGAGGTGAGCCACCGCCCTCGCCGAGTGTCGACGAAATCAGACGCATCATCCGGGACAACAACGTCCACGCTGACGTGCTCAACGAGAATCTGTTCGGTCCGGTGGAGAATGTCAGCTTCGTCATTGTGGTCCAAGTGCACAGGCGACTGAACTACCTGCGCAAATTGGTCGAGAGCTTTGAAGCGGCGCCGTTCATCAACCGCGCCCTTTTGATCTTCAGCCATGATTATTACGACGTCGAGATGAACGGATTTGTCAGATCGATCCGCTTCTGCCGTGTCATGCAAATCTTCTATCCGGACAACGTCCAGATCAGTCCGTACAAATTTCCCGGTCAAGATCCACTGGATTGTGCGCGCGATATTGACAAAGCTCAGTTAATAATATTTTATATATTTATAATTTTATAATTTATTTTTTATATTTGAAAAAAAACGAATATTCAACAGAGCCCAGAAGGAAAAGTGTCTCAACTGGGATTCTCCGGATCGATACGGCCATTATCGTGAAGCATCGTTGACTCAAATCAAGCATCACTGGTGGTGGAAGGTGAATTGTTGTCCCTCTCTCGTTGACATTCCCTTTCATTCATTAATCCGTTCATTGTCCGTCCGTGCAGATCAATTATGTATTCGATGGTATCCCACGGTTGAAAAATTACAACGACTGGGTGCTGCTGCTTGAAGAGGATCATTACGTTTCACCAGACTTCTTGTACACATTCGATTACATCGTACGCAATCGAGACAAGTAAAAATTATTGCATTTTTTTTAAAATAATTATTTCATTTTTAAAATAAATTTTAGTCTGTGCAACCACTGTCAAGTGATCACGTTGGGTAGTTATAGTCAGTTGAACAAACTAAACAGTCAACCAAATGCGGTATTTTTTCATTTTCATAATTATTTCATATTTTATTATTAATTGTTCTTCTTCTTCTTCTTCTTTTATTAAAAATAAATATTTCAGTTGAATGTGATGCTCTGGTTTTCTAGTCATCACAACATGGGCATGGCAGTCAATCGTAGTACATGGAATGCAATTCGCAGTTGTGGTTCGGTAAATTTTTAATTTCAATCAACAACAATTATATATTTTAATTCATCAGAACTTTTGCAAATATGACGATTACAACTGGGACTGGTCGTTGTTGCACGTCAGTCGACAATGCATGAATCCACCGTTGTCGACAATTGTCGTTGCCACTCCTCGAGTATTTCACATCGGTGATTGGTCAGTTTGTTTGTTGGTTTATTTGTTTGTTTGTTTGTTTATATTTGCAAATTTTTTTTCAGCGGTATTCACCACAAGGGTCGACTGTGCACAGCGGATTCAAGCGCTAACATGGTCGTCACACGACTGAGAGATCTGAAGCCGCAACTTTTCCCGGAAAATTTTTTCCTCAAACTCTCAAACCGTCGATCTCCGAAATTGCCGGCAGAATACGGTGGTTGGGGTGACAAACGGGATCACCAACTTTGCTTGAAAAATATCATCGCGCAAGATGTTTGAAATTTATGTTTTTTTTTTGTTTATTACTTTATTAATTATTTATCTTCTTCCATTTTGTTATTCATCAACGCAACCGTATATATATGTACGGTTGGTATGCCTGTGTGTGTTTGAAGATGGTTTTCTTTTTTTGAACAGAGAGTGCTTTTTTCTCAAATTTTTCAAGCTGCGTTCATTTTTCGTCATGTTCACTGAAATGCACATATATAATATATATTTTTTGTTTTTTTTTTCATTATGAAAATTTATGAAATGTGCCTATTTTTTAAAGAAATGTTTATTACTTGTCTGTCATCTGCTAAAAAAAAGAAAGAAAAAAAATTCATCTCATCCTGGAAAGATTTGTCATACAGAGAGCTGTTCTGAAGCTACCACACTTTCTACAACTGCAATCTACTTGCGCTAACTACAGCTCTCTCTACTATCATACATGTATAGACAGAGGAGATACATGCATAGATTGATATTGCTGTATTTTTCACGTGTTAATATTTTTTCCATTACTTTCAAATTTCAAGTCATTTTTATGCATACAAACAAAATGCAGTCAGTCAGTTTTTTCCCTTTTTTGTTTTCTTGTTGTTGTTGTTGATGATAAAGTAAGTAAATTGCATACCTCATCAACTTTTGTAACCTGTGCACAAACAGCATACATGTATAACAGTTTATTTTGATTACTATATTCCAACAGAATTTTCACAACTATTTTTAAAAATCCCGTTTTTAACCAGCTTTGCAACTTCTTATTCACTGCGCTTAAGAAAATGTAGTTTTCCATATGCGCACAAAATATAAGAACAATAATAATAATGATGATGTTGATAATGTAAATTCAAAGCAAGAAAATTCTAATCTAATTTTTCAGAAATGCATTAAAGGTAAAACGTAAAATTCAGAAACGCCGCTTATTAAGAAAAGAAATTTTTCCGACGAATAAATAAATATATGATGCTGCTGCTACTGTAGTAGTAGTAGTAGTAGTAGTAGTAGTAGTAGTAGTAGTAGTAGTAGTAGTAGTAGTAGTGATTTCACCGTGTTGTGGCTTTTAATTCAATAATTTCAAGGATCGTTGAGGTCAAATTCAATGCCTTCTTCAGCAAGTGTCTTTGCCAAGTCTTCGCCAAGAACTTCAAGTAAGCGTGCTTCGTATTCTGCTCTACCCAATTTACTTTAAAAAACAATTTTTATTCCACTATATCCAAAACAATATTATCATTTTTATGCATAAGAGAGTACCTACCTGTTCGTTTTTTGCACATCTTTACCATTATCATTATTATTGTCGGTTGAAATTTGCACATTCTCTTCGTTCTTCTTTTCAGTTATGCAAGATTTATTGTTCAATTGTGCAACTCCTGCTTGCTGCCTATGCAAGCAGTTTTGACTACCATTCGGTTGGCGATCGTCAGCCGCAGGATCAGCTTGAAATTCTTCATTATGTTTCTCCTCTTCTGCGATATCATCCAAACTTTGTCGTTCTGAATTCGAATCTGATTCTTTTCCAAATTTCTGTAGTAACAAAATTAATAAAAAAAATAATCAATCAAATGATAATTAAAAAATAGAATATATTACTAATCATCATACTAATGTTATACAAGTTGTGAATACGTTAAAATGGAAATTTAATTTAAAGTCTTCTTACTGTTTCCGCATTGCTTTGAAAACTGACGCCACACTTTACATCATTATCCATATTATTGACAATCAAATCATCAAGCTCGAGTTCTCCTTGAAAAAAAATAAATTTAAAGCATCCTGCACTGTTATTACTAAAAAGAAATATCGTTATTGTTAACAGTACGATAATTTTGAAAAAAAAGCTGTCCAACTGACATATATATATATATATATATATATACCATGCTCAGAATTAGGTTCTTCTATGCAATTGTTTTTCGCCTTTTTCTTCATATTATTATCTGCAAAGATAAAATCATTATCAACTATTTTAATCAGAACAAATTTTTGATTAAAAGTAACTTTTTGACAATATCTATCAACTGAAAATAATACTATTATTCATTGATAATGATATTTCTTTCCTTCTTTTTTTCTTCACAAAAAACTGAAAACTCAGAATCAGAAAGTGAATATTAATTTTAAAAAAATTTCACATGTTTCTTTCATTTCTTACTTTCTTCCTTCAAGGGATTTGCATTTTCATCATCATCTTCAACGCTCACTGAAACACTCAACTTCGGATTTATCCACACGCGACCATCATCATAAGTACGTTTTTTACATGGTTTAGAAGCTAAAAGAAAGAAAGAAAAAATAACTGTATTGAATATGTATTATTTAAGATTAAATGAAATAAAAATTGCAAGAGAGTATAAATTGAAATACAAAGAATAACTGAGTCAAGTGAGCTCAGCGCCAACAACTGACCTTTAGTTTGCTGTGGTGGAGGAGAATAATCGGCCGCTGAAAGACTCTTGTCTCTGGGCTTGAGATGCATGAACACGCAGTGCTGTTTCAAACAGCCGCCAGGTTGATTTTCCCAGTAGCAGGGCGTGGTGGATCGCGTTTTGCCGTTCTTCATGTGCCGATATCCGCATCCGGCTTTTCTGCAACGACCTTCCAGCCATGCTTGGCAAACAATTTCAGTGCCGAGTGCAGATTTGGAATGTCGAAATGGACATCTATCACCCTGAAAATCCGGCAAACAATTGAGAAATGAACAAACAAACTTGCACGAACACACAAACACACACACATGCATACTAACCTTGGTACATTTGGAGTAGAAAAAAAAATAGCAATCATCACCATGCAGAGACATGAATAAATCTATGATTTAATTATTAATAAATTGATCATACAAATTTGAATCAAATGTTCAAGTATGTTCAAGATTTGACGATGAAACGTATGCAAATGAAACAACACAGATGAACAAAGTTGATAGAAATGACAAAATAATAAATTTTAATTGATCCCATCATTTGAAAAATGATTAAGCAGTGGAAAAAAGAAAACACCGAGCCAGCCCAGTGTGTTAGCTTGCTTTGTCATAAGTGTCGAACAAATAAATACATAATAATAATAATAATAATTAAATTGTTGAAAAGAAAACAGTAAATAAATAAAAATAAACAACAACAACAACAACAACAGTCGAACATGTTTTACAATTCGAACACAAAGAACACGAAGGAACAAATTCAAAAAAAAAATACAAATCATGATCGAGTTTTCATCTTTCGATCAACTAGATCAAGTATCCCAACTGAACAAGTGGTGCTTGACCAGCATGTCGCGGACGCTTTCCTGTATTGGGCGATTGCCGAGTCGTTTTCTCGACACCGCCGGCAATTCCCACCCCGAGCTGAGCTTGAAGACAAACTGCGACAAAAGTCTGAGCTCGCACTTCAACTGCACCCAGGCTGGACTGCGGATAAACGACCACGGCTGGTACCACTTGTCGACCAAGTCCCCGTTGCTAGTGCAGAGCAGTTCGAACCACAAATGCAACGCTTGCTCGTTCAAGCCGATACAGATCAACGACCGGAACTTGACGTCCATCGAAGAGACCCTGGCGAGATCGTGGGTCAAATTTACATACTGTAACGCTTTGTAAAGCAATTCTTCGGGTGTGAAAATTTTCCCATCCTCGTCAAGTTGAAACGTCTGACTGAGCATCAGGCGACTGTGCACCGATAGATGATCCTTGCGAATCTATACTTTTAGAATGAAAAAAATGGAATGTACACACAACAGCAACAACAACAACAACAACAACAACTACTACTACTACTACTACTACTACTACTACTACTACTACTACTACTACTACTACAGTCTACCTCTTCGTTGGCAACATTTTCAATGAACATCCACGGGTGAAATGGACGACCGAGCAGTGAGCACTTTTTCATACCGTATTCGAAAATTGTCTTCAAAATTGTACAAAATTGATGTCGTACCAATTTTGTAATTTTCTTTGAAAAATTAATTGAAATTAATAATTTTGAAAAAAAAAATTTTTTTCTTTTTCTCTCATTTACTTCCGCGAAATCGTCATCGTCATCGTCGACCAAAGGAAAAGAATAGTCGCGCAGTTGATCGTCGACGAGTTCGACAAATTTGGCCGGGAACCAGCCACGTCGGCCGTTCAACTCACCAATCCAGCAGTGTTCATCTCGGCGCGACAGCACTTCAATGATGTCATTTTTGCAAAAGCCGAGCTCGTCTTCTTCGTGCCGTTCGAAATCGATCAACGCCCTGGCACAACGGCGCGTCTTGCGGTGCGCTTCCGTATACGCGTCGTAATCTCGACTGTGACTTTCGATCGAATAATCTGCCTGTAGAATAGAAGAAAAAAAATTTTAATAAAATTTTTGTCAATAACAACAACGTACTTGCAACAATGCCGGTCGACGTTGAGCCGGCGAACGAGCAGCCGCCATTTCGAGCACGAGTTCGACGATCGCCTGTTTCAATTCGACCAGCAGTTCGGTTTGTCGAACATTTTTCGACGACAACGACGATTGGTCGTAGTCAAACAACGACGACGACAACGACGAAAATGACTTCGAACGACAACGACCGCGACGCCGGAACTGTCGGCGGCCGGAGTTGGTCTGGCGCCGACGAGCCAGTTGCAAGTAGGCGCGCTGCGTGGCGCGCAACGTCCGCAACCGTTGGTTGTCGGTGTCGAGTTGGTCGATCGCACAGAGCAACGGCTCGGTGTCGTCGAGCTGCAACGCAGACGGGGTGCTCGAAAGCAAGTTGAACACGTCGGCCGAGTTGGTCAACGTTCGAAATTGCTCTTGGCGCAGTTTGAGCATCGCCAGCGCCACTTTGAACAGCACCGTCGAGCCGTGGTAGAAGAACAGATCCCAGACGCGCAGCAGCAACGGAAACGGCATCGCCGACGACGCGTACAAAGTCAAGAACCAGTGCAGAGTGACCAGCGACGGTTCAATGTCGTGAGACCGAAACACGGCGTCCACTTCGGGCAGTGAGTCGGCGATCAGCAGTCGAAATATCCGCTGGTCGACCGCCGAGCCGAGCAACGAGTCGGAAAAGTATCCCGCAGGCAGCAGGTCGTCCAGAATAGTGCACATCATCCAGAACGCGTTCTCCTCGTCCAAGAAGAGAAGCAGAGTGGCCGCGATCACGCCCATGCCTTGACAATACCCTACGTCTGGAAATACCAGCGCTATTGAGCGCAAAAGCCGACGCAAGCGCCGAATGCCCACGCCGTCTGCCTTGGCAAAGCAAACATTGCTCGGCAAAGTGCGCATCAAATCTTTCTCGATCTGGCCGAAAGTGATCGAACACTCGTCGTCCTGGTCGTCGACTTTCTTCAACTCGTTCAACACGTCGCCGTAGGCGTAGTCGGCCTGCTGGCGCCGTCGTGTCGCGCCGCAAAGCCTCGGCCAGACGTACGGTCGCAACGAGTGCGGCACGCCGGCGCGCACCAAACTCTCCAACTCTTCCGACCTGGGCAAAAATGACTCCACCTTTTCCCAAGTCAAATCTTCGACCACTGTACTGTTGAACGTGAACTCCAAGTAGGCAAGCCAACGCAAACGCAGTTTGCAATCTTCAATGTTGACGCTGACCGTTGCAAAATTTTCTCCATCCTTTTTTGCAATCTTGAAGCCAAACTGATCGTAATCATCCAAGCACAAGTGTTGACTCGAAGCGCGGTCGAGGTCGTCGTCACCGGCGTTGTCGGACCGAAGCAGACGCTTGGACGGTACAATCGAAGCGACCAGACATGAACAGGGAGTTCCAATTTTGGAAAATGAATCACCAATTTCACCGGATGTGGCACCGATCGACAGACCCTCTTCGCGGGCAAAAGCCACGCCACCGTTGCACTCGGTCCAATCTTCCTCGTCGCTGATCACCGTCGTCGCGTCAATTTTCACACGCGTCGCTTGGGAAAAGCCACGACTGTAACCTCTGTTCTGACTGCGACAAAACATCGCGGCTGAAAAATAAACAAAAATAAATAAAGTTAATGGTAATCATTCAGAAGCCGATCGATCATTTTTATCATTACACACCTCACTACACTACACTACAATAACAGTAGAGCAAAATGATGAAATTATTAATCACTTAGTTGAGTTGCCGTATAATGAAACACATTACACAATATCCATCGACAACTCAGAGAAAAATCAACGCTATTACTGTACTTTTCAATAAACTACACTGCTGGTGGTTTGAAAAATCAATCAAACTTGCAGTTGAACTTTTCAATCGGGCAATAATAAAATTTACAAACAAGCTGAAGAGTTTTTTTACAATTTTCAACCACCAATCTGTTAAGCAAATATAATTAAAACCTACTGATATATTTACATATTTCATTCTCGATAGTATAAAGCGTAATGGACACAAACTATAACAAATAATTCTCTTTCCCTAATTACTGTCAACATTGGCAATAATATACAGCTGAAACACGGCAAAACATTACGCTAGAAAACAAATTCGAAACTGTAAACAACCAAATCCATCATACAAACAATGTACTCGTAGAACAAATCAATTTTCAACATTAATATGAAAGCATTGTTCCCTAATTGCTCAAAGTGTATTTTTATTTAAAATTTAACTTCTTCAATTTTGACATTTAACGCTTTTTCAAATAAAAAATTACCTCGTCTTCACACTATTTCTGCAATTATAAAAAACAACATTCTCATCAAACTGTCAACCAGGTATACAATTTGCCGCTGTTTATCACTTTTCGCATACACACATACAGTATTCACCATATTGATAATATTCAACACTGTTGAAAATGTTGAAAAATTATCACCACAAACCGATAAACTAAGATTCTAACGTCAGAAATACGTAAATAACAATTGTTTACAGTAACTACATGATTTTCAAGTTCATATCTCGCAGTGTGAAATACAAATGCTAAATACTCAAAATGGAACTGGTAATTTTAATATTAATTTCATAATTATAAATTAAAAGTTTTTTATCAGCTTTATAAAAATTTTAATTTCAATTTTTTCTTTTTTGCCGTTAGCGGTAGCGCTAATCAGAACTTTACTTAAACCAGTCAAAAAATGTTGTCGCATAAGTTTTTTTAACTTGGCCACAAAATAATGTTAAAAATTAATAAGTTGAGCAAAGACAAATTCAATAATTTATTATAGTTGAAATGTAACAACAGTTGCTTCCAGAATTTCAGTTTTATTTATAATGCTATAATTGAAAATTGAATTTTCTTAAAAACAAATAACAGCTATATCAAAGTAAATAAACAACAGTAACATAAAACAACAGTCAGTTAGTAATATATCAATAAAATTCTGTATTTTTAATAATAAAAAATATTACTGTAATTTACTGTAAATAAGAGGTGCATGGTTATGAATATGCCATAAACAGAGAAGATGATCTCTCGGATCTATCCATGCTCCAAAAGGTTGTGGTGTCACCCAGTTTGCAAAAAGTCTGCCACCTTCATCTACTCTAAAAGTGTAGGTGCTGATGTTGATTTCTTTGATGTAATTTTTTACAGCCTCCAGAGAAGCATTACAATTATTCGATTCTGTATGAGTACCACTATAATAAAGACTTTTCTACTGCCTAATTCAAAAAATAAAAGAAAACTTTAATTACAAATACCAATCTCCGATGTGAAATACTCGAGATGACTTGAGAACAACAGCTTTCCAGTTTCTAGCAATATGTGTTTGAATATGATTCAAAGTCCAATCCCAGTTGTAGTCATTATACGTGCAAAAAGGCTAAAAAATTGATTTTACACAAAATGTAATTCAAATTTCAAAAAAATAATAATAAACAGTTCATTTGTTAATTCTGCTGTTTGCATGCAAAAGCTACATGCAACATACAGTGCTATTGTAAAAAAATATTATCACAGTGTACATTTCTTACGCAGAATTATTATATTAAATATGTGTTAAATAAACATAAAATAACATATGATTTATTTATTTTGAAAAATTAAAAACATGACTTAACAATAGCACGCGACTTCAATTCATTCCAAAATGTCCTAGAAAATGTCATTCCCAAGTTATGTTTCGATGAATACCAGTATTCAATTTTAATCTAAAATTACGAAGAAAATGTTTAAAAAATTACATGTATAGGTAAAATTTTAATAATGACCATTGTAAACTTACTTCATTAGGAGGCTCATTTTTGTTTACAGGCAATTTAAAATAGTTTCCGGGAACTATGATTTGGCATTCTTCACAAAATCTTAACAAACAAAATTGCATAAATATGCCAATAAGCAGTATTTATTTACAAATCTCTTAAAAGCGTCAAAGAACGTTATTGAAAAAAAAATTATTTTTTAAATGTTCATTTTTACCAAAAACATTTTTTTTATTATTATTTATTTAACAATGTTGTGTGATTGTATGAAACTTTTATTCACCGTAAAAAGTCAAACCGTCCATTCTTCATTATTAAAAAAAATTCTTTTTTCTTAAGAAATATATCTGTTTTTGTTTAACTTTTAAATTATTTTCCTTTTTAATCTTAATTAATGTGCAGTTAAAGAAACACGGAATACTTCTTTGTAACAAATTATCTTTATGCTGTTAAATAAAAAACATTCTTTACTTACTCTTGAAAAATTAATTAATTTTATTAAATTATTTAAAAAAGAATATTTTTTCTTTAAATATTATTTATAATAATGAGAATGAACAGTGCTGTGTTTCATTTTTATTAATACAAGAGCATCAGAAGTTAGAAGATGTTTTACTTACTTTAATTTATCTTTGATAAGTGATTTAAGGTTTTCGTATAAGTCAGGACTGACGTAATGATCTTCTTCTAACAAAGTAATCCAAAAATCGGAATTTTTCAATGCATCTATATATTCAAATGCTTGTACAAGCTAAAATATAAAATTGAAATCAAACTGCCGCAGTCGGAAGATAATTTCTCACTTTCCACCACCAATGATGCTTAATTTGAGCTATTTGAGACACTCTTATGGATCGACGTTTCGATTCAGGACGGCAGCATGTTCTTTATTGAAATAAAGACAATAATAATTTTTTTTTGAATTAAATATTTCAACTTACCGATTGCAATGTTCAGGATCTGCATCTGGGAATTTTTCTTGAAATAATTCCATTCGTAAAGGATAGAACAATTGCAACGCAGGACAAAATTTTATCGATCTCACAATATTGTTCATTTCTTCATCATATGCACTGTGGCTAATTACAAGCAAAACTTCAGAAATGTTCCACACTTTTGACAACGAGTCGATCATTTCCTTGAAATAAGACGGCCTTTTGTGCGCTTGGATCATGAAAACGTGCTTAAATTTCACATTGTGATTGAAGCCATTTTCAACCCAAATTTGGGAATGGTCACTTTGATTTTCAGCTTGCCTTGATTCTGCCCAATAAATTGCTTCGGCCACTTCAGCAACATCATCTTCGCAATAATTTGCACTTGCATTTTTTACAAAATTTATTCTTTGACTAATATTTGTTAAAATTGAGTAAATTGTCAAAAAGCGATTTTCAAACTTTGGCAATGATGATGAACTTTTCAACTCATTTTTGAAATATTTCGTTGAAAAGATTTCATTTAAATTCAATCTCAAAAAAATATAAATTACAAAGTATATAAGAAAAAATATAAACATTGGAACTTTATTTTTTCTTATGTTAATTCTATTTATGTAAAA
This sequence comes from Trichinella pseudospiralis, assembly GCA_001447645.1. Classification (NCBI taxonomy): domain Eukaryota; kingdom Metazoa; phylum Nematoda; class Enoplea; order Trichinellida; family Trichinellidae; genus Trichinella; species Trichinella pseudospiralis. The sequence continues at coordinate 334,895 of JYDV01000014.1, forward strand.
CAACGAACCCATTGCACACCGTTTCGTCTCAGTCACGCAAATTTGCTATTATGGGAAATGGGGTATAAAAGAGGACGAATTTCTATATCAATCATTTTGATTGTTTTAATGAAAACCTACCGTTTGGAAATCTAAGTACACAAACCTTATTAATGCTATTGTTTGTTTAACAGCAAGTAAATGTGAGCTAACATTAACAACTTATCATCAGCTTTCGTAAATAATCATGCGACAGTTTTTATTATTTTACGAGCAATTTAATCAAAATATTATATTAACTACTACTTTTTCGCTGAAAAGCTTTCTTTTATCTTAATAACTCATTTCTCTGTTTAATTTTCACTAATTTTTAGCATCAATCTGCTTACGCATTTGCGCAATTATTTTACCTATACTTAACGTATATAAAACTGCTTTGCGAAAAAAATCCACATCAGTTATTTTTGCTTTACCAATAGAGAAAAGAAATTGAAATCATCAACGGTCATTTCTTTTTTGGAAATTCTTGCTTTATTAATTTATTAATTAATCTAAATAGCGCTTGGTTTTTGCATACAGTACAGACAACTACATATTTATTTATTCAATAAAATATTAAAATAAGATTTAAAAAACACTTTCACTATGTATCGTTACCAAAAATTTATAAATACAGTAAAGCATAAAACAGTACAAAATAAAATTGTTATATTGGAAACCTAACTGAAATACGCGGTTTTGTAGATTGTAACTGAAATCTAGTGATAATTCAGCTAGGGCAAAGATTGTCTTAACAATTTTAGTGTTTTATCCACAACTGCACCTAAAATAAAACTATCCAATACAATAAATAATACCACAATCGTCAGGTAGCTTGCATTCGCAATCGTCAATGAAAAATTAATCATACTCATCATAGAAATTAAAAAAAAATTTCTTACAACATATTAGTATATGCTGTAATGTAGTAAATACCACATCTTTCCTGGTTGAATTACGTTGATGACAACTACAAAGGTGCACTGTGACTGATCCACTGATATCCTTGGTGATCAGCCACATCACTAACAGTTGGCCACTAAAGAGGAATGGCATTCGACCGCCAGGCTGAACTGTCTTATGAAGACCGGGTGCTGCTGTGGCAGGGCCGGATTGTGGTCCCTGAAACCTCAAATTTTTTAAACGCTGCATGAAGAGCACCCCGGAATCGCTGCCATGAAATCGGCGGCCCGATTCTATGCCTGGTGGCCAGGTTTAGACAGGGATATTGAGTTCCTTGTGGAACGTTGTTTCACATGCCTGAGACGCTGTCAGCTACCCCTTAAGGTATCTCTGATACTTTGGAATGCACCGTCAGAGTCATGGTCACGCCTGCATATTGACCTGACTGGGTCCTTCAAAGGCTCGAACTGGCGTCAAAGGTCATTGTCAACGTCCATTCGAAATGGCTCGACATTGCCCCTTTGCAAAGCATCAGAACGAACCAAACGTTGTCGCCGCTTGTTCACATGTTTCAGTCTTCCCGGATACATTGTATCTGACAACGGACCGCAACTCTCACTAATTTAAGCAATTTTGCGGTAACAACGTCGTATCACTCGCGTACGAACGGTTTTCCGGAAAAGGCTATTCGAACCTTCAAAGAAAGGATGAGTAAAGCCGGCCATGAGGTAGACTTCGATGTGGGCCGACACTGATTTCTATTCTCTATTCTTCATTCGATCAGCGCCCCAAACGATCAACCATTCCCTGCGCTTGCCCCTACGATTACTATTTAAATAATCCGGATCTCATATAACAATGGAGATCAAGTGGAGTGCTAACGTCGTAGTGTAGATAACTTTATTGAGTATCAGGATGGGAAGAACACAAAGCAAGCAACGACACTAACAGAATACAGTAATACAACAGTATTAGGGATTCAGGTATAGTAGCGTGGATTAAAATAATGGACTAAATAAATATGCTACTAAGCCTTTTTCACTTTGACGAAAATTGTTCTAGCCCATATTATGAGTCAGCTATTTCAACTAAATAGCGATGCTGCATCTTCTCTTATGAGCTGTTGCTCTACTTGTAATCTAACAGTGATTTAACGATCATCTTGGTTCCATTCTTCCAATCGAATAAGTATTTAACAGACTTCAATCAAATTACTGAAGTTGATTTGGGCCTTTCTTGCATTGAGCTCTGCAATGAAGATTTGCTGCTCCTTATTCACTGGCATGATCAAATTTTTTATAAGATTATCATCATCATCATAAATGATAATAATCATTATATTTTCACAAATTTCACAAAATAAACAATAAATAAAATTTCATAAGTGAAGCGCATATAAAATAATTAAAATAAAAATTCTGTTTTGTCACTCATTCAGTTAAAAACAGAGATGTTACGATTATAATTATGTTGGTGAGAACTGGAGGTACAGTAATCCAGTGCCTTGATTATCTTCAATACAGTAATGGGAGAGATTGCCAACGCGATGAAGTGAGTTATTGCTGATGGTTAAGTGATTTTGTGCCTTGCGGTTAGTCCGTTGTGTTACGATCTTGCATTGAGGTCTTTGCACCTCTGTTTGCGTCTTGCATTGAGTAAACAGTAAGATTATTCGACTGTTTTTGATCTGTGTTTCTCAACCATGGGGGCGCGCCCCTCTAGACGGACGTGAAAAGTTAGCATTTTTAGTCTTGCAGGTGTTCGAAATTTGAAAGTACATTTCTTCTGTAATGTAAAGTACTTCTTGAGCTCGTGCACTTTTGTTATGCAGCTCCTAAGATGCCTAGACAATAGATATTATCAGGTTATTTATAATGCATTGACAAATTGCCCGCCTGCATATCATAATAATCATTTTTATTTTGATGCTGGTGATTTTTTCTTCTCCAATGAACTGTTTTTCAGAGGTTGGTCTACTTTAAATTAAAGTTTCACCGCCTTTCTTACTAGTCATCTTAGTTTCAGCTTAACAGCTTTAGCTGAGTACAATTTATCATTTAACTTTGTACTAAAATAGTATTGAACTGTAGCTCGGCTTGATGCAACCATGAAGCAACAGTTTGCTTTGCGTACATAGAATACATACTGTAGCGTGTAGATTTAGCTTTATTCAGTTAAAAGTCAACAGTACAACGCGTAGTTAGAAACTGTTCGATAATCGACGTGCGAGCGCGCATAGACATAAGTTAGCTGCTTATCTTCGAATTACAGTAATGGAATTGGGTTATTTAAAATCAAGTAAATTAGATACTACTAAGCTACAGTAATATTTTGTTCAAGTGTTAATAATTACGACACATACCTCACTACTTTTTTTTGGGGGGGGGATGCGCTGACACAGGTTGAGAAACACTGGTTTTTATGATTTATGCTTGATCGTGCACACCGGACAATCGCGTGCGGGTAGTCAGAATCACGTTTGACAGAAGTAGAAATGCAATCCACTATAATTGAGGATCAAATTGTGCGACTGTTGTCACCAGCATTTGGTCCGAGCTGGAGTCGAACCAGCGACCTATGGATATCCGTCCATTGAACAATGACGAAAGCGGCCGTACCCTCACTCCTTTCGAAGCTGGTTGTCGACAAGGAGAAACTGAGCTTCGCGATGGAACAGTTTTGTTAGCTGTGCGACGCTCAAGCGCCAGAAGATGGGATCGCTGAAGAACTGCGGTTGTGGAAGAACTCTATAGGGAGAAAAGGAAGTCTCAAGCTGATTTAGAGATCAGTTTGAGTCCGGAAGAGAGGAAGAGTGCCATGGAAGAATGGTTGAAATTCAACCGCAGCATCCGAGAGATCAGGGTACGGGCGAAGAGAGCAAGTGGTACCCGGCAGTCGGTGAGGAATGAAAATCCAGCTGCAGGAACATCCGACAGTGAATGGGCCGCTCGATTGTTACGGTACGAGTTACTGAAGTTGAACAATGACCAGTTTCAGTCAATCTGAGATCAGTTTGAAAACTGCGTGCATCAGCACCCAAGGTTGTCCAATGCAGCCAAGTTAGCTTACTTGCGCAGCTGCTTGAGCGGAAGGTGCTGATCATCATCTTATTTAGCAGCAAATTCGACTTCGAAGTAGCATTGGAGTGACTTCGCGACGCGAAAAATTCCATCGACCTGCCAATGACAGCTGCTGAAATTCTAATCTTATTTAGCCGGGACCACCTCCCGAAGCCCGTGAGAATCAAGTACGATGGGAAGATCCGGGCGGACGAGACGATGGCTGCTAATTTGACGATTGTTTGCTTATGTAAAGGAGGAGTCTGATTTGGAGATCGGAAACTGCACGTACTGGAGCGACAGCGCAATAGCCCTGTGGTGGATTCAGATGCGCGGCGATGGAAGCCGTTTGTCATCATTCGGTTGAGAGAGATTCAAGATCTGATTCCCCTCGATCGATGGCGACATTGTTCAGAGTGGTTGACGACATTGTCCGTGTGAGAGAGAGAGAGAGAGAGAGAGAGAAGTTGCATTGTTGTAACAACTGCGTGGCCAAGATTCAGAAGGAGCGTGGCCTGACAACTAGATCAGAGCATTCCTTGGTGTTATTAGATCCAGCTGGAGCAGTGGGATGGATTTCGTCCATCTGGTGAGAGGAAATCTGTTGAGAACTGCAGTTACTGTTCTTGATTATCCTCAATACAGTAATTGGAGAAATTGAAAATGCGATTGAATTGTTGCTGGTGACGGACTGGATAAGTGATTTTGTGGCTTGTGGTTAGTCAGTTGTGTTGCGATCTTGCATTGAGGTTTTTTTGCCTCTGTTTGTCTCTTGTGTTGAATAAACAGCTTGATTATTTGACTTGGTTTTGTTGATTTACGCTTGATTTGGTTGTGCACGCGTGCGGGTAGTCAGAATCGCATTTAACGGAATGAGCAATACAGTCTACTATAATTGAGGATCAAGTTGTGCAATTATTGTAGCCAAGTAATTAATAATGACATATCTAATAATATTATTGTAATGCTATGTAAAATATTTTGTATATATTTTTGTTTATGATGAACTATGTTTCATAAATTATTAGTAGTGAATAATGGTATGTAATATTTGAAAATACAACTACAGTGAAAATGCAAATGCAGGATATGTGCATTAATATTTCCTTTATTGCAAAAAAGTCAAAAAATGAAAAAATTATTGCAGAAACACGGGGAATATATTTTTCATAAGTTAGAGTTTTAGTATGAAAGAACTTTGTAACGACTGCAGGATGCTACAAAAACACTCAAACTTGAACTACAGAAACTGAATTATTCATTAAAACAAATGCAAAAATAAATGCTCAGAAATTAAGTGATGAAGTAATGCAAGCAACTAAGGATGCTCCAGATTGAGTCGCTTCAAATTACTGCATATTATAAAGTGCAAAAAGTCAAAAAATCAAGTAGAAAATTATTTATTTTGGTGCTGCCACAGTTATATGAGTTTTCAAATTTTTAATTTTTATTAATTCCACAATATTGCAATTAATCTATTAAAATGATACATTTATGTAGTATCTTGTACACGAATAGTGCTACCCGGAAGCATATTCTTTATTATTTATAATTGTCGTTATTTCTATGCAAATTTACATACGGTATAGCATTTTCACTTATGCTAATTAGAAAACATTATAATTAGAATTTTCACTCTTTAATGTACATGAAAAACTTGAAAACATTTGAGGATAACTGAAGTGTTCTCAATTTCTTCATCATTATTATGTTAACAGTTTGGTATTTTTATGCGTTTTCATGCATTTTGCTTGGATATTTTAAGGTAAGAGAAGATAATACTTTTTATTTAATTAATTTATTGCTTTAAAGTCTATTTTATTATATTATGTATTTCTGAGCTTTTACGATGTGTATAATAATAATAATAATACGCCACTTGCAGCATTTGAGGTGAATACTTTATACTTGAATGTCTGATTTAGGATGAAGTTGATTGTGCTCAAAGATATAATAATACGGCAATATCAAAACTCTCTAATGCTGAGAGTAAAACCACCAACAGTAGAGAAAAACATGTAAACAGCTTTAATAAAAAGAGAAGGTATTTCAAATTAAAATTGTGCTTAAATGAATTTAATATTTACATAACAAAGGCATATATCAAATGACTTCAATGAAGAATCTTTGATATCTAATCCACCGTGTGATGATAAAAGGTAAATTTTATCTCATGTATAGGGAATATTGCAAAAATTTTATTTAGTTGCTCGGATTTACCAAGCATATTTATTGATTCAAAATGTTGCCGGGATGAAAATGGTCGAAACTTAGGTCAGTGTTGCAAAAAACTTTCATTGCTGACAAAGTACGTTTATTTACTTGTCAGTTAGAAAAATTTTATTATGAATTCTATTTCAATAATTATTGAAAAGAAGCTCATTTAAGTTCAGCTGTTAAAATTAAATAAATTTATTTAAATTTTAGAATTTTAATTGCAATTGCCTCATTTGGGACAACAATGGGACTTTTGTTCGTAATTATTTGTTTTTCAAATGGTAAATGCTGCGTAGCTTTAAGAAAATCGCTGAATATCAGAAGAAAAGCAGTGATTGACGAAAGCGCAAGTGAATAAACAAAATCATTTAATGATAAAAAGAAAATTTTAATATAAATTTGAAAAAAGTTATTTTACATTACGCTTTTTGCACTTTTTAGACTTAACAAATTTCAAGCATGCCAAAACATTGGAAAGAAGTTTATCAAATGGAAAAAAACTAAACGATATGAACAGTAATTTTATTTAAAATTTATACAGTATTGATGAAAAGATAAATTTAAGGAACGTTTCAAGAAAGTTTGATGTATTCAAGAAATTCAAAAATTGATTCCGCATTGCTGGATTTCGTGCAGGGTAACAGCCAAACTTCACCGTCTCTTTCAAGATTTAGTAAAACAGCAGAATCTGAAATGACGGAACATTTCGAGAGTGCACGAAATTTTTCGACCATTCTAAATTCAGATGCAGACATGAAGCCTACATTAAGCGCAGAAAGTTTCAACTCAAAAGCCGTCGAAAGTCAAGAACTATCAATAACAGAAAATGAAACAAATATGAAAAGTGGTAAATAAATAAATATAAATAACAAATCTTACGCCAAAAATTTGACCATGAATTTTATCCTTAGAACCAAATCAATCTGTATGGAATGAAGCATCAAAAAATGAAACAGAATTGCCATTAGAAAAACTCATACCAATACACGATTCGACCCACAATACGTACAATCCAAATAATTCTCAATATTTGAAACCAAAATCTTCAAAAAAATTTGATTTCCTAGCTTCAAGTAGTTTGTCGAATGATGGAAGTTCAAAATTCATTGGAAATTCAAATAGTGAAGAAAGTTTAAATTCAGAGAATCCTTCATCGTCGGCAGACATTGCTAACAGCAACGTTTGTAGTAATTTATCTGCAGAATTTACAGCAGCTTCTTCTAAACGCGAATCTACATTAGACTCACCTATTACTGAAGACAAAAGTGGTATATAATTTAAAATTTTGAAAATTTTCATAGCGCTATAATTAATTATTTTTATTGGCACTGATTAATTGAAACGCTTTCAGATAATGCTAGCAATTCTTGCTATAACACATCTGCAACAAGAAATCCACAGAAACCGGTAGCAGCTGCAAGAAATTTATCCAAATCATCAACATCACATTTAACATGAAATTATTATTCTTACTAACTTTTTTCTTTCTGTTATTTCAATAATTAAGTTTAAAAGTTTTCATTAATTAAAAACATTTACGATTTTGCGTTTCAAATTTTAAATTGATTCAAATTTCACTTCAGTTCTGCAGTTTGTATGAAAATGTTGTTTGAAAAAAAAAGTTTGTTCGCCGTCAACTTTTTTCCGTTATTTCAAAACTGTTTTATTCACAAAATAAAGCCATAATATTTGCATTAAAATTGGAAATTTTCTTTTCTGAACAAGATGAATTCAAACAATCTACTGTTCATATTTATCAATTCTTTGTTCATCTTTAACACTTTAAAATTTGTTATACCAAAATAAAATAAAATTTCAAAATTTCAATTTAAATATAACAAAAATATCTATTTTTCAATGATGAAATTTTTGATAATTATCTATTAATAAACAATTTTAGTATAATATAATGCAAAAACAATAAATAACGTTACAATGCTAACAGAGGTCAGATAACAACGATCTGGAAGACAATGAAACTTTCAACTTTCTTTGTTTCAACATATAGATAATAATTATTGGATAAGTAATGATAAAATCACATTTTTAACAAGGAAATTGATTGTTCTAGATTAGTATTTTTTTTATTAAATAAAAATTAAAGGATAAAGAAACAATGAGGGGATTTTTCTAAAAAGGTTATGATATACAAAAATGTTCTACAAATATTCAGTATTTTACATCAGAAAAGTACTGGGCGTCTCCTATTGTTGTCCAAATTGACAGGTTTGTCAATCAGGCGCTTCCTTGACATTTTGAAATGCTTCAACTCAGCATGAGCTTTCTTGAATTGCTCAACCTGTGCAATAGAACATAACATAACCAAATTATGCCCCATTTCAAGATTTAATTGCATCCATCGACTGTATATCTATCTACAGGATTTGTAGAATCAATCAATGGCAAATTTCTCAAAGCACAATTGTTGCTCATTATTGTTATATTCAACATTGTATACCTTATCAGAGATTGCAGATTAAGATAAATATAATTTCGAATGCATTCACAAATCAAAAATAAGTTTGTTGTAATAAATAGAGAGACGATGAAAAAAAATTTTCAAAAAAATAAAAGAAAATTGATTTTCACTTTTATCAACTATGAACATGTACAGAATAAATCTGCATATGTTTTTTTTTATGGAACATATCTTGTGTCGTATTTTTCTGAAAATAAAACAGAGCGACAATTGTAAAAGCAGATTTTGTGTGCACACCTTTTTTGTACAAATATTTGCTTGTTTTGCTGTTTGCAAATTAAAATAATTTTTTGTTGCTCATATTTATACGTAGACATTATTTATGTAATCAAGATTAATAGATATTTTTTCAAGAAGTCAATAAATATTTACTTTAGAATATTTTCAAACTAATTTGCGGTCTAATTGGCTTATTTCTTTGGCATATTTTTTTTGGAGTTGTAAAATTGTTGTTGAAAAGGATGTTTAATCAGATTTGAAAAATAATTGTGCAATGAATTTTATTTGAACAAATTCATATCCACGCAAAATTTTTTCCATTTAAAAAGAAATAACAAGAAATTACAGAATGTTTTCATATTTGAAAAGAAGAAGGAACTGTCGTAAGATGGTAATTTCTTTTTTTTTTTTTTTATTTACTTGATATTCAAAAAAAATTATTACTTTTGCAAATAATAAAAAAATTTCATTAATAATTTTTATTTTTTTTTTAGTATCAACTATATTATTTTTCATTGCTACAGTTGGTGATTTCATGTTTTGCCGTTGCAAATGTTACAGATGACGAATTGATTGAACTATCTGTTGAATTGGGGAAAATTGACGATTCATTTGCCAAAATATCTGGCGTAACTTTAAATTTACAGAGACGCTATTCTCAAGATTCAACATCATCATTGCACCAGTAATTTCTTATTTTTATTTTATTCAAAATTTGGCAATTTTCATACACAATCTAAATTTCTTTTCAAGGTTATTTGGCCAAATGCCTGCAGATGTCAAATTGAAACCATCTGTGGCTGCTTTTGTGGAACTGTTCGAATATTTCATACCTGAAACGGGCAAAAAGGAAATAATATCAGAAGGCAAATCTAAAACGATTCATAATTTCATCAATGCTGTAGTTGAAAGCAATGTGATGAAAATGCTCATGCAATTTCTCAGGGACAAAAGTATTTTTAATCAACATTTTGTTTTTTCTTTGTTTGCTTGATTGTTCATTTCTGATCTGATCTTCAATTCAACTTTCAAAGATGTCACAGAAGCCAGTAGTGAATATGAATTCAAAAAATATCTTCAAACAGTATGGTTTCAACAGTATTCAAGAAAGAATAACGTTCTCGACAGTTGTGCCTTTGAGCATACATTTCTTGGCGAGATTTCCAATAAAAAAGTAATGGGAATGCACAACTGGATCCGCATGGCATATTTAGAAAAAACAGGAAAAGCACAATACAACGGCTACTATTCCATGATCACTGTAATAATTGGAGAATATTTTAATTGTTATATTTAATTTTATTTAAACTGAAAAAAATGTAATATTTCAGGACAAATATTTGTCGATCAGTTTCACATGGAACAAGGCGACCAAGCAAAAAAGTGGTTTTCTCTTACGAACAAGTCCAGAATATGAAATGGCCCTTTATACAATGTGTTACATTTTTCGAAATGAACAAGACTGCATTGTGAAATTTGGCTCTTGTACTGGAAATATCTTGACTTATTCTTTAGAACGCAGAAATAAATCCTACTTGTCAACGGCATATTTTGTCCCGAATGCTAATTGTAAAAGCTGACAATTGTGGTGAAGCATTGAAAAATTAATTGACTGGTCGCTGTTGGTGTTGTTGAATTTCTTTTTTTTTTGTCATTTATTATATATATATATATATATATATATTGCATTGTAATAAATGAATAAATATAAATGAAAAATTTTTATCTGTGAAATCAATTGAAATTAAAATTAAATTAATAGAGAGAAAAAAAAATTTCTTTTAATTCTTTTATTCGATATGAAATGTTAATTAATTACAGTTAGTCAATAATGTACGTCATTAAATGAAAATCAAATAGAAAATATTTTGTTGATTAAATATTATGCAAATGAATCGCTGAATCATTTTGAACAGGATTGAAAATGTTTGAAGAGAATGTTTAAAAAATAAAAAAGAAAATTAATAATTGTAAAAATAATTAGTGAACATTGTTCACGTGTGGATAATTGTCAGATGAAGCGGATCAAGTTCGTGTTGAACAATAGAAGTGTTACCATTGTATTGTTGTACGGCAACAATTAGATGATACCTGAATATATTTACCCTCTTTAAAGTACTGTATGGGCAATCAGTGGACGGGTTGTTGTATTGAAGTGAAGTCAGCTGTGCGGTCAACTTGTTCCGCTCTAGTCTTGGCCATTGTTTCACATGCCGACACTTTTTTCAATGCAGACGACAAGTCAACTTTGCAAAATTTTCAATTTTTTGTCAGTTGTTTATTAATGCGGTAATTATTATTCATATTATTTCTATATAATTTTTGTAATTAAAAACAATTAAGTTATTGTTAAGATAAAAAAAAAATTTTTTTTTGTTTTGAATTATCTTCATTTTCAAATAGAATGATGATTTGAAATGGTTGGTGATTAATTTAATTTTATTGTTATTAAAATAGTTGATTATTATTATTATTATTTGATTTTATTGTAGATTTGATTGTGATATCCAGCAAGTGGAAACAGATGATAGTAGAAAAGTAGATGATCAGTTTTATGTGAAATCTGTTGACTTTGTTTGGTTTATTTTGTAATATTTTGATACAGATGTTGGAAGTTTTTAATTTCTTGTGTGAAATTGTGCACGATGGAGATTTTGATTTAGAAAAATATATATCGCCTGAGAAATAAATAGTTGTCGTCAATATGCAAGAACTTCTCCCAAATGTGACCTTGGTCATTTTTCTGTTCAACAAGAAAGAATATGAAAAGCGTGTTGGAATTGTGATCAGAAGAAATGCTAAGATGAAGAAGAAGAAGAAGAAGAGCATAACAAGATTTTCAAACAACTCTGTCTATCTATCTATCTATCTGTGTGTGTGTGTGTGTGTGTGTGTGTGTGTGAGTAGCGTTAATTGTTGCCCTTCCACTACTATAGGGTATGGACGGTTATTTCTTTCGTTCTCATTCCAACGGCACGTTGTTAATCGCCCTTGCGGCACCCCCCGGTGGCATTGTTCTTTCTTCTTCTTTCTTTGCTTCTTTTACTTTACGATTTGTCTTTGTGTTTGCTTGCTTTGCATAGTCTGTTGTTGTTTAAAGGATCACTAACTCTTCTTCTTCTTTTGCTTTTGCTTTTGCTTTTTAATTTACCTGATTTTTCATTGGCCAAGTGCCGTATCCTGGGTTTTACTACGCTTTGGTTGGTCGACCAATGAGTATCTGGCCTAGATTTTCCTCGCCTTGCCCTGAGTCAACAGCGGCGTCAGCAGAACTTGCACATTTGCACAGTTGAACGTCTATAGGTCGTTCAGGATGGTCGGTCGGTCAGTCAGTCGGTGCGCAGCAGCTGCTACTTCATGCTGCTGCTGCTGCTGCTGTTGTTGTTGTTGTTGCTGCTGCTGCTGCTGCTACTACTACTACTACTACTACTGCTACGGCTACTATTGCTACTCTTGCATCTTTCTCTCTTCCTGTCATCAACGTCATTCAGACAAACGGTCAACAATCTTACCCTTCTACCTCATAATATCTGTGATTCATCTCAAAGCAAAGAAGAAAAATTTTCACTGCAACAATTTCAGCCAAATTATCTATCAAGTACAACAACTACTACTGGCTTCATCTGAATAATAAAAATTTCCTTCTTCTTCTTCTTCTTCTTCTTCTCTAACATCATCGCTCTTCTTCTTCACAAAATAGGTCATTCAACAATTTGCTCAACGTAATCACCGTTCGCTTAGATGATTAATAATTATTATTTATATTAATTATTATTCATCTTTCGCATTCTAGTTTTATCATTTTGTATATATTGGTATATTTTTCTACGTGGAGAAATTTTTGATCGAAAAGAGAAGAAGATACTACAAATTGCTCCAATCCACAACGCCGGGCTCTTTGTCTTGGTCTTTTGACCTAGCTGGTGTCTGTGCTTTTGGAAGGGTAGTTTTTTTTTTGTTTTTATTGATCGACCACAACCTCTGGCTACAGTACGATGGCGCAGCATTGTTATCGGCATCCAGCGTGCTGCACAGAGATCCAGACGACCTGTTGTTATCTCTGGAAAGGACGTCGCTTTTGACACGGCGTCGGTCGCTTCGCTTATCGTCAGCATCACTTTTCTGCTCTGCTGCGTCAAACTGGGCATTTTTATCTTCTTTCTTCTTCTCTCAGAGAAGTTCTCAACAACTGCTTTTGCGCGCGATTTATTCAACCGCGTTATGTTGTTGTTGTTGTTGTTGTTTGATATAATAATTTTTTGTTTGTTTATTTGTTTAGAATGCTTGTTTACGGGTAGAGAGATGACCACGATCGTTGTTGAAAGTAGTAGTGATGTGTCCGTCGAAATGACGCCTACTGTAGTGGAAGAGACCAAGCAAGTTTCACCGAACACGTCGACAATTGCTGTAGAAGCGACGGCCGCCGCAGAATCGCCTGAAACGGTCGTCGAATCGCCGCCGTCGCCAATGCCAATGTTGCCCTTGTCTGTAACATTGCCGTTGGTTGCTTTGTCGCCGATGCCTGTTGATGAAGATGAACTCGAAGATGAACAGCAAAGCAACGGTTATGACAATACCAGCTCTGAATCACTGACTCTGGTTCCTCTGCCGCCAACACCGCATCCCGCAGAACAACACCAGGAGGAGCCAGAAGAGGAGGATGAGGAGGTGGAGTTGGAAGAATTGGAAGAGGAACGTCAGAATCCGGCCAACAATGTCGACACGTTGACCGACCGTTGCTCGGAGACCGGCGGGGTGTGGCGAGTGCTCTGCGAGGATCAGGTGATCGAGTTCGTCGGCCAGAAAACTGCGGAAGAAGACCAACAAGTGCCTTTGCCGACCACTTCGATCCAGACCCGCACTTGTCCAGTGTGCGGTTATCAGTCCAATTGCATTTCTTCTCTGATCCGCCACCGTCGAGTACACACAACTGAATACCCGTTCCGTTGTCGTCTTTGCTCAAAAACGTCAAAGTGGAAATCCAATTTGGTCCGCCACGCGGCGAAAATGCACGGCGTGCGAGTGGTATCCCGACAACGGGGATCCAACAACCACAGTCACAGTCACCACAGTCACAGTCACAACAATAACAACAACAACAACAACAACAACAGCACAAACAATAACAGTGAAGCCAGCGTGGATTCCCCAGTTGACCAGTGCCCCAGAGCATCGTCCACTGATGACGTCATCTCCACTGCTGACGGCGCAGCGGTCAGTGGAATTGACCAACCGTCGACGTCCGGTGTCGGCGCGGTTTCTGGGTCGCAGTTGGACAATGCGGCCACTTGTACGACATTTTTCCAGTGCACCGATTGTCCGTACGCGGCCAAAGATCGCCAGTCGTTGCGAAATCACATGCAAAAGCACCGCCGAGCGCGGGCCAATTCGGGCGCATCCTCCACTCAGCAGAACGGCAACGGGTTGCTGCGATGCAGGCGGCGCCGGTTCCAGTCACCGCAAACCCCTGCTACGGATGCCCAGCCGACGACGGCGTTCCGTTGTTCAGTCTGCGACTTCAGTTCGACCAATAGTTCCAGCGTCAAAAAGCACATCGCCTGCAAACGTTCCAACCACACCTCCGCCTACGTGGTTTCCTTTGACCAGACGGCGGCCAGCTGCAACGGCGAATCGACCCCGACGCGCGCCAACGGCTTGGCGACAGAGACACCGCCGGCACCGGCGGCGTCGCCCGTTTCAATCAACGGCGCAGACTGCACCGCGACCGAAGAAAATGCAGACGCGGATTCCGCGTCGACCGTCGCGTCCACTTGCACACCGCAGCGACAGAACGGCGCCGGCAAAAGCAACAACAAAACTGCGTCGTCGTCGAAATCAAAGCCGAAATCCAAATCTTCCACCGCTGCCGACGAAAGCAAAAAAGTCGCCAAGAAAGCAGCCGCCGGACCGGCGTGGCAGTGTTTGATTTGTGACCAATTGTTCCTGGTCCGAGACGAGGCGGTGTCGCATTTGAACGACCAACACCGCATGCAACCGTACTGTTGTCTTTACTGCGACTTTGGCTCTGTCGATGAGAGTGTCTGCAACGAGCACGTCGGCTGTTGTCATCCCGCCGCCGGCTTGATGTCCGTCATTGAAAATTTGGCTCCAATCAACAACACCGTCCGACAGAAGTCGACCAGACGGGCGGCGCCGGGCGCCAGCGCCACCTTGCCAGTCCAAACAGACCAGGGACCAAACACGCAGCGTCTGGACGCGTCATCGCCGGCGGCAGTCGATTTCTGCCTCTACCCAACGGGTGTGGCATTCGACGGGTTACCGAAGGGCACTTTGCACTGGTGCCCGCCCATGGCCGGCCACGTGGCCACGTTTACTTTCGAACAATTGGCCGACGTTTTGGACGACTTTGTCGCCATCGTCGACGCCGCCGTCGACGACCATCGCCAACCGTCCTTTGCCGAACAGCTCAGACAAGCCTGCGCCGAGGACGGCTTGTTTCATTTGAAAATTCCAGACCCTGCTGATTGTCAGCAACCATCACCAGTGGACATTCTGTTGGCCAAAGCCGCAGCGTTGGTTTCAGTGGCAACGAGCGCCAACGCCCAGAGCAACAGCAACGTCGGCCATGGTGCCGGCACTGGCAACCACCACCACCACAACAACAACAACCGTCAACAACAAAATCAGACCAACAGCAGCAGCAGCAACAACAACAACAACAACAACAACAACAACGGTAGCCATTTAGAATCGTTCGCTTTGACCGAAGAGGAAATCCAAATGGCACTGGCCAACGGTATTGAACCACTCAGGACTGAACTGTTGAAGATTACCATTGAAGTGAACGGCTTGAAGCGAATGATGTGGCAGTGTCGATTTTGTCCGCACACGAGCAAAAAGCGCGCCAACGTTAGAATTCACGAGAAAACCCACTTACGGGCTAAGAAGGGTGCCGCCCCGCATCCACCTCCTCCTGATTCGGAGGAACCGCCGGAAAAAATTCCCAGAAAAGACGACAGTTGTTCGAAAAATTGACTTGCGTCTGCCTGAGCTCATGTGGATGTGAACCTCATTTCTCTGCCTCACTCTGTTACCTCTCTCAACTCTATTTATCTCGCTAGCTCTCACTCTTTCTCTCTCTCTCTCTCTCTCTCCCTCTCTCGATTTATTTCTGCCTTTTGTGCGCTCTTATTATTACTTACTTCATTCGTGAAATACGGCTATTAGTTTTTGCTTTGCAACTTTGAGCCTTTTTCCACATTTATATTTCTACATCACAATCATCAACTTTATACCACTTTATTTGAATACGTGTGTTTCATCCGAACTGGTGTGGTGTAATGGTGAGAAAACAATCTGTCTGTCACACAGCATTGCACAGTAACACGTTTTTTGACACTTTGATTATTTTTTTTTTCACTGTTAGTTGTAAATGCACAGGTGAGATGTTTTTCTGCATCTTTCCGTTTTTTTATTGAGTAGTTGTAGTTTATTCTACTGTATGCGTGTATATATTTATCCATCCATTTATCCGTACATGCAGCCATCCATTTATGCATATATATCCATCCATAAATACATGCATACACGTATAGAAGTGTACGTGCATATAATTGTATACAAAATTGACGTTGCGCACTGTTCTAGATACTGAATAACATCAGGAAAGAGTATCTTTGTTCCAACGAACATTGTTATTCTGTGCAGACGTTTCATGTGATTATTATTATTATTATTATTATTATCACTTTTATTTATTTATTTATTTATTTATAGTTTCAATGGAATGAATGAAAATAAAACTTCAAGACGAAAATTGTTGTTTTTGAAATGAGAAAAAAAATAATAAAACACAAGCATTACAAACTGTGAAATATTTATTATCAAAAGCAATTGAAAACAGAAATGTTCAACCAAATTTTCCAATTCGCCTTATTCTGAATCTTCAATTTTTTTCATTGTGATGTTCTTCGGTGTTGTGGTCGCCTGCTTGAATGTTGTTTTTAATTAATTTGCTCAGTTAGAAGAATATACACTACACTGTTGTACATGCAACAAGCATGCATCAGAAGCATTCAACAATAAGAAACCAAAAACCATCTGATACAGTGGTTTTCCAACTTTTCTGGCCTGTGACCCACTGTAGAAATTGGTAATTTTTTCCGACCCACCGACTTTCAATGCATATTTTCAAAGGCAAATGGGTTAAATAAAAAAAATATGAGTTTAATACTTTTGAATTTTTAATATATACAACTAATCATAATGTATAAGTTTATCAGTTAAATGCATAATGAGGTGTATGCAAACAATGAGTTTTTTGTCTGTTTTGACTGATGACTTCTTTGACGCTCATACTAATACCTATTAGTTTCAGACGCAAGATGTTGGATAATTGTAGCTTATTTCGAAATTTGCTTTTAATTCCAATAATGCTGAAAATTCAATTTCTTTTACAATCAAAACTAATTTTAAACAAAGAAATTTCAGACTAATCAATTAATAATTAGTCCGCTTTTGTGGATATGCCAGTAGCCACAACAAAGCAATGCTGCGAGAACTGGACAGAAAATAGTGATTCTCAGGACATCCGTAACAGAATCAATCCATTCAATTTTCGATGAATAAAACTCTCCTTTGAAAACCACTGATCAATAAATAAATTAATAGTACTTAATGATAGTTATTTTTATAGACATTTTTTATTTATTATGAATTATTTTATAACACTCCGCTAAAATAAATCAGCATGCTTTTTCTGAACTGACGCCTCTACTTGTTGTTCATAATTAGCAATTTACTCATTTATTTATTTATGTAACATCACTGATAAAAAATGGAAACAAATATTCCGAAATTGAAAATTCATAAAGTAGACTGTAGCAGTAGAAACGTTTCAATTATTAAAGGAAAAAACATTTCAAAAGTAAACATTAGTTGAATTTAACTCAACTTGAGCTAACAGTGATAATATAGCAGACTACTAGCCTGAATTTTTCTCATTCATAACATCTTTTGGTTCATCGTACACAGCACAACATTCATTACTTACTGTCAGGTACAATTTTAAAAAAATATACTGTAAAAAACTGTAATAAATATGTAAAAAAATTTACAAAACGATTGTTATAATTTTATTCAGATTTTAAGTATATTGCGTAAAAATGTGAAAATTTACAAACTGGTTGAGCAAATGATTCCGAAGCATATTATGTTTATGTTCTGTTTGGTTTTATTTTACAAAAAAAAGAGGAACATTCAAATGCAGTGTTTTTTTTTCACTTCTACTTATTAATTGATCATAATTTTAATTAAATCGTTTACATTGATTTTCAATTTTTACTACACTTCTGTAAAAACTTGAACCAAAATTATTACGACCAATCATGAAGCTTTGTTTCAATGCTTAATCAGCATTCTGTATGTTACGCGCTGTGTTACGCATTCTGTACGTTTAATGATAATGTTTTTGTTTCGTCTCTTATTTTTATATTCTTTTGAGGATGAATACTGTTGCCGTTTGAACGAATTGAAGCAAGAAATTTCGGATGTAGAAATTAAGAAAAAACCCGAAGAGGGAAACATGTTCAAAAAAATCATGAACCCGCGCATATCAAAAAAGAGTTGTTGAATATTAAAGATATTGGTTCATTATCATCAAATTTAGCTGAGCAAATGGATTTAATATTGCTATTGATTTAACTGTAGTGTGTAGCAGACAGTGTGATTTTAAAGTACATGTGATTGGTTGAAAACAACAAAACTGAAAAGTTTAAAATGTAGCTTTAAACAACCGACATATATATATATATATCAGTATTGTCGCGTTTTTATTTTGTGCGTTGCGTTTATCTTGGTTGGTAGTTTCTTGGCCAAAGTCCGCCTTGCTCGCTTGATCAGCTTAAACAGTGCTGCGAGTCTGCATTAGCTGTTTAATTTATGGTCGCATTCGTGCCGGTGGGCAATGGAAAACGTCTTTGAAATTGGTGATGTGGTGAACTGCTGTTGGAAAGTTGATCATGTAATTGGTACGGGTTCGTATGGCCGTGTGCATCTGGTCAGAAGAGTGGATGAAGAAATTGAAGGTGCAATGAAAGTGGAAAAAAATCAACAACAAGGAAACTTGATCAAAGAGCAAATATTGCTGCATTTGTTGTCAGACAAAAAGCATGCTTTACGCCTTTACGACCAGGGAATGGTGAACAATTTTGCATTCATAGTTATGCAATTGGCCGGTCCCAATTTGAACATCTTACGTCAACAGATGCCGAACCGCCGATTTTCCATCAAAACTGTCTGCTTGATTGGGATACAAGTTGTGGAAGCTTTGAAAGATTTGCATGAGGCCGGATATGTGCACCGCGATGTAAAACCTGCCAACTGTGCCATGGGTTTGACAGAAGACTGTTCCAAAACTTTATACCTCTTCGATTTTGGACTGGCAAAAGAGTTTATCACCACATTCAAAGCCGAGAAAAAATTGAACGGAAGTTTTGTCGGCACCAGACAGTACTGCTCACCGAACGTGCATCGTTGTAAAATATACGGACGTCACGATGACCTCTGGTCGATGGTGTACATGCTGGTTGAGTTGTACAATGGAAGACTTCCGTGGAGAGGAGTATCTTGCAAAAATGAGACCTTGAAGAAGAAAGAAAGCCAGGACTTTATCGTACTGCTCTCCAGGATGTCGGTCCGTATGCTTGACATGGTAAACGTGTTGTCAATGATGACTTTTGAAAATAAGCCGAATTATACATGGTTCATTAAACAATTCAAAGGCATTTTAAAGGACAACAATATCGACGAGAACGAAGTCTCCTTCGACTGGCAGATATCAACCAACAATTTGAAGCAAGTTATCTGAATAGCTTTATTCAACTGATTTACTTACGTATACTTTGTAGATTTAATTTTATTCTTCACTTTTTGCACAAACTTTTTCATTTCCATGAACAAACTTACTTATTATCTTCTTTTCTGTATTAAATCAAATTCACTGTATTAATTCATTCAATTCACAAATTTAAATCTATTTGCTTTTATAATGCATAAATTGTTGAAAATAAAATTATTATTTTAACCTGTTTTTGGTGTGAATTAAATTTATTGCAATTTACAAAGCACTTTATAAAAGAATTTCTACAAGTGAAGAGGAAAAAGAAAAACATACTGTTGTAAATAAATGTAGTATTGCTTTTTCTGAAATTGAAAAAATGATAAATAAAATGCAAATTACAAAACAAATTAATAAATAGATAAGAATATAGGTGATGATGGATGACATTTTTTACTTTGAAATTAAAAATAGCTCAAGCAATCAGCAAGATTTCAACGTCAAAATTAAGAAATTTTTTTCATTTAACAATGTTTTCTTAATAAAAAAACCATTTTTCAATTCCTTCAGTTTTGCGGCATATTGGCGGAAACTTGAGCAACCGATGAGGATGTATTCGAATTAGATGCCGCATCGTAACGTACATCATATAACATCGGCTCTGCTCCAGTGTCGGCTGTGGCGCTGCCCGAATGTACGCCTCTCGTCGCCGCCCAATTTTCTTTTTCTTGTTCACGTATTGGAAACAAATACGGATGCTCCATAGCTTCTTTAGCCGTCAATCGTTGCTGATGATCGTAACGCAAAACCTGATAAAATGATAAAAATAAAATGACATAAAAACAAATTATTATATATCTTATATATATATATATATGTTACTTTATCCAAAAAATCTAATGCTTCAGGTGAAACCAAATGCTGGTTTTCACTGTGAACAAAACGTTCCCATCGTTTCCTGGAATGTCGGCCTAAGATGTCGTTGAACCGGGGATCCAAATCAATTGAATATTTTTTCATATATTCGTGCAACTCGTCCGTGCCAAGTACTTTCGCTATTCGCACCAACTGGTCGTAATTGTCATGTCCGTGAAAAAATGGTTCCTTCCGAAAAATCATGCTTGCCAACATACAACCCAAACTCCACATATCCAAACTGTAATCGTAATAATGATAGTCGACCAACAGCTCAGGACCTTTGAAATAACGAGAAGCAACTCGAACATTATATTCTTCTTCTGGGTGATAAAACTCGGCCAAGCCCCAGTCTATCAAACGCAATTTTCTCGCTTTATGATCAATCATCACGTTGTGCGGCTTCACGTCACGATGCATAATGCCCATACTGTGAGAAAAATCCAACGCTTTCAACAATTCATACATGTAATAACGAATGTCGTAGTCGGATAAAGTTTGGTAAAGTTGTTTAAAGTCCGCATTGTTCACATATTCGAATATCAACGCTGGCGTGCGTGACATAGGATCTTTGACCACGTCTCGCAACGATATCACGTTCACACCGTTGCGAAGATTTTCCAGAATTTTAATTTCTCTTTTAATTTTCTTCTTCTTGACTGGCTTTAAAATTTTAATTACTAAAAATTCACCTTTGCTCATGTCCATGCCTTCGAACACTTCACTGTATTTTCCACGACCAAGCTTGCGAATTAGATGATAATTATCAATATCACCCCACTCGATTGTATGAGCTTCATAATCCCAATATTCACGAGGCTTCTGAAGATTCACATCTGCATAAACCTGAGCACGACTGACCACCGACATCACTCAGAAGAAAATAATAAAACTTTGAACACTCTGAAAATTTTAAATATATTTAACGTCAACCTTGTTAATATTGTAATGCAACAAGAAATTGCTCAAATCCAAAAATTATATATTCTATACAGTGTTGTATTTTTATTTTGTTTTGTCAACCAAAAATATTAAAAATTAGTATTAATGAAGTAACAGTAGAAAGTTTTACAAAAGTGTAACCGGATACCACATATTATCATTTAATAAATAAACACAACCCATGCCATAGAAGAAAAAAGGCTTGAACCTTTAAAAAAATAAACTAAGAAAATAGAAAACAGTCGAAGTATTTTTAAGTAAATAATAACAATATCTCATGTACAATATAAGTTTTGACAAAAAAAATTAACAAAATTTTAAATATAATATTTAAATATTAAATATTCTTAGAATAAGCATACTGCTTTTATTAAATTATCATAACTACAGCGTTAGAATAAATTATTTATTAATATGTATTCTGATGATAACGACAAAATTAACTTCATACTCTTATACAACATACTTTTACGAAAGAATAATCGGAAATAATTAAAAAAAACGATTCTATAAGAGAAAAAATATGAAATAAATAAGTAATAACAAATTTTCATGCAAAATTAATATTAAAGGTAAAGTTATACCGACAAATTCCACGTAATCGTAAATATGACACCGCTACGAAGAATAATAAAATAGAGTCTACGATAGTATGACAATATGAAATTCAAGCTATGCCGCAAAAATAAATTTTATCGATAATTTGTAGATGAATAAAGAATGAATGTGATGAAATTTTATAATTTGCGTCAATTATTTAATAAAACTTTCAATTTTATTCTATATAATATTAAATTAAATTAAAAATACTTTTATTTTACATCAACAAAATGATTTGTCACATTCATTAATACAGAATCATTAATACCATAATTTATTATAATATACATTACAGTATAATGTTTTTCACAGTATATTTATTTCATAGAAATTATGAAAGACAATAATACTTTACTTAAATAAAAAATAACTATTTCATTAATAAACTGTTTAATCAAATATTATTTTAAGCATTTGTGAAAAGTGGCATGCAGATTTGATAATTCAATTACTTGTCGTTATTTTGTATTTACAATAAAATATGTTGCGAGATCACTGTATAACTTAAAATTTGTATCATGAGATTGATATGTTTTAATTAAACACAATAAAAGTCATAATATGGGTGCAATAAAAAAAGATAAACTTGACAATTTTGTTCATATACTGTATTACCATTTTTTCGTTTTTCCCATTAATTACATATATTATTTGCGAATAATTTTGTAAGATATTTTTTGTTTTCAGAAGTTTTAACATTAATTTTTGAACATTTTTAGATATTAAGCATAACTTATTAATTGCTTAGTTACTCAGATGCATGTTTCTATTTTTCTGTTTATAAATATTAATATTGATACATTAATTTAAAGTTGATTGCTTAGCAGCAATGAAATTACTGTAAAAATTGTTTTAATTACCAATTAGTTCATTTATAAATAGAATTACTGTTTACTTTTTGTTTTGTTGTTGTGACTTTGTGAATGTGTTGAATCGACATTAGGTAGTGTTTTTTGAATTGCTTAAAGTGATGTGAAATTAAGAAGAGCAGTTAGTTGACAGGTATAAATTATTGAAAGTACTGAATTTATTAAGTATTGTAAGATTAATTCAGAGATTTTTTGTTCATTTGTAAATCATTAAAATATATGTGTGGGTGCAGTGATACCTATTTAAAATTATATTGAAAGTCTCATTTTAGATTTAATTACGCTTCGAAATGAACATTTCTGTGATAAATCTATTTTTTAATGGCACTAAAATTATGGGCTTTCGTCAGTTCAATAGCGCTCGATTTCTACACAAATCTTCAACACATTTCGCTACACAGGTTAATTAATTTTGACCAATATTGGATTTTCACATAATATATTAAGTTTTAAAGGTTCCAATAAGTCGTTTTGAGTTAGATAAATTTTTGCCTTATGATGATTTGATTCAACGTTTGGATATTGTTCGTAAGCGGTAAGTGAAATTTTTAGTTTTGTTGTTCACTTTTATTTTTTTATTCACGATATTTAAAGGCTTAACCGGCCTTTGACATTAGCGGAAAAAATATTGTATTCTCATTTGGATGATCCTGAAAATGCAGAAATTGTTCGTGGTAGTTCTTATTTAAAGCTCCGACCTGACCGTGTAGCAATGCAAGATGCAACTGCGCAAGTTTGTGAATTGCTTATTAAGAAAAAATTTTTTTTTTGAATTCATCTTTTACGATGATAGTTTTTTAACAGATGGCAGTTCTTCAGTTTATATCATCGGGTTTGAATAGTGTGAGTGTACCCACAACTATTCACTGCGATCATTTAATTGAAGCGAACGAAGAAGCAAACAGCGATTTAAAACGAGCAAAGGTGAATTTTGTTTTCAAATATTAAAACGCATTTCAATAAATTATATGCTCAGGATGTTAACGCTGAAGTATATGAATTCCTAAGCTCCGTTGCGGCCAAGTATGGTATTGGATTTTGGCATCCTGGTAGTGGGATAATTCATCAAGTAATTTTTTTTTCTGTTTATTATTTACATTTTACATCAGCATGGAAAACTGTAATGTATTATAATATTTAACTTTTTCTGCTTTTTGTTTTATTATGTTTATGACGTTATTTAAATCTAAATAATTATTTCCACATTTAAATGCAATGTAGTAATAATTCAGAATTTTAATAACGTATATTTAGTTAGTCTACTAAAGCATAATTGATTGTTGAACTTAGTAGTGGTTTTTTAGCAAATATGCTTTATTGCAATATATAAATATATTTCAACTTGCAGATAATTCTTGAAAATTATGCTTTTCCTGGTTTGTTGCTGATTGGAACTGATAGTCACACTCCAAATGGAGGTTAGTATACAAATTTTTTTTTGGTTGAATTTGAAACTTGATTTTTTTTATATTTTGGGATATTAATTTTAGTTATTACTTTTTTAAATGGAAAATCAATTAATATTATGCGTATATGGATACTCATTATGCGTTTGTGCATAAGAAAAATCGAATAATTTATAAAATGTTCAATTAGTGCTGTAAAATTAAAATATTTTCCTCTCATAAGTAAAGAATTTAAAATCATTTGAATCGTAAAAGGCTTAACATTAGCTTTGATGAACTTTAAATTAAATTTCTGTAGAAAAAGTATTTTTTAAATAAATATGACTTAAATTTAGGAGGGCTTTGTGGCCTTTGCATAGGAGTTGGAGGTGCTGATGCTGTGGATGTGATGGCTGATATTCCATGGGAATTAAAGTGTCCAAAAGTGATGGGTGTCAAGTTGCAAGGACAGCTTTCTGGTTGGACTTCGCCAAAAGGTTTTATATTTTTAATCTGTTTTGATAAAGTATGCATGTTTATTAAAGAAAACATTTGTTTTAGATGTGATTTTAAAATTGGCTGAAATTTTGACTGTTAAAGGCGGGACTGGATACATAATAGAATATTTTGGTCCTGGCGTTGATTCGATATCTTGCACTGGTTGATTTATTTTTATTTGCTGATTTTCTATATTCTAAATTTAGTTCAATAATAATTTATGTTTATCAGGTATGGGAACAATTTGTAATATGGGTGCAGAAGTGGGTGCTACTACTTCTGTTTTTCCATTTACTAATCGTATGAAGCGTTATTTAGAAGCGACTGGACGTGAAGGTAAGCAGCACTGATAATTGCGTGAAATGTTTAAATATTGTGGATTTTTTGTTTAATATTTGATCACGATCGATTTAGGAATAGCGACTGCTGCTGAGAAATGCAAGCATCTGTTTACTTCTGATGCTGGCGCTGGATATGACCAGTTAGTGGAAATAAATTTATCAGAGGTTGAGAATTTATCTGTTGTTTTTTGTCAGTATCTTTGACAATTAATAAATTTGAATATAATTTTATTTAGCTGGAACCCCGCATCAACGGACCGTTCACTCCTGATCTTGGACATACAATTCACAACTTGGGTCAGCACGCCCGTGAAAATGGCTATCCTTTGGAAGTTAAAGCAGGTAAATTTGATAGAGTTACAATTTATTATTTAAATTTAAATATTGTTTTTTTATTTTTATGAAGGACTTATTGGAAGCTGTACCAATTCAAGTTATGAGGATATGACTCGAGCGGCAAATGTAGCCCAACAAGCAGTGGAGCACAATTATAAAGCGAAATCGATATTTGATGTCACACCCGGTTCTGAGCAGATCAGGGCGACAATGGAACGTGACGGACTGACTGAAACGTTCCGAAAAATTGGCGCCACAGTTTTGGCTAATGCTTGTGGTCCTTGTATTGGGCAGTGGAACAGAAAAGATGTGCGCAAAGGAGAAAAGAACACAATTGTCACCTCGTATAATCGTAACTTTACTGGTAGAAACGATGCCAATCCGGCTACACATGCTTTTGTTGCATCACCGGAAATTGTGACGGCAATAGCATTGGCTGGAAGGTTGGATTTTGACCCTACAAGAGACTATTTGACTGCTAATGACGGTGAGATTGTGCTTATTGTTTTGATGATTTTTGTAATTTTAAATTGAGGAAGAAATAAAAATAAAATTTAGGAAGGAAATTTAAACTCAAAGTACCAGTTGGAGAAGAACTTCCATCCAAAGGATTCGATCGTGGTCAAGAAACTTACCAAGCACCTCCGGCTGATGGTTCTGCAGTGAAGGTTGTTGTTCAGCCCAATAGCAAACGACTTCAATTGCTTAAAGCTTTCGATAAATGGGATGGAAAAGATTTTGAAGACATGTTCGTGCTTATTAAGGTTTTAATTTTAACATATTTAACAACATACCATGATGACAAATTAATTAATGAATTTGAAAAAAGTTGAAACTATGCATTTTTATTTTATTCATAAAAATAATTTTATATTAAATAATAATACTTTATTTTCTTTAATCACTTGTTGTTTTCATGCTTTGAATATAATATGTACATGAAAATTATTTTAGATTAAAGGCAAATGTACAACTGATCACATCAGTGCTGCGGGGCCTTGGCTTAAATTTCGTGGACATTTAGACAACATATCTAATAATATGTTCATTGGGTATGAGAAGAGGATTATTTTTTTATTTATGTTAAATTAATTTTTTTCAAGAGCTATAAACGAAGAAAATGGAGAAATGAACAAAGTTAAAAATCAGCTTAGTGGTGAATGGTCCAGTGTACCGGAAGCGGCTCGATTTTACAAGGTAAATAGTTTTTGGATTGAATAGGCATTTTTGGTACTTATATTTTACTGAAAATTTAAATATTCTGAATTAGGCTAAAGGTAAAAAATGGATAGTGTTTGGAGAGGAAAATTACGGCGAAGGAAGCAGTCGGGAGCACGCCGCTTTGGAACCACGTCATTTGGGAGGTCGAGCGATTGTGGTGAAAAGTTTTGCTCGAATACATGGTAAATATTTATTTATCAGAATCAAATTAATAAAAGCGATTAAATTAAATTTTGAACAATTAATGTACTGTTTTGTAAATGTTTGTAAATTTATTTATTTAGAAACGAATTTAAAGAAGCAAGGAATGCTTGCTTTGACGTTCGTGAATCCTGCAGATTATCACAAAGTTTTGCCGACAGATAGTGTTTCTCTTGTCGGATTGAAAGATTTCAAACCAGGAAAGGTGGTTTATTTTATTTATTTTTTAGTGCTTATTATTTTCCATTCAACCGTATATTATTTAAGCCACTGAAATGCATTTTGAAGCATCACGATGGAAGTACAGATGAATTTTTGCTTGACCACACCTATAACGACTTGCAGATAGAGTGGTTTAAAGCTGGTTCGGCACTGAATTATATGGCTGCGAAGCGCAAATGATAATTCATTTATTATTCTGGCCATTATAAGTGCAATTTTTTTTTATAAAATTCAGTTTCAACCGGTAGCAATAATGCAGTTTAGAAATTCTGATCATTCGTTCTTTTCTGAATGTTCAGTGAAGTAATCATTTTATCTTCAAACTTTTTTGAACGAGCATGGTGGAATGGAAAACTGTTAAGTTAAAATTAAAAATGGGTTTTTTTTCTATTATTTCTTTCGGAAAAGAATAAAAGGATTCTCTCCTGAAACTCTTTTAATGATCATCAAATGACTTCATTGCAATAAACAAACTGTAATAAATATTAAAGTCAAATGGTAAAAAAATTTTTTTAATTAAAATTTATATTGAAGAAAATTTGAATAAATAATCTATAATAATTAAAAAATTATTTCCGTTATTTCATGAATAAAATTTCTACCACATATTTTTATGAAATTGAACTTTTTTATCATTATTACTGTAATACAGGATCATTTTTTGCAAATTTAAGTGTTATTTTGTAGAATACTTTATGAAATGTAAATTTTTATGAATAATATAGACGTATTTGATAGGTGATATAATTATGCATTAAAAATTTTTATTATACACATGTAAAAATAGTTCAGTGCGTAATTTTGCAGAAGTGAAATTTGATTTTGAATGAAGATTTTGAAGTGTTTTACACTTGTTTAGTAAATAAAATGTCCGAATTATCAGCGATGATGATTCGGGGCTTTCGCAGCTTTGGTCTTGAAGAAAAAGGGCAAACTATTAAATTTCAGAAACCTTTAACTTTGATTGTTGGTACAAACGGCAGTGGAAAGACAGTATGTTACTATTGAAGGTTTTTGTAATTTTTATCGTTCGCATTTTGCAAGTTTAGACTATTATTGAATGCTTGAAATATGCAACAATTGGTAGTTTACCACCAGGCGGAAGAGGAACAATTTTTATACACGATCCGAAAGTTTGCTAATTCAGAATTAATGTACATTGATTAATTTCTGTTACGATTTTGCTGTTGATAGATTGCTAATTTACCAGAAGTGAATGCCCAAGTGAAGCTGAAGTTTACTGATACATTAGGCGCTACTGCCGTAGTATCTAAATCGATGACTTGCTATCAGAGAGTAAAGTTGAACAATAGATTTTTTTGTTGCTGCATTTTATTTAAAAAAAATTTTTTTTTAAAGAAGAACAAAATGGAAAGTCGTAGCTTGGACGGAACTATTCAAAGAAAAATTAACGGACAGGTGAGGATATTTTGTCATTTTACTTTTAATTTTCACTGTTGATTATTTCTTATGACATTTAGACTACAAGCGTAAGCATGAGATGCATGGATATTGAAGCGGAGGTATGAGCGGTGTCGGTTTTACTGAGTTGATGAACAGTCATTTAGATGGTGAATTTGCTTGGCGTTTCTAAACCAATTTTAGAGAGTGTAATTTTTTGCCATCAAGAAGAATCAAATTGGTTTGTCTGTTTTTCTGTTGAATTTAATGTTGTGATTTGTATTTCTTCATTGCAATATTGCATTTTCATTTTACAATAATTGTTAATAATTTAGGCCTCTTTCTGAACCGAAATTGCTGAAAATGAAATTCGACGAAATTTTCAACGCTGTGAAGTACGTTATTAATTTTTATATTATATTTAATATTTACTTTTTGGCATTTTGAAAGTAGTCTAAAGAAAGTGTCAATTCTATAATATTATGAGGATGAAACAAGATTCAAACCTTTTTGTTTTTTTTTTTGGTTAATTTGAAATCAACTAACTGATAAGTGCATAAAAGAGTGAACCTGAAGATCAAAATAAATTTTTTCAGGTACACAAAGTGCGTAGATGAAATCAGAAGGATCAACAAAGGACATGTAATGAATGAATTATATATTAATTTATTTCATTATGAAAAATCCTTTTTAGAAAGTACAAATATTGGAATGCAAAACTGAATTGAAGCATTTGGAACAAAACAAAACCAAAGCATCTGAAGTGATGGAAATTTTTAATTGCTTATAATTGAATGTTGTTTTGCTACAGTTGTTGTTGTTGCAGGTTAAACAAGCGCTTCAATCAAACGAATTAAAATTGAAATCTATCAATGATGATTTAAATATATTAAATGGTGAACTGGAAAAGATGAAAGTTTATCTGGAAAATGTGATCAAAGTTAGACAAGAAATTGTGGAATTAACCACCAAATTAGGTAGTCGTGTTGAAATTGTTCAAATTTATTTATGGAATTGAAAAGAAATTTTCATTTTAAAATTTCTATATTTCTTTTTCTTTTTCAAGATAATGTGAAAAGTCAGATGCAGATACACAGAGCAACTGCCGATAGTCTTCGTAGAGGCATTGGTGAATTGTTTAAAGGTTCCGAATCAGAGCTTGATTATGAAATTGCTACTTTTGAAATGAAAATTCAAAAGGAAAAAGAATCATTGTCACAGGTGTCATTTGATAATTTTATAAATATGTATTAAATATATTGCACGTTTATTTTTTATAGCTACAACTTGAAATAGAGAAGAATGATGAACAGTTGATTGGCAGATGTAAACAACGGGATGAAATAGTTTCCCATGAAAACAAGCTCAAATTAGAAATTGAAGTATTCAATGATAAAAATAATAATAATTTTTTTTGAAATTTTTATAGTTTTATTTTTTTAATCTTATTTCAGTACTGGAATGGAAAATTAACGGAATTTGATTCTCAAATTTCAGTCATGTGTTCCAAAGCGAATATTGCAAGTATAAAATAATATATTATTATTTTTCTGTTTCTGTTTATTTTACACCATGTTTTTTTCTGTTCATCAGACAATTACGGTAACAATGTAGCTTTGCAAGATATTCGGAAATATTGTCAATCGCAGGCAGATTTTTTGAAAACCAAAGAAGTATGTAATAATAATAATAATATGTTTTTTTGTTTCATCTCTTATTTTTATATTATTTTGAGGATGAATATAGTTGTCGTTTGAACGAATTGAAGCAAGAAATTTCGGATGTAGAAATTAAGAAAAAATCCGAAGAGAGAAACATGAGCGTTTTGAAAGAGCAGATTGAAAATTGCAAAAGTGAAATCAAGAAAATTGAAGAACAGCTTCTTCAAAGCAAAACTGCTGTCGACGAGTATCTTTTCCTTATGAAAATATTTGTTTGCAATTTTGTTTGTTCGTTTGTTTGTTTATTTTTTGAATAATTCATTTTTCCAGATTGGATGCACTTGCGGAAGAATTGAAATTGGTCAATGAACAGATTGAAATGAAAAATCAATTCATTTCCGCTTCGAGAATGAAAGATGAAATTGAAGAATTGGCCCGTTTCAGTGAATGCAAGCATAGTGAGGTGAAAAAAGTGATTTAATTCAAATGAAAATTTATTTTTAATTATAATTGTCATTTAATTATGTTAGATCAACGATTTGAATAACCAATTGAAGAAAGCGAAACAGCACAGCGCGGCAGAAATGCAGTTGGACATGTGGAAAAGAGAGAAAGCGACCAAATTGAAAGCAGTTGAAGAGCTGATGGAAAAGCATGAAAAATTTTTGAACATGCATTTTAAGCATACACCTAACGAATTGCTTTGGTTGGTTTGTTATTATATTTAACAATTATATATATATATATATATATATATATATATATATATATATATAATTATAATATATCCCTTATATATATATACCCTTATATATAGATAGATGATGCTTAATTTTCAGTTCAGAAATGAGAAAGTACGTTGAAAGCAAGCATGTTGAATTGACGAAATTGAATGCAGAAATGGAAACGTTGAATTCAACAGTGCAAAATTGTACTGAACAATTGAACTTGAATGACGAAATGATTAAAGAAAAAACCAACGATTTGGAAACTTACAATAAAAAAATAGCTGCTGTAATGAAACAAAATTAATTTTATTGCTATTATATTTATATATATATTTTTTTTTTTTGGAAATTTTATTTTGGCTAAGGCATGTGACGGAGATCCGAGCTCTTATAACAGTGTGCTTTTGAGTGTGACAGAAAATATTGAAAAGCTTCAATTGGAGAAAGGAAATATTGGTGGAACGGGATTTTTGTATAAAAAATATGTAAAATATTTGAAAAAGAATCCATGTTGCCCAGTCTGTCATCGTGATTTTCCATCACCCGAAATTGTGGACTCTGTTATTGACGAAGTATTGAAAATATCTATATAATTTTGGATGTTTTGTTTTGATTTTTAAAATTTACTAATTTCTTTAGTTGAATGAGACGATCACCAATTTGCCCAACAGAGAACAGTCTTTGATTTCTAATCTTCGCAGTCAAGAGACTCGACGGGATACACTTGTTGGGTTGAAACCACTTTTTGATATAGTGCAGAAATTGGAATTGCAAACGATCCCGGATTTGGAAAAAGAACGACAATTGTTGATTGAAAAGCGTGAATCTGCTTCTCAACAACTTCGTCAGGTTTGCAAATTTGGCAAATTATAAGAAGCATATTCTTCTTTATTTTTCAGTGTGAAGTGCGTTGTAAAATAGCAGATGAAGAACATCGTCAAGCGACGGCAATATTGGTGGATATTATTACTGTTGATTCGTTTTTGCAATACGAAAGATCGCTTTGTGAAAAGATTGCTCAACAAGAGGAATTATTGAACGCGTCTGGCATGATGATGTCGTCGGAAGATTTGCAACAGAAAATTGAACATGCGCGAGTAGAGATGAATGGATAAAGAATGTGTTGATTGTAATTTATGGTTTTGTTTTTTCTCTCTTGTTTTTGCAGAATATGTTGAGCGAAAATGAAGCCATGTTGCAGTTGAAACGCAAAGAACAATCAAAGCACAGGGATATATTGCAGAATCTTCGAGATTGTGCACATAATCTTACTGAGAAAAAGCAACGAGCGTTGAATCAGATGCAACAAAGTGCCAGTTTGCGTGAATTGGAATCCAGCAGACGAGCTGAACTGTCTCGTTTGGAGGCGAATTTCATTGATGCCAAAGAGCAGGTGGAAATCTTGCAACAGCAATTGAACGAACGCACTTTGGAATTGGATTGTTTGCGACAGAATTCGGTGGAAATTTTGGAACCGTTGAAGAGTGGGGTGGCAGATTTGGCGGATTCGTTGCGTCAATTGGACCACAGTGCTGACCACTTGAAACAGTACAACGTAGAAGAGTTCAAAAGTCAGCTTGAACAACTGAAACGGAAAAGAGTTGAAAATGAACAGATTATCCACAGTTTGGAGACGAGCAAAATGGACAAAGTTAGCAAATTGCAAAATATTCAGAAGGGCGTGGTTTGTGCTGAGATGCGGAAACGGGATTTGCACGATTTCAAGAAGTTGCTCAGCGAAGAAGGAGCCCAGTGTCGTCTGGCCGCGGAAGCGAACCACTTGCAGACGGAGCTTGATTCGAAAATGCTGCCTTCTGGCG
This sequence comes from Trichinella pseudospiralis, assembly GCA_001447645.1. NCBI lineage: Eukaryota > Metazoa > Nematoda > Enoplea > Trichinellida > Trichinellidae > Trichinella > Trichinella pseudospiralis. The sequence goes on from JYDV01000014.1 coordinate 367,728, forward strand.
AGACGGATTTCGACACTGTCAACGAGGAGTATTGTAAAAAGTTGAAAACTTCTCACGAATTGATCGGGAAAAAATCTGAATTGGAATTGACTATCGACCGACTTCGAGGCGAGCTGGATTCCAACATTTACAAAGATGCTGATGTGAAATGGCGAGACAAGATGATTGCTCATGTGACGTTGGAGCACGCTCAAAATGATTTGTACCATTACGCTAACGCTTTGGAACAAGCGATCATGCAATTTCACAAAACTAAAATGCAAGAGGTGAACGCAATTTTGAAAGATCTTTGGGAAACTGTTTACCAAGGTTCAGATGTGGACTATATTGAAATCAAATCTGAAGAAGATCTCCAGGATAATTTTGGCAAACGGCGCAATTATAACTACAGGTTGTACATTGATTATTATTATTATTATTATTTAATTTTGAAATAGATTTCAATTCATTTCAGAGTAGTGATGCATGTTGGAAAGGAAGTGTTGGACATGCGGGGACGTTGCAGTGCCGGTCAAAAAGTTCTGGCATCGATAATTATTCGAATTGCTTTGGCAGAAGTGTTCTCCACTAATTGTGGTTTCATGACTCTCGACGAGCCGACTACGAATCTTGACAGCAAGAATAGCGCCAATTTAGCACGGGCGTTGGTCGATCTGCTTCGGGTGAGATCGTTGGAAAAGCACTTCCAACTGATCTTGATCACTCATGATGATAGTTTTGTCGAACAAATTACACGCTTTTGGCCAGTTGAAGTCTTTTACAGGGTGAAGAAGAACGACGCAGGTTGCAGCAAGCTCTATGAAGAGACGGTGGACAAATTGACTTGATTTTTTCAAATTGCTGCATATCTTTCTAAGAAAGTGTATCTAAAAATAAGTGAAGCAAAAAGAAACATTTATTTATTTATTTATTTATTTATTTATTTATTTATTTATGTTATATATATATATATATATATATAACATTAGGGCTATATAGTTTGACTTTAGAAAAAAATTATTTTTTTTTATTTATTCAAGCGTTCACATAACGAAATAAATAGCAGAAATAACGGTCTTTAAAAAAGTTAACTATTTATATTCAGTATTATTTTTTGTTTGTTTTCTATGATGACTATAACTACCTGCTGTCTGTTGAAAAGCATTTCCTACATTTTATATTATATATATTATATTATACTTTGTTTCATGAAATAAATTCAATTTGCACCGGTGTAATATCGTGAAATGTACAAGCTCAATGCAAACTTTCTGTGAAGTAACATTATTATTTGGACAAATTCTTTACATATTAAAAAAAATATATTATTTGCAAGGCATTGAAACACCGAGAAATTACAACCTAAATTGTGTACAGTTGTTGTTTTTATAATCAAAATCACATTTAGAATGATTTGCAATTGCACTTTTTACTGTTTGCCAAATAAGCATTCACGTTGAAAATAAGTTGAAATTGTAAAATTTAAAGTTAACAACACGTTCTGATGGCAAACATTTTAATCTTTAAACTATATTCAACGTTAAAAGGATGAAAAGAATGATGAGCATCAAACCATGTCTAAGTATTTCAAAGGCAAATTCAGTTGTTGTTGTAACTAAATACAGCAAGAAAATAAAACTGAAATAAACTGAAATGAGAAAATTTTAAATCAAATATTATTTAAATATTTCAAATCCGCGAAATGGCTAAAGCTAACTGTTAATATTGCGCATGTAGATATTTTTAAATTTAATACTTTAACATAAAATATAGCAATACTCAGCAAAGCGTCGGTGGTTCAGTGGTAGAATGCTCGCCTGCCACGCGGGCGACCCGGGTTCGATTCCCGGCCGACGCAGATGGTTTTGCATGTTACTTTTTTACTGATAAGTAATGCTAAGATTATATTATTATTGCCAAAATTAAAACATTTCTGAATGCACTGTACAAAATCATTTGGAAACTAAATAAAATACAGGTGCATTTATTGAACAGTATTTAAGATGATATTCATCTGAAATTACATACCACAATCTTAATTAAATAATCAAGTAAATCATTTCATATGACTGTTATCAAAATAAACAATTGCATATGCAATTCTGTATTTAAATAGTTGATTTTTTGTCTTTTTCTTAAGATTAACTGCATAAAATTACTCCTTTGCAGTAGCAATATAACGTTATTATTGTTGTAATATCTTTAGTTGGTTAAAGCTAATGACCCTGTCAACGGTTGTGTTTCTTTACTCTTTATTTTTTTAATTTAAATTCTTTAATTTTGTTTCTCAATGTTTTCTTTGTATTTTTTATTTTCAATAAAACAGTAATTTTACAAAAATTGAACATAACATGAAAATAATTAATGCTTTGCAGATAGTATCTGACCAGTCATTTTTTTCAGCATTTCTTCGCCCATTTTCATATCGGTTTCAATAAGTAGACCGTTTTGAACAGTCAACAGATTTGGATTGTGCAACTGAAAGCCACCTAAATTTGGCAGTTTGAATCCACGTTGAAGCAGGTCGTTCAGTGATTGTTGCAATATTAGCTTTGTAAAGCCGGTGAGAATTGAGAACCGGGACTCGTCGAAAGTCATCTTGTGCTTCAGAACTTGTGTATCCAGATCTTCAATGACAGCTTCGCCAAATATTTGGCCATTTTTCATACGCAAGCTAACGTCGACGGAAAGATCAATCAGAACAACAAGCAAACGGTACATTTTCTTCTTCGACGTCGCGTAAAGGGTCAATATCCCGTCGGTCAGCAGATGGACACCGTTCGAATCAATCAGCACACCCGGCGCATTGTTTGGCTGGTAGGTAAGCCAAGCCTGGTGTTTCGGGTATTTGGTCTTGAATTCGGGTACAACGGCGCCTAAACAAAATTCTGCATCGCAGGGCACTTTGAGTAAGTCTTTGAAACCGTCCACTTTGTTCGGATCAAAGCCCAAATAGACCAAATTATCTCTGAACATCAGAAACAGCAACGAATTTAGCACATAATCTGAAATGAAGATGTTCAGCATGCGTTCACTGTTGTAAGAGGACAAGTTCATCGGCTTGGCTTGCAATGCTGAAACGCCGCCAGTTTTCCAGCAAGCTGCTCCAGAGTGAAACGTGTCGATGTAGCTTGATTTGACGTTCGGCTTTGCAATTAAACTCATGTTTAGCATCAAATTGGAAAGCACCTTTTCCCGTTTAACTTTGTCCATTTTCATACCTGGAAAATTGAACAACGCACCAAGGGCTGAACCCAAATCGTCACCAGTGCTATTGGTATTCATCAGCGGATATTGCACTGGCAGAGTGTTGAAATAGGCGTTCAGTTGTTTGTCTACCAAAGTTTTGACTTGTGAGCAAATCAATGAGCTTATACCGCCGTTGATGTGGTTAATTATTTGTTTTCTGAACAACGGTATGAATGGACTGTATTTTCCCGCGTTGTGGATCCGGAAATCCGTGAATCCGATACTAGCTTTGCATTCAGGCACGGATAGCTTCAACGTGCCGTTAGGATTGTCGCTGTCCAGCATCATTGCCAGATCGACCGACAAATTCTTTGCCCACAGATCCAACGGCGAATGGAGTTGTATTAGTCTAGAGCTGACGCTCAGATTGCTGGCAATGTCCGCATCCAAGCCGGCCAAGATTACCCTGATGCGGGGCACCGGTTGCTCTTCAAGTCGGCAGTCAAACCGATCCTGTGCTTTGAAACGCTTCAACTTCATATTTGAGATGTTCACATGACCGTGCAAGAACGGCTGGACAATGTCGCCGAAGCTCATCTGAGGTATTTGCTTTTTCAGTGCGTTCGATATTAGCGGTTGGAAAGTGGAGATCATTTTCAACGTGGTTCTTACAACAATGCCAGGCTGGTCGGCTTGCATACCGTTGGCGATCTCTTTGCGCAAACCCCGCACCAGTAAACCGCTAATCTGTGCACAAAGTCCAGCTAATAGCAAAGCGTTGAACAAGAAAATTGCCGCTTGCAACTTTGGCATCGTTTTTTGTTCTTATCAAAAATTACCAAACATACACCAAACACTCTGCTGTCCTGCTTTTACTTCAAATGGGCTTTTCACTTCAACATGCCGCCTTTATAGTAAGACAAAAATATCGACCGCTGACCCGCAAACACAATTCTACGCTCCAATGCATGCAAGCATTGTGCACATCATTGCTGTTGCTTATGTTGTTTCCACTTTGTACTTCTTGTTTCAGTAAATGATCATCTGGAATTATTCAAATTAATCATGCCGGTTACAAGACTAATAATGAACAATTTTTCATATTGTTCATTACAATAAAGACAACCAATGACATGTTTAATAAATTTAGTTTCATTTGGATGCGCTACTTCATCTGTGCAGCAAGTTGTAGAAGACCGAAGATTGTAAACAATCCTTTAAATTACTATTACATTTGCCTGGTTACCCAAAAATGTTCAGTTGTTTTTCCAATCATCTATGTCAAAATGAACATTTGAATAACTGACAATAAAACTACGCATCCTTCACCTTTAGATTTTTAAATATTTCGATCAACAGTACCATTTTTGAAAAAAACTTAAACTGGTATCTGTTTTTTATTGAAACACAAAACATCTAAAGTGTTCATTTTATTTTTTAAATGATTGTTAGTTTTTAAAAAAAATTATCTTTATAGACTATTCATTTAATGCATAAATTTTTTTTGAAATCTACTTGAAACATTTTCAAAACAAATAAGGTATGATTTATTTTTTATAATTCTACAGTTAAATAAATTCTTTAATAACGTTATATCTATACACTCTGTAATTTTTATTTTATTTAAAAATTTTCATCTAAAATATATTTCTAATCACAATTTACACAAATCAGTTTTTAGGAATTATTTTACTGTACTGAAAGTAATAATAAAATAGATGCAAGTTTAAAACGGGTGGTGCATTTTAATACCATTTTGTTCACTGCCATATGAAATTTATTTTTAAAATATTTTTAACATTTTTTCACCTTATTAATTTTCATATTCAGTGCTTTTAATTAATTACTTTTGAGCACTGTTTTATAGTAAGTTGTTAAATGATCCTTCATTCCAATATACTGTAGTTTTACGACAGAAGATTGTTGAGAAATAAATTCTTACATTTGTGTTCAATTTCTGACAGAGTTACTGTTTTTTATAGTTTTGTAATTTTTTAAAATAATCTTTTCATTTTTATTGCTTTATTTTGTTTTTTAGCTCATTTCGGTAACAATGTTCTGGGTAGTATGTTTTTGTTTGCATATTTTTGTTTTTCTTGTTGAGTTGAATTAAAGTATCTTTAGAGTATTTTGATTTCATATAGTAATATAGATGAAATCAAATGAGATATTTTATTTTATTAATAATTTTTAAATTGCATTATGTGTCGTATACTTGCATTTTCACGTCAATGTTATTGGGAAATACATCTGAATGATCATTTCTTATTATTTATTTTATTACTGTTTTTTTTTATCAATTTGATGAGACTTTTGAAAGATCTTCCAAAAAATATTTTTATCTTATTTTGTATAAAAGATATTAGTTGCAAAAGCATAATGCAGAGCTGTTTGATTTTAGGTTTTGTGGAAAAAAAATATTCGTAGTGTTACGTTTGAAGATGTTTCCAAAGTCAAATAAACCTCCGTACAGAGATTCTAGGTTTAAGGTGATTATTTATATTTAGTTTATGTTAATTTTAAATGATACTGTTAAAGGGTACGGATGAACAGTGGCAAAAACTGTTGAAATCCAGCAGTACGATTTATGTTGGAAACTTGTCGTTTTGTTCAACAGAAGATCAAATTTATGCATTGTTCTCTCGAGCAGGGGATATCAGAAGAGTAATTATGGGATTGGATCGAGAGAAAAGGACTCCTTGTGGATTTTGTTTTGTCGAGTAATTTTTTAATACTTCTTCTTGTAATGAACTGATTGATATAAAGCTTTTGGTAGGCATAAGTTTGTTTTATTTCTGAAAAGTTTATTTTTAAACTGGCGTTTTATATTTACTAGAATTCTAAAAAAGTGAATTTGCTATTTTGAAATGAATTATATTTAATTATTTTTTTTTATTTATCTACATCCCATTTTGAAATCATTTTATGTCAGTAATGGCTAACTGTATTCAGGTACTATGTTCGCGAAGATGCAGAAAATGCAATCAATTATTTGAATGGTGCTCGTCTAGATGATCGTGTTATTCGAACTGACTGGGATCCTGGTTTTACTGAAGGTCGTCAATATGGACGAGGCAAAAGTGGTGGACAGGTGCATGAACAGCTTTTTATCATAAATTGAATTTAAATTTTTATATTAGCTCCTGCTTTTAGGTTCGAGATGAATTTCGCACCGATTACGATCCAGATCGTGGTGGTTGGGGAAAGTTTGCTTTGAGAAATAAGTAAAATACGTTTTTCTATTGGCCTATGACTAATCGTGGAATTGAAAAGCCTGCATTTTGATACGCATTTGTTATGAAAATATGCTTTTTTACAGGTTGTGAAAATCACTGCGTTATTGGTGAGAGCAATGTGCTGAACAGTTTATGTATGTTAAGTTTATAAAATTTATATTTTTGTTTGCTGTTTGTTTCAAAAATGCTTTTTGTAGATTACATGCTTAATGCTTTTGTCGTTTATTTTCATTTGAAGTAAACATTACTGAATATTTTGAAAAAAAACTTACTGAATTTTTGAATGCTTTCAACGAATTGATTTTTGAAAGTAAGAGATAAATAAAATTAGCTTTTCACATCAGTATTATGAGAATGTTGCTCACAATGTGTGAAATTTTATTTTTCAAAGGAAAGCATCTTGACACTAAACAGATAATATTAAATGAATATGATAAATTTATTTCATGTAAAAGTATGGAAAATAAGCCCTCGAAAGAAATTGAATTGTTCTTTTCGTCATAATGATGATAATCAAGTTATGTTAATTGCTGCTTTACTTTTTTCAATTACTGAAATTCTCAGATTGAGCATATTTATTAATTTACAGCGTATTTTAAAATCTGTTCATACAAATGTAAAGTTGTGGACAAGTAATAATTGTCATTTGAATAATTAATTAACAATGGTTGAAAAATAAGATTTGGAATAAATACAATTTCAAAAGTATGATACAGTAATACTGTCAGGAACGTTAATGGAAGTTAAAATAAATAGCAATGACACTTTGCTAATTAATTAGAAATAAAAATTCAGATACCTTTTTATAAGTTTTTACCTTTTTCACTTTTTTATCAATGGCAACAATAATTTTCACATAGTTTAGTTTATATAAGTAAATTTCTGAGTTTTTAATAGATATTACTGACTGCAAATATAAGACAAACATTTTGGTGTCCTTGAGAATAGTAATAAAATATCTGTTAATTTGTCTTTAACTAATTAAAATATCGTCAATTTAAACAGGTCGTTCATTGATTGGTGAAATTTGATTCGCCAGATCTGGTAAACTGTCGTTGCCCTACTTTTGGGTCTGCAATAAACTGGAATAAAATTGAACCTGATTATCTTTATTTTAAGCAAAAAATTTTAAATTCAATTCAACAGTTAAAAATAACTGGTCTACTTTCAAAGAATTTTTTATTATAAAGTTTTTGTTGAATATCAAAAATGATTTTTTTATAAACTGCATCAGTTATTATTTGTCTTTATAAATAAATATTTGTCCTACAGACGGATTTTAAAATTCTTTTAATATAGGCAAATTTATTGAATTTAATTTATAAAATAATTCAAAATTTTCAAAAATTATTAAAATTTCATGAAATAAAGCACCATGCAAAGAGTTTAAGTATTATTATTTGTGAGGTGTTTAAAATGTCAGATTCAAAATAATGAAAATTAGGTTCAATTCAATGACGCCACCAATCGCTGCACTCAGAACCGCTTTAGCTCTGTTTGTGAGGACACTCAGAATTGAAAAGATATAAAAGTGCTCTGGATTTTTGAAATGAGTAAGCGGGTCATTTATACTTCACCAACTAAGCCTAGTGAAATTCGCCAAGCGGACAAGGAAAATATTGACCCTAATAAAAATCGACGTCTTCCACGAAAAAAGCACAGCAAAAGTCGCCTTGCTCTTTTGAACGTTGCGAATACTATTCGTGTGCTGCCAGTCCGCCGGTCGTTGCGCTTTTCAGATGAAGCTGCTGAAGTGCCAGCAGAACAATTAGAGAATAATGATAAGAAGGAGTCGAAATCTCGTGTATGCTGTTTTTTTTAATTTTATTTAACAAATTTGCTATTTGATTATTTTTGTAGAAGCGTCACCTGGTAAAAAGCCAACCGCTTTCTGAACAAAGCATGAAATCCGAATGATGTGATTGTGGCACTTATTATTTACGTATTTCAAAGTTTCACTTTTGCCATCCACTTTTAAAACTCTGCTTTTATGAAGATGTTTTATCAACATTTGATTTGAAATTTATTATACACTTTTTAATGGTTTGTGTTTGCCGCATTTTTTTTCATGCGGTTTCTTTGTCATATTTAATCTCATGTCATATATAATTTACAAATGTCATTTGTATTTTACTCGGTATAATGGCCTAGCAAACATTGAAAATAAATTTTTTGAATTATCAATGTTCTTATTTACTTTTTACATGTCTATCATTTGTACTTACGGTAATGTGAGCGAGGAAAATTATTTTTTAAATCTATTTGTTTGATTAGCAATTAAGCTATGGAAACATCGAGCTCTTTTAATGCCGATTACAATAATTCGGCTTTGTTTCGAGGCGACACTGATTTTACACGAGCAATCCATAGTATGATTAAGGCAGTGATGTTTCGTGATGTAAGACAACTGTTGTTGTGTTGATAAATTAATATGCTTGTAAAATAATGTACAATTTACTTTAATGGTGCAAGACTGGGACAGTTTTCTTCACTGAAAATGGAATGAAAATCACAGTTGAAGATTATCAATATGTTCAAGCGAACGTATTTGTGCAACGGGCGATGTTCAACGATTACGTTTTGTTTGGAAGCGGCGTCGACTTTCGAATTAAGCTGCCAATGTTTTGTGTAAATCGTTTTCAAAAATTGTAAATTGTTTTTTAAATTTAACAAATCTTTTTAGGAATGTTTGAATTTTCTTGGCTCTTCAACCAGTGGCAACGGTCCACGATTGGAACTTTCTTACATGCGAGATGGTGCACCTCTGCGACTCATGTAAATAACTTTTTTTTAATCTACATTTATATTTTACTAATTTCAAGTTGATTGCCGATTTAGACTAGAAGAATGTGGTGTCGTTACTGACTGCAGAATTAAAACGTTAAGACCGGAAGATTATGTTGAATTTGATTTTTCAGCTGATAAAATAACTTGTAAAGTAATCATGAAGGTATTCAATTTGACATCATTTCAGACATCACTTTGTAATATGCGTTTACAATTCAGCCTGATTTTCTCCGGGATGCTTTTCTTGACGTAGACAGTAGTTCCGAGTATTTGGAGTTGAAAATCGATGCGGGAAAAGGATTCACCATCGCAGCCACTGGTCCAACCGGAGATGTGAAAGTACAGCTAGAGAACTTTTTTGCTTAATGTAATTTTTGATTTTTCAAATTTTTAGACAGAATTTCCACGCAATTCAGATGTCATAGAAATATTTTCTTGCAGTGAATCACAACATCGAAAGTAATTTCACGTCTAATTGAAATAACGTTTTATCTATACAGTAAGGTTGTGAAAAGTAGGTGTACAATTTTTGTCTTGTTGCAGATTTCGCATGAATTTACTGAAGCCGGCAGTGAAAGCATTGCAGTTGGCTAACAAAGTTTCAATTCGATTAGATAACAAAGGATTTTTGTCCATCCAATATATGATTGATTTTAATGGCGAGACTAGTTTTATAGAGTTTTTTGTAAGGAAATTGGTGCAATTATAAAATACTTTTTGTTTACAATAATTCAATGATTAATTATTTTATTTATTTAATAAATTATTGAAAAAATTATTTAAGCAGACTGAAATATTTTTGCATTTTAGTGTGCTCCTGAAGAATGTTCACCCAGTGAATCATCATCACAAGAATGAACATTAATCACATGAGCTTTATGAAGAGTGAAACGAAAAGGTTTTTTTTTATTTAACTTTGTGATTATGTTTTGTTTATTATTTAAAATAAAATATTACTTTGACATTTGTATTTATTTGAGTAAGTTAATTTAATTTTAGCTTTTTTTAATCGTGACATTTGAACAGTATTGCGATTTTTTTATTTTATCACAATATTGATTGTACTGAATTTATTCATTTACAATAGAACATTATCAACAGTGAAAGTATTATTATTTTATAATGACAATTTGAGTTTTTTTTTTGAATGCCAAAGTTGTTATTGCTTTATTGTGATCAATCACTGCTGCATGAGATGGCATTTGAGAACAGAATGTTGAACACGAACAGAATGCTACAAAACATTTGTTTCAATGATCAACTGATGCAAAATTGGTTAGCTTAAAAGCGATGCAAAATTCAGCTTACATTTTATGAAAAATAAAAAAAAACAAATTTGGGACGCAATATTTCAATGCGATGGGACAGACTGTTGCTGTATTGCGTAACCTTGTTCTTTGCTCTGAATACGTCACAAGAAACTGACACCGCCAGTGAGTTCCCAATAGCTTCTATATTTTGTGGCCAATTTCTGTTCTGAATATTTATTACTGAAATATACGACTGCTGAAAATATACAAAAGGAAAAATTGAAAAATGAAGTTTTCATTGCTTTATTACTTCATTATTATTACTACTTTATATGATTATATAAATAATGTTGTTTTGGCAATTAAAGACGACGAACAGAAGAATCCAGGAATTGTGATGCGCATCAATCGTCTTGGAATTGATTACGTTAAACGACAAGCTTTAGATATATTTCGCAGTCAGATGGCACTGATCGACTGGAATGCAGCTTTAAAGAACATGATGTTGGTCAAATTACCGTTAATCGACGCTCGACTGATTCACCTCAGCCCTGCCAGTAAATTTGATTTTTCAGTTCTTTCTCCTTCTTCAATACGCTTAGCGGTCACTAATATGGACATGGCTGTACAACTGAGTGAACGATGGAATTTACTCAGCTTTTTAACGTCCAACGATCATGGAGCATCAGTGGTTTGTTATGTAAAATCATTGCAAGTACTGTTGGATGTTGAACTATACCGGCCACGAAATGGAAAAGGGATTCAGCTGAAGACTGGAAATTGCATCGCTACATCTGATTCTTTCCGCGTCAACGCAGTCCATGCCTATTCATTTGAGAGGCTAGTGAACAGCATTGGCAGTGCATTCAATAAGCTTATTCAGAGCACCGTTCAACGCCGAATATGCACTCAGGTGAAGCATCTGATCGACGGACCGTTCAACGAACAACTGATGAACATAGCCAACAAGGTGAATTTAATACTACCAGAAATGAATGTTCAATCCAATGGTTCACTTTGGAATTCGAAACGTGCTTTGATTGAAGGTATGATGCTGGACTACGGTTTGGTTCGAGAGCCGTATTTGCATGAAAATGCAATCATCACTATGCACAGTGGTGAAATCTCTTGGCAAGGCAACGGTGGAACACCGTTTTCACCCAATCAGATTATCACTTCACTCGAAATGAACGACCGTATGTTGAATGTGTTCATTTCAGAGTATGTTATAAATTCTTTGTTGTATGCACTGTGGAAAAAAGGTGCCTTCAATGCCACTGTGAACAAAAATACGGTTCCACATTTGAGTCAACTGATGTCGTCGAACTGCTATCTCGGCATGTGTCTGGGAGATGTTGCGTCTTTAGCAGGTGTTCCAGATGTCAGTGAAGATGAAGAATTTGAAATTTTTATTACTGCCGAAAAGCCACCCGAAATGCTTTTCCAAGATGGATTAGCAAAATTCATATCATACAACAAAGCAACATTGCACTCCAACAAGCATGGTCCTCTGTTTCATTTCACGGGAACTACTGTAGGCTATATGAGCCTTCAAGTTTTGGATGGAAGTTCGATATTTGGCAAGCTAAACATTACTAAAGTAAGAATCGCAAACCATCCGAACAGTGTATACAAGCTTGGAAACATGCAGCTGGATTTTGTTAGTTCCATCACGCAGACTGTTTTGCAGCAGTTAAGTGACGACGTTTGCTCTAATGGTCTTAATTTGCCTAAACAAAACGGCTTGTCGTTGGGCCGAGCTCAGATTAACGTGGTGGGCAATTCTCTGAAAGTGGATCTGGACTTTCAATTCGACCAACATATCCTTGAAGAATTTGGCATTAAATTGCCTGAAATTCGAACTGCTGATCTATTTTAATATGCTATTTTGATTTAAAATTTTCCAAACGGGATCTTTGACCAAAGAAGAAATATTTATTTCATATGCGCTCAATTCTACACATTTAAACTTTTGTAATAACAGTTAGATCTTGTTGTAAGAAAGCTTTCTGTATTGATCTTAACGCAGCAACTATCAGCAACATCTTCTTTGCTGTCTCTTTTACAGTGTAATCTACCTAATGTTCTTTATTTTGTATGACTGATTTTTCACAATTTGCCATTTGTCTGAAGCATATTCACTGAATCTCAAGTTTTTTCAAAGTTTAAAATTTTTAAAATAACAGTTGTTTGAAAAGAATATTAAATTGCGAGTTAATTGCAATTGCACATCATTCATTATAAAGTAATTGTGATGCATAAATTATATATATATATTTATTTATTTATTTATTTATTTAGTCGTCTTATGCATCAATTTTGAATTTAAACTAATTAATAATTTGTTGTACATTTTCAATAATAATGTTCGGTTTTGTATTTGTACTGTATGCTGAAAGTAATAAAGTGTGAATTTAATAATGAAAAAAAAAGAAATTGCGTCAGAGCCAATGCAGAAGTAGTATAAGAAAAAATTGACGTTGACTTGAGACGAAATTTAGGAAAATAAGTCTACTTTTTTTACAATAATAATTATTCAGTTTATTGGTTTAATGTGTCAAATGGAATAATAGTTAGTTTGCTGTTCGTTCATCAAGTTCAGAAGTTTGAAAGTTTTACCATGAACTGCATGTAGATGGAAAAAATATAGATTACAATTGCTTTCATCAACTGCAAAGTTGAATTGACAAAGACATTTGCTAAAAAGCCATTGTTTAGCTTATAATAAATAATACAAATAAATAAATTCACCAGTTAAATAAAACAGATCAGTTCTCTATTTATTTATTGTGAACAGTTTTTGTAAATATCATTTAAGTGGTGTTAATGAATCACTGAAGTGCAATAATTATTGAATTAAAAAAGAAAACAAAAAATAAAAGGTAAAAATTTTAATGTTGACTACAATTTATATTATACAAAAGAATAACAATGGATGAACTTTTCCAATGGGTAAAATTGGTACTTGATTACAATATAGGGAAATGGAGTTTAGCTTTGCTCGGCAAAATCACCGCCAACTTGACCATCCAGAACATGCTTGGACTTCTGTTCGGTGCCGGATACAGCAGGCGGAGTGTCAAAAATGTCTGAATGATAAGATGCAGTGAATATTCCAGAATCGATACAGCTCGCTGCTACTTTCTGCATGCAATTATCACCTTTGCAATAATCCGTCGAACCAGAAGCCAACTGACAACGCTTTTCATCATCCTGGGAACAACGTTCAGGGCAATCGGTACAACCAACCGTCATCAGCATACTGTCTTCATTGCTTGACTCGCTTGCCGGCAAGTCGCTTCTACCCGTACAATTTGGCAACATTCTTTGATTTTCTTTATCAACAATTTCACAATCCGACTGCACACGACGACGATGCATATATGCTGCATCTGCATCACCAGCGTCACTGCTGTTGGAGAAATGTCGACTTCTAGCACTGGTAGTTAACCTTCTACCGATCTTTCCTCTATTCGCTAATGTCTTCAAACTGCTAGATCTGAAAATAAAAATTATACTTTGATTGATTATATAAAGTAAATTTGCATATTGATCATTTTGTATATTTTATATGTTTCAGATGTAGTGGTGGTGGTGGTATATTTATTTTGTTCAAATTGCAATAAAAAATACCTCTGCTGATGATCATTTTGGAAAATTTTCTTTTCAACTCCTCCTTCATTACTGTAAAAAGTGACCGGTAGCTCTTTTGAATAACGAGGACTACAATCGGCATAAATTTGAATCAACGATTGGGACATTGAATTTTGCTGCATCTCGTCTTGGACATTGTTTGCCGTTGTGGAAGATTCACTGGAAGAACAGAAACGACTTATCGGTGTATCATATGCCGATTGGGACATCAGAACACGTTCCAGTTGAAATTGCAACTGCTCTTTGTCCATTTGCAGTCGACGTGAATTTTCCTTTTCACGTTCACAAGATCTCACCAAATCATGATGACGTTGAGAAAGTCTTCTACAACAACAAATAATATAGCTATATATATACATATAGATTTTTTTTTCCATTAAACACATTATAAATATTAACAACTGGTATATTTCGAAAGTAATCTGTTTAAAATTCATTTCATATATATATATATATAAGCATGCATAAATCAAAAAAAAAAAATACTTTTCTGTAGTCTTCTTCAATTCCAAAGCTTCTTTCAGTTCAGCATTTTTTTGATCCAATAAAATCAGACGAGACTTCATTTTCATAGCTTCTTCTATCTGAAAATGATCTATCTATATAATTGCAAATACGTAATATTTACAAAAAATAATTCTACTATTAACATGAAATTTTAAAAGCTACCTCTTTTTCACGTTCGGCCAGACGAGATCTCAGTTCTCTATTTTCTTCAGTTTTCATTTCCAGTACAGCTCTCAGACTGTCAATTTCTTTCACATGGTTGACATATCGCACGTCAGCAATTACCTAAATTAAAGTACAATAATGCTAGCAAAATTTATACCACGAATTGCTAGAAAAACACAGACTTGTTCTTTTCTGTCTACATCTTGCACTGGTGAATGGTGATCCAGCTGACACACTTCTATTTGACATTTTTCCGATTTTATTTTCACATCTTTTGTTTTAATCTCAAATATTGAACAATAAATAATTAATAACATCAATATTCTAACAACAAGCAAACAACATTTAACAAATACACGTCATGTGTACAATATCAATTATTACGCGCTGACACAGCATGACAATCGACTTATAGTACTAAAAATTTGCCTATAAAACCTTTACGTAATCTACACGTAAAGCCACATTCTTTAAAAAAATATATTCACTAAAATAGGTATTAACTTTCTGGAACAATTTTTAAATTACAATATACACCTAAATGCCTAATCTCATGTTTCATTTCCCTATCATACAAATATCAACCGTTAAAAAAATAGTATCCACAAAATTACTACTACCAGCTGTTTACGTGTGAAAATAAAGGAAACCACAAAGGCTTCCAGGACAAAAATTAACTACAACCACTCAAGGTTGTGTTAAATGTTTACCTTTAACTTGTAACAACAGGTGAGGAAGTAATATTAACCAGCAATTATACTAAACATTTCATCCAAGCAAAATGTTGGGTTTTGATGAACAATTTTTTTCACTACATAACAGTAAATAAATTGAAATACACGTTTAAATGTATAGAGATTATTTAAAAAACCTAAATTTTAAAATAAAAAATATCATTTCTTCACATTTATCGAAAATGTTCATCACGACAGCTATCCTTAACACCGGAAACAAATTTATTTTATGATACAGTATTCATTTCTTGCTATTCTTTAATGTTCAGAACAGATCCCATTTTAAGAACAATTATTTCTGAATGAAAAATTCGTTTATTTTCAAATCAACATTGTTAATAATATTTGAAATTTACTTCAAAAATAACCTTACTTACCTTTTCATCAAAAGTACTTCTTAATTTATCCAAGATTTTTTCATTGTCTTCACAAACTAAAAGCATTATTATATAAGTTGAGATTAATTGTTTTTGAAAAGGAAATGATATAAAGTAAAATTTTTGCTAATTTTTGTTATAGCAATTAAAAAAACTCTTTACCAAAATTTGATTACAGAATAGAATAGCTGTATAAATGAATTGTATTAAAGGATTTCAAACAGTGCAATTTCAACAAGTGTGCATTTTTGAAACAAATATTAATTAAAAACACGTGCGTTAGCTCACTTTGCTTCAGATGTTGGTCATGTTCTTGTTTTAAGGTAATTTCTAAGCATCGAATAGCTTCTCGATGCTTTGCATTCAATTCATCAATCGTTTTAGCGTGCTGCTTGCAAAGTTCTTCCCTTTCTTCTTTAATTTTTTCATATTCACAAACGGTACTTTCTTAAAAGATTGACTGATTTTAAAAATTGGCTAAAAATTCAATATAAAAAAAAAAAAAATTTTATTTTTGATACTTATTTCAAGTAATGTAAAAATTACTCAATTATTTAGGAATGATTTATTTGAATAATGAAATTTTTAAAAAATTTTAAATAAACAAGAAAAAGATATTATAATTTATCAAAGAAAGAAATTTCATTATTTTCATTCATGTGTAAATCAATATCATCAAAGAGATGCTTTTTCTTTTGCTTTAAAATAATAGAATATATATCTTTTTTTATTTTCAAAAAAAGTGTTTTGTTTTTTATTTCAATCGTTGTTATATTTTATATTACAACTGCTGAAAAAATATTACAAATAAAAAAAAGCTACAAACCTTTTTACTAATATGCTATTATATTATCATAATTATTAATAATAATAGTTGCCAGTTGGTGGAAAAGAATTCAGAGTATGGTTTGCATAGTTGTAAAATAAAAACAACAATATTGAAACCTGTCGACAAAATTTAAACTTTAAATTAATTCACCTTGAATAACATGACAAAACGAAAAGCTTCAAGATTTATTTGTTTTCAAATTTTGTACCTTCAGCAGTTGTCCAGATGTTAACATTACTACCCTCCTACTGCATTAGGTATAAATGTGATTTAATTGTTCAAGAAAATAGAACAACTGATAAACAGATGCAATTTCTCATCAACAAAGTTATAAGAAGAGCAAAAGAAAAAAAAGTAATCAAAAATAAATAAATTTAAAAAAAAAAGCTATCATTACCGAAAGCCGCTTTTAATTTCTCTAATTCATTTTTAACGTTGGCATTTCGTTGACGCAAAACTGGAATGAGCTAAAATAAAAGTGTCAAAATATCCAGAATCTCACACAGTCCAGATTCTCAGTCAGCATACGTGATCTTGATAGTGGTTAAACGTGACGGACAAAGCAAGAAAGCCTTTGACAATTTCTTGGTACTTGTGCTCATCGACCATGCGTTTGATTGAGGTGGAATTTTTCTTTTCCAATACTGGAGCCTTTGCAATACTTCGCTTACTGGTGCCAAGTGGACCGTTGCCCTGACGTTTCACTGCTGTTGTAGAAGCAGGATCTTTTTTGGAATTGACCACAGGTTGAAAAGATTGAACAAACTTGCTCACTGGATCTGAAATGATAATTTGAAAAATACAATACAATACAATACAATACAATACAATAAAATAAAATAAAATAAAATAAGCATATTTCAAAGATTTTAATGATGTTCATGTTATTATTATTATTTTTTTTTTATTTACTGGAATTATTTATTTCATTTCTGCAACTAAACACTTACGCAACGTATACGAAGAAGATCTTGTTTGAGTATTTCCAATTCGATCATTAGTCATATTTGAAGAATATGCAGAATCTCGTAAAACAACTGAACTAGTATTGAATGTGGGCAATTTGGTTACAATTTGAACAGATTTAAAGAATTGTATTTCGATAAGGATGGTGACAATGTAGATGCAGAAGAAGATAATAATGAACTAGACTTGAAATATGAAGAATACATGAGGGTAAGAAATCAAAAAAAAAAAATAAATAAATAAATAAATAAATAAACACCAGAAAGCAAAGATTTAAAGCAAATCAATCAATAATAAAGCCTGATCGGCTAAATAATCACTATTCTTATTATTAATAGTATATTCACGCATGCGGCACCAGCAGAACGCAAGCACCACAATGAAAGCACGAAACTGCGCTGTTTGGGTTATAATGATAAAAACTGGTCGCTTTTACAAACGCGTCATCAAAACGGCCTGAAATAAATCCAAAACTCTTTTTGCTGGCAATAAAAACTTAGTAAAACTATGCAAGCAAGTAAGCAAGCAAGCAAGCAGGAGACAAGAAGAACGACCTTCAAGCAATGAAGGATCATGGTTGAAAATCACAACCATAAAGTTGTCAATAATATCAAAATATGATAATTAAAAAAGTATAATTTACAAAAGTTGAAATGGAATTGGTGTTGAAATATTTTCTTTCATTTTTTTTATAATTTTAATTTTATTTAGGATTAAAATTGCAGAAAAAATCAGTTATTCACAAGAGACAGGATAGATGTTCAAAAGAAGTGAACATTTTCAAAATCTAAATCTAAATGAATAAAATAGCCAGTGCAGCTGTTTGCCAGCAACGAGAAGAAAACAGCAAACATTGCAATAATGAACATGTGCAAGTGTCATATGAATATTGATAAATATCATAAATTTGCGCAAGTTGAAAACTAATAAAAGCTTTTGCAAAAAGAAATCTCATCTGCCAGTTGTCTTAGAAAAATGCAATAAAAGATCAAGATCACAAAATATTGCAGCACTAGTAAACAACATTTTGTACATCCGAATTTGCGCGTCTGTGTAGAAAAATAGCAAACTGCATGTGTCAACTAATCACAACAAACAAATTATTCACTTATAAATAATAAATTCCATAAAATTTTTAATGTTTAAATAATAATCAACACTTTTTCAATATTATAATCATTGTGGATATTGTAATAACATGGTGGAAATGATCAAAAAAAAAAAAAAAGAAAAGAAAAGAAAAATACTTTCTCAGACCATGTTGATTACATGGTTGAAAAGTTGCATTTTCATTTTCATATTCATGAAAATAATTTATACCATAATAATTAATTTATTATTATTATCACAACATAAATAAGCACTGAATGCTGTAAACAAAATATTTCGAATATTAATATATGCAATAATTTGTAATCAAAATTATACAAAACTGCTATCAAAACATTGTACATGCATATTAGAGCTCACTATTATGACAGAAATTATTACAATATGATTCGCATATGGAGATGAACATAAAAACATGATCAGGATGAAAGTATAAAATGCAGAAAATTTCTTTACATTTAAAACAAGAAATAACAAATGCCAGTGTCAAAGTTTTACATTCATATTCTAAATATAATGTTAAACTTGACATCAACATAAATCAAAAAATATAAATATCCATATCAATGTAATATATTTATTTGTCATCATTGCAAGTAAATCATTTTTATTAATGAAAATAATTAACAAAATTTCATTGTATTTTAATTTCTTTTAAATTACACATTTTATTAAGTAATAAAAAAAAATTTTTTTTTTCTAATACAACATGTATGGGATTTCATTAAAATAAATCTACAATTTTTGGCAAAGTAATTTAAAATGTCTCAATAACCTGAATTTAAAATCAACAGGCAATCTCAGCATGCGAACATCAGCAACGAGTAATTAATCAATATTATAAAGTTTATTTTTGTTCATTGCTCTGTTATGATATAATTAAAAATAAAATTGCTCTTTAATGCAAATAAAAAAGAGTATGGTTAAAATAATTGCAAACTTCTCATTATTATCGTACTCCTGTAAAAGTGTCCGATTAAATTAATTAATTAATCGAACTGTCCTATACAATAATTTACAATTAGATATACAACAATGCACTAAACTAAAAGAAAAACACCATAATAAATAATCACCAGTAATAAATAATTATATTTCACATTATTTTTATTGAACTCTGATTTGAAATAAAAAAGAAAAAGCTCACTTGGTGCCCGTAGTTTTGGAACCATGTCGGATGATTTAGTAGATGTGATGTGCTTGCTGATATCATTGGCAGATCTATTTCTGACGGTCACACCTGAAGCTTACAATATCAAAGTAATTATTTTTCAAAGAAAACTGCTTCACCTTGAAATATTGCTCATCTATTGAAGACTGAAGTTTACAATTAAAAGCACCAAGTTAAATATGTTAACAATTAATTGTATAATTTCATTTTTCAATTACCTTTGGTAGTACGGTTTTCACCATGACAAGCTTCGTTCGAGGAAGAACTTTCTTGACTTGACTGCTTTGACGAAGGAAATTGTTGAGTTCCTAGCATGAATAACAATTTTCCATTTAGCATATGGAAAATGTTAAAAATTTATGAAATAGTAAAATAGAAAATAAAATTACAATTAATAAAAATTTATGACGGAATTAATTGCAATAAAGCACAGTTTTAAAGTTTCTCTGTAAGCAAACATTAAACCAAAAAAATTACAATCATATCAGATAATATATTTCATTGTAAAATTAAATTATAACAACTGAATGTGAAAAAAACAATTTTAATGTTTCATATTAGTGCAAGAAGAAGGTAATTATTTTTAAAAAATGTTCAAAACTGATTTTATGGCAAATGTAAAGCTGTCAGTTAACATTCGATAAAATTTATCGACGCAATTTATACTTTATCTATTATTTAAAGAAAAGCTAAACTAATATTAATCTTTTTTTTTATCACTACTACATCACATTTGTGACTGACAGTTGTTAACAAAATAAAGTAAAATTGAAATTTTAAAATAATAAATGTTAACAAAATAAAGTATCAAGATGCGTGTAATGTTTATATAAACAAAAAAGCCTTCCATCTTCGAAACTGACACTGTAAACATTTACTAGAAATAAAAGTTCAATATTTAAAAATTGCATAACAAAAACAGTGCTTTAATGCACAGATGATTAAAAAAAAAGTTTTAAATATATTATTGAATTCAGCTTTTGAAAAGCTATTTATCATGAAAAATGTGTTGCATGCAATTTTTCACATCAAAAATCTGCCGCAGTGAATTAATTTATTGCTACTATCTGGGCTCCAAAGCGGTTTCTTTTCAAAACAATTACCTCAGACTATTGCTAAAAATCTCAATTTACTTGTTTATTAATGCATTTTTGTTGCTGTCCATATTTGCATTTCTTTTACAGTGTAAAAAGTATATATTAAACAAGTTTGCAAGTATATGTCAATTTTTAAAACTTGTTTGTTTCTAATAATCAGCATTAAAAGCGGTTGCAAACAACTTGCGAAACAACACTTTTCCAACAGAACTAGCTTCAATAGCCTAAAGGGGTTGATCAACATAATGCATAAAGAAGAAATCTTATACAAGCATCGTAATGCAAAAGTATAAATTGTATAAGTTTTTTGAACTGCGCGTATTTGCATTTCAACAAAACATTCTTCCCGTTCATGAATAAATACAAACACACACGTGCATACGTACATGTATGCATAACTTGAATAAGAACGCTCAAGTGAACATTCCCTGCAACACAATAAATAGTATTACGTAATAATAAATAGATTTTGAAAATTCTGTTTTTTTAAAATTGAAATGCAAATTGACAGAATAAATTAAAATCATATTCGACCAAGAAAAATTGTTTTGCTTACCAGTGTTTTGTGATGGTGCAGTGATTTTAGCAGCGGGCTTCACCTGGATGCTTTGTGCAATGCGACTTTTTACTTCTTTTTTCCCTTTTTCTTTGTCTTGCTTAATGCTTTCTTTCAGTTTAGCCATAATTTCAGCGTGCTTAGATGGTTTCGATGGCACGCGTTGAATAGTTCGAACTTGAGTTCTGTTTGGCGTCACTTTTGCCATGGAAATTCGTTTCGCGCTATCCGATGATTTTATAGTGATTTTGTTAGGTTCGTACTTGATTTTCTTATTTTTACTCGGCACCAACAATTCCTTGCGCACAACAGCTTCGTCAGTAGATGACAGTGTTGTAATAGCCGACGAGGTTGACTGAGATGAGATGGTATTATTGCATGATGTGATCAGATTTACCATTTTATTGTCGAATGTAGATAGCTGTTGCTGTTCATCGTCGTCTGATTTGATTGTCGTCAGCTCAGATTGAATGTCGTCACTGTTACAGTATAAAGCTGGCTTTGGATTTTCAGCTGATTGAAAGCAAACAGTATGCTGATCCGGGATGTCGTCAACTGTAATCGTCACATTCAAATCGTCGACAACAGGACAAACGCTAGCCGTTGTTGTTGCTTCTTTGCTCCACTGTTTGCTACAATTGGTGTTGTCCAGTGATGCTGATGGTGATTTTTGCACGTCAACAACCGAAAATAGGTCAGCTTCAGATGTGGCTTGATAAGGCGTTGTTGTCAAGTCAGCTGCTGCAAGTAAACTACTGTTGGCAGGCGGGCTTCCGGCCAACGATATGTCAGACTGAACCATCAGGTCTGAATTTGGATCCTCTGAACAACAGCTACTGATTAACAACGGTTCCACGTCGTTCATCCAACAGTCTACAGGCTTGAACGACGGCTTTTGGTCCACGATCACTTCCACACGATCCAACGGTGCAAAGATGGCACGGTTGGGATTGGTTTGAAAATAGCGGATACCGTTCAAAGCACCGTCGTGACTTCCGACAGGCTCGTCCAATTCTATTCCACAATAGAAACCTTCTCTACCTTGAACAGTGCCAATATAACGCAACGAGCCGGCTTTTTCACCTGCCACACGTACACGATTTCCGATGTGCTTTTCAAAAGTGCTGGACAAAAGCTGTTCTACTGGGATCAATGTTGATTGGTTTGGAACAGCTCGTGGCACGCTGATGCCATCTAGTGTTGGCAGTTTGCTTGCAACTGCAGTTGGGATGATGTCAGCAGGTTTGTTACGTCTGAATTGGGACGGCCGTCGAAGGTGCGACTGAAAGCCACCACCTTTTGCATCCTGAAAAATACCAGCATTAATAAACTAAAATAATTTTTACCACAAATGAAAATTTATATCCATGACGTTGACCTTCTGTCGTTGAACTGAGTAGATAATAAAATACCGTTTTTGCCACTGAGGTCAAGCACATCACCTTCAACGGAAGCTATTAACCAAGTCAAAAAGACAACCGAGACTGATTCCATATTAAAAATAGTTTCCCGGTCAAATGAATTATTTTGAAGCTATTTACTATATAAAAACGTATGACCTAAAATATTCATTCCCAAGGGCGCGCCAATACTACTATTCTTCTATTCACATACAATAAATATACGCATGTGTAAAAATTCCGTGCAGCCAGCTAGATGGAAAATATGAAAAAGCTTTCAACACGTCAACAATCAGTGCGTAATACCAGCTTCATGTTCTGCTTCGATAAATTTATAAATTGATTATAATTTATTTTTGGAAAAATAATATTCGACATGAGCATTTTACGAATTGAAATTTGCTACAATTGAAAACAATGCTCATTTTGATCGATTTAGAAACAGCTTGCATGCTTGCATAGCACTACCTGTATCAAATTCATTGCCAACTATTGAAAAAGAACGTTATAAAAATTAACATTATTACTTCGCTGCATTGAATAATAATATGTTCTTGAAAGTTTAAGCAAAATTAAGTTAGTTTAAGTTAATTTAAGCAAGTTAATTAAATTAATTTAAGTTAGTTTAAGCAAAATTTGCTTCGTGAATTTGATTTCAACTGAAATAGGTAAACGAAAAAAAAAAACATGTACATTTGTTGGATCACAAATCATAATAACAAATTACATTGCTTTACGTGTATGACATTAAAAAAAATTGCAGAACAATTTAAATTTAAATGTTTAATTGAAAGTGATGGGCAAAATTGTAATAACTGACATTTTTCTTAATTATTAAAGAAAACATTTTAAATATGATGAAAATAACCGCAATGAATATCGAAACATATCAATATATTGGTAAAGTTTGAAAACATCTGAAGCAACTAATATATTATGAATTGTTTTTTTTTTAATTTTCATTGTTTTCTAACTGTACTACTGTATAAGCAAAGGTATACTTTTAAATATAATACACAATAACAGTTGAAAAATCAAAATGAAATATATTTAACTAGTAACCCATATTTTCAAATCAATCGATGTCAATTAGTGAATAAATTAAATTTGTTCATTGTTTATTGTATGTAATATTCAAAAAATAGAATTTCATTTAAATAAGCAATGAATAAAAAATAAAATTCCGCCATGCAAAACAAGCAAGCAAGCGTGATTACAAAGTTGAAAGTTGCGATAAGATAAAAATCTAACCTTATGATTCTAAACACATTTGCAGAGTTGTAAACAAAATTGAACACGAAGGTTGTAAATTTGTTGCCTGTTCAAATTGTTTAATCTTTCAATTGCACACAAAAAAGGCTCTGCAGCTTTGCAAGAGCATTTAAAATTGAAGTATTCAATTTCAAAATAAATATTCTTTGATGAAGTATAAAAATCAAGCGCAATTACGTAATAGAATGTTAGCATACAAATAGCAGAGTTGTTGTTGTTGTTGTTGTTGCTGTTGTGTTACTTTTGCTTAGGGAAAAAGCAGTAAGCTCTCTTCGAAGTTTCATGCAATTTTGCAGCATCTACTTGAAAAGACAATAGCAATGAATAAAATAGGAAAATATTAATTCATCAAATTCAACATGCTCTGTTGGTAGTTGACGAAAGAAGCACACATGCGTTCAGCTTGTGACACTTTTGAGCTGAACAGGCAATTGCGGCACAAGTTTCAATGAATCTTATACACAAAGATCATCAGCTAATAAATTCATCAAATATATGCTGTTAGACCCCCAACACGTCATTCATATACTGAAATAATAAAGCTGTAAATAGCATTTGAGCAAGATTGGTCGGTCAGAAAAAGAGATTTTGTTCCCCTGTACTGCTATACTGATTTGCATAACACTTGCAATAGGATGCTTCATCTAGTCGGTGATTTTACACCAGCTCTGCATGCTGAGCACATGAGTTGAAAGTACATGCATTGAAGGCGTGATTGTTGAAATAATTTGACAAATTCAACGTTTACTATTCAAAACACAATAAAGAATAAAACTAAAAACTGAACTTATATATATATATATATATAATATTAATTTTAATTTATTGGCAAACAAAAAGCAGATCAATTATGCAATTTCATGCGATGGTCAATCAAAATTTATCAATCGATAAAGTTACTTGAATGCAAACAAATGTCAACACAAAGAGTAAAGATGGTGCCATTGTGAGCAAAGTACAAATTGGTGGAGTGGCGACAATTTCAAATTGAACTAAACAAATATTTACCTAACAAGTTCGGTATCAATTTAAATTGAATCCTAGAAAAAAGCTTTTATTAAATATACATTTTATATATGAAAATTTAATTTTTTTGTTTTTCATTTCAATATTTGCATTCATCTGAACAGTTTTCAAACAATGAAAAACAAAAACAACTGAGACATTTCTCTGAGGTAGAATTTAAATAATGCAAAATAATAAAATATTGTTTCAAAATAATTCTTTTAGAAAGATGAAGCATGTTTATTCTTCAAAAGTAATTTTTCACTAATTAAAAAAAATAAAAATACAATTTTTATTAAACAAAAAGATAAAGCCTATCAAAACAAATTTGCTGCTTATTGCACGCTTGAATTTGCATTATTCTTTGCCCTAATGAAGAACAGACAGTCGATGTTGTGCTTAAAATGGTCAGACAAATTGCATTGTTCAATAAAACAAAACAATTGCATACAATTCAAAAATGGTCTCAAAAAATACTGAAAAAAATTAATTGCAATCACGCGAATTGCTATGCATTTCATCCAGCAAAGCGCAAAGCAATCATTTGATCAATAAATAATTTTCTTATTTTTTATTCTAAAAAAGAACTGCTTTATTCGAAATTGAAAATTTTTTCAGAACGTGCTTTTACTTTACAGTTGAATTGCACGTTGAAATCTCAATTAGCCATTAAAATCAAATTCAGTTGAAATGAAAATGGTAATATCAAGCAGGTTGTAGTTTCAAGTTTCATTTTAATAAATATGCAACTTAAGAAAAAACAAATGTCATAACACATTTCTTTTCTTATAAGTGGAAATTCATTTTTGGAATTTCAAAACAAATCAAGCAATTTTATAAAATAATTCCATTTATTTTGCAAGTTTTCATTGTTAAAATTAAGATTATTGAAAAAGATACAAACTACAATAATCAAACTATATTACAGATCGCACGAAAAGCTACCGCGTAAAATAACTTTCAACTGACCACAATTGTAAATACAAGCACAGCATTTGGTAATAAAAAAAGGTTCAGTTTTGGGTTTTATATAATAACATTTGAAAAAAGTAGTTTGTATTTATTAAGCAATTTTGACGTTTAGAAGCTGAGAATAAGCAGTGATTAAGTGCATATCAAAATAAGCTATGCAAATTGACAAAATGACATCTTGTAATTTGAAATTTACTTTGAAAATGGATAGCGTAGCATGAATTGCAGCACTTGCATTATATTGATCTCGTTAAGATCTATTAGCTATTATTAGTCGTGCAAAAGTGCAAAAGCACCTAAACGTGCATTATCGAAATTGGTATAATGAATTTGACCGTGTAAGAGAAGTTTTCAATTTCAAATGCACAACCGTAATCCATTGTTGTTTATTGTTGACCATTATTGACAAATCAACAATGATTTACGATAAAATTAGCTTTTCATTACATTACAAAACCATTGCATTACTACTGCAGCAAACTAAGATCATTTTAATAAAAAAATATATCATCATAATGCATACTAATACAATTGCAATAACAGTCACAAAAGCATCGACAATAATTAACATTTAGTAGGTTGATTGCAATTAGCTTTTATCCAAAATAATTTATCGTTACTAAATATATCATTCAAGTAATTAAAAAGTTTACTAATGTAAATGAAAATTTTAATTTATCATTGGCTAAAAAAGCAACATTTAAAATGATATGTTGACAATTGAAAGTCAAAAGTTCTGAAATTGGATTTATTAAAATAAAATTGAAAATATGAATAAATTATGGAAGCCATTTTGCAAGAATAAATTATTTGACTTCAAAATTCAGCATTTGATTTGTGTATAATTGCTCTAAAAATAAAAACTGTATCCAACAAATCATGTGCATGATGAAATGCTAACTTGAGAATCACTTTATAGAAATCAGCTTGTCAAATTCTTGTCAACTTTTATATATTGATTTCTAAATTCAAAATTGGCTAACACAAATAAGTTAAATCCCTCAGGAATGGTGGTGTCGTCAGAAGTAGTCCTTCAACAACTGACAGAATAGTGCTTCATGGAAAACCATTGTAATTATCTTTTAGCTAACTGTAAATTATTTTTCAATAATGTATTTCCTGTTTTGAATAAAAGATCGTGAGTTATCAAGTGAAACAAATTTCTTTCTAGTGTTCTGAAATGCAATATTATCAATCTTCACAGAGCACTGATATTTTTATATGAAATAAAAATGATATAACTTTCACATTAGCCAATATAATCAATTAATCAACAAATGTCCATGTTAGCAGGAAAATAAATTACAATTAAATTTTTGTAAAATTCATCAAAATTTTATACCGCTATTTAACATTTTTCTATGGAAATAACAATAATAAGCACAGATTTGATAATTATTTGAACAGTTTTAAAAAAAACGTGTGCATCTTAAATGGGAACCTTAGCAATAGAAATTTAATTGATTGAAAAGTTTTTGAACGTGGTTTCAAAGCTGAAATTGCAAATCATTAGATGAAATGCAATGCTTTTGCTACCAAAGTTCAGTTTTGAATTTCAAATTGAGGTATGATGACGTTGGTTAGTTTCTATCAATCAATAGTAAATAAATATTTGATTTTAATATATAAAAGAATAATTTTATGTTTAATTCAAACGTAAAAATAACAGAATTTTTCAACTGTAACAAAATCATAAAATTATAAATTATATCACAGAATTAAGTATTCATTTTACAGTTTGAAAAAATTTTTTTCCAAAAACAGTAATATTTCAAAGCTTAGGTAAAATTGGAAGCACATAAAAAACGAATATTAAGTTTGCCCACTTACCATTATCAAGACTGTTGATGGCTTTTCCTACCCAAATAGCAGACAATGGAATATTTTACTGTAAGAAATGTGTTTCAAAGCCAGGCCAGATGAGTGACCAGTGAACAGTGATGAACAAATAAAGGCTCCTTGCTTAATCGTCAGTATTGACAATAATGACTTGGCAGGAGAAAGTAATAGGCTCCAAGTGGACGCCTGCAAGCTGGCATTTAGGTATTGATCGCTTTTTGCAATTGCAAACGTACTCTGTCGTTCATTCATTCCAAGCCAACCAAGCCATTTTAATCCAAGCTGATCGACTATACATTAAAAAGCTCAACTAGCTCAACAAACTTTCCACTGAAGCTATGCAGATAGAAAGACGCCGAAACGATTAAATTGATCATTGAAAACCATCCTACGATGATCAATTTTCAAATATGTCTCTTCAAAAATCAAATGCTTAATTCATTGATTAATAAATCCAGGAAAAACTAATAGTAAACATTTTTTTAAAAAAAAACTGTAAACATCATTTTATTATTTATTCTTCATTTATAAAAAAACTCATAAAGTATACGCATTTCTGTCATGAGATGACAAAAAAGCTTTCAAATCAAAAGCTATTTAATAATATATTTGCATAAAATGAAAAACAAAATATTGCTTTTGCATTCCAATCGAATTCAACTATCTCCCTCCATTATTTGTCTTTTCAGTTATTATCAATGACTCGCATTTTTGCGCTCATTGCAATATGCAAACAATCATTATATTATGCACTTCACATGTCTGTTTATTTATGATTAAAAAAATTTTAATTTTCATATTTTTTCTTGAAAAGTTCTATAAACAATTTCAATTTGTTGTTATTTAAATATTCTAATTATAAATTAATATTATTTGAAAATTTACATACGCAAAAAATTAAGTTTTACATTATTGGTCAGTGCAATTGACACATAATAAATGTGTGCCTAAAAAATTCTTTTATATGCACAGCATTTCAGAAATTTTTTTTCAATTGTATTTGCAAGTGAAGATGTGATGATGAATACAAAAGCTGTACAGTTACTGCTTTATTATTATACGTTATATGTTTTACTTATTTTTAACAATAAACAAAACAAAAGCAGTGCATTTTCAATATGTTAAAATGTTGATCATCATTAATTGATACAGTAAAAGCTCAGATGTAAACGTGTGGTTAAACGTTTATATTCCAATGATACAGTATTCAACAGGGCACAAGTACTCTGGATCGACAGTTCTTAAGCAGAAGGCTTCGCTTAAGAATTCTTTGCTACTTACCGGCTACTCACAAATATTTTTCCACATATGCTTAACATATGTCTACAGATATAAAATTGTGTATTTTGAGCCTATTATATCCTATTAATAATAAATAAATGCAATTTTTGAAGTAATCATGGACATTTACAATAATTTAATCAATAAAATATTGATATATTATGCATATATTTAATGTTTTTTCATGACCACGAACAATGAACATTTAACAGTTAATTCATTTTCAGAATGATTTTGATTAAACAATAAGAGTATGAAAAAAATTCACATTTTATTAATATAGGGCAACTACATTTATTTTCTGCATTGCATTGAACGTTCAGCGTTGTAAATTGGAACATTACCTAATGTTTCAATTCTATAAATTAAAAATAATATATGCTAATTAATATAAATTAATTCTTATAGTTCAGCTAAAATTTATGAGGAAAATTGCACTAGAAAATTATTTTGAAATATACTGCATATAATACAAAATTACAACATCATTGAACATCATAAAAAGAAATCACATACAATCTTACCTTTAGTGGTAAAACAGAAGGCATTTAGCTTGTAAAATAACAATGAAACAGCAGAGCAGGCAGCAATTTTTCAACAAAATTTAACAAATCACTCTTCATTACTTTAAATGAATGTGAAATTAAGCATTATGCTAATATGCTTGTAGCTTTATGAAAATTTAATATTTTAGCCTTTAGCAAACTTTTCTTTACTGCTGAAAAGTTTCCTTCGTAAAAAGAAATACTTTTTTATTTGACATTACTATTCATAAATTTCACATGTTTATTTAATTTTTTGGAACGTTATGATAAATAATAAGTAAATAATTTGATTATGATGATTATATGCTCAATTTATGATTTACAATTTTTGCAAAATTCATTTTATTATTTTTTAAATGCCTATAATTATAAAATGTTGAAGCAGTAATAGCATAATTTCGAGCTTTTATTTCATAATTTATTGAATTTTAATGATACGCATTTTAATCAAACGCGTTCAACAATTGATGAAATTGATGCATTGTTATGCCTTTGCATCTTAATGAATGAATGAATGAAGATAATTATGTTTTCAATTAATGAAAAATTGTGCATGCTGCTTTTGAAGAAGTTGCTATCAATGCGTATGCCAGCAAATTTTTTTTTGAAATTTGAATCCACCCATCAAGGGATATTTGCCAAAGTGTTCTGGATGATGATGGCGATGACCTTTATTTTAAAGGAACATGTTTGCAGAGAAACAGGTCTGTCAAAGTTCGGTTTCTTATTTATGATGAATACTTTCAAGCTTTTTATTGGTTAGCCTTGCATGCAACCAGTCTGGCTTTTGGTAACAAAAAGGTCAAGGTGATGATTATTCAGCATGTTTCACATTTACATCACAGCAACAGCAGCAGATGATGATGACAATACGGGATTTTTGCAGCAAATACAGAGGAAAAGGTAATCAGCTTGGAACTGTATTTATTTATTTATTTATTTTATTTTTCAATGCACACAAGGTATATTATTAATTAACTAAAATATTACAACTGTTGTAATTTTAAAATTCATAAATTTCTTTTACATTTCACTTTTATTTCCATTTGCAAGGAAAGACTCTTTTGCAATAAAAAAAAACTAAAAATTAATTGCATTGTAATTCTAATTAAAATTCTTTGCTGTGCAGAAAAGTTAAATGACTAATATTTTAACTTTTAATTTTTTCAATAATTAAAAGTAAAAGCATAAATTCTATTTAAAATTAACTTCTAAATATTAATATTTTAAATAATTAATTGAACTTCAAATACTAAATGAAAAATATTTTAGAAAATCTTTTCTTCTAAAATGCTTTAATTTGAATGAAAAAGTACATTTCTGGTATTTCTTTAACTATTTATGAATTTGAAGACGATGTTCAAGTTGAAAACTGTCTAAAAATCAAAAAATTATTCACAACAAAGCGCACTCAAAAAATGATTCAGGAGCAATTTATCTTCATCATACTGTTCAGTTTGTTTGCTGCAATTCATAGCAAACTAAAGTTTTCATCCAACAAGCCTGCTGAATTTATATTCAACTTGCAGCATTTTGAAAAAAAGTATGAAAAATCTGAGGATTTGTACAACGATGTAAAATATTTTACGCACACTGGAAGCAAAATATTTATCGGCAAATTTAAAGAGCCTACGGATTTTCGACATCATCATTACGATGATCTTGTACAATGGATGCACCGTTTTTCAATAAAATTCCCCAAAATTACACATCTCTATTCCATAGGCCAATCTGTAAAGGGTAGAGAATTGCTTGTAATGGCAATATCTGATTTTCCTAAAATTCACGAACCAGGTAATTGAGCATTATTGAAATACGCATTAAAATGGTAGGTTCATTATTTTTCTTTTTCAGGAGAACCAGAATTTAAATATATTGGAAATATGCACGGTAACGAAGTTGTCGGACGGGAATGCCTGCTTTATCTTATTCATGCATTGTGTGAAAACTACGGTGAAAACAGTTTTATTACTCACCTTATCGATAATACGAGAATTCACATAATGCCGAGCATGAATCCTGACGGATATGAAAATGCAGTAGAAGGTATGCATTTGTGTATTTAAAATGCTTAAAATTTTTTTCCAAATAGCCAACTTTCATCCAGGGGACATAATGGATTACACTGGTCGAAACAATTCAAATAATGTTGATCTAAATCGAAATTTTCCCTGTCGATTCCCACATCTTTGTCAAGATGCTGCACCCGTACAACCTGAAGTAAAAGCTGTTATAAACTGGAGCCATCGTATACCCTTTGTGTTGTCAGCAAATTTGCATGGCGGAAGTACAATTGTTAACTATCCTTATGATGATAATATCGATAACCTTAGCCAGGACACTCCTGCCCCTGATGCAGCAGTCTTCAAAACCATTGGATATTCTTATGCCAGAGTAAGTAAATATTAAACTAATAATAGTTTAAATGTTTTTTGGGTTTGCTTCATCTGAGCACTTTTTATCATGTTTTATCTTTTTTAAATTGCAATTTAAAGTGGTTTATGAAGAAGCATTATGTATATTAGAAGAAATCTTTTATTCAGGCACATCCCAATATGTGGATGTCTGGGTATCGATGTGGTTTTCAAGGTTATGGTCAATATATGCCTGATGGCTTAATAAACGGAGCTGTTTGGTATCCTCTGTCAGGTAAAATAAGTGCTACATAATATGTTCATATTAGCCAACATTAACTATATTTATGCTGTATTGAAGGGGGTATGCAAGATTGGAACTATCTTCATACTAACAATTTTGAACTCACAATCGAGATGAATTGCTACAAGTATCCTTTCGCTTCAACTCTGCAAAGCTATTGGAATGACCACAAATACTCACTTTTACTATTTATTAACGAGGTATAAAATCTATAAATTGTGTAAAGTGTTGCATGTCAATAAATTTTTAGGTCCACAGTAGTTTATCTGGATTTGTGATAGATAGTTCCAGTTCTCCTATATCTGGTGCAACAATTTTTGTGCAAGGAATAGAGCACAATGTGACTTCAAATAAAGATGGGGATTACTGGCGTTTGTTAACTCCAGGAAAAACATATGAAGTGGCTGCTATCCATTCTGATTATAAACCTGAATGGCATTCCATTTCACTAAAAAGAAACAAGCCAACTTTCCTCAACTTTACTCTCTATCCATATGATTCACTATCAATTAAGCAAAAGCAGTTTTTATCATCTGTTGAAAATTATTCAAATGAGTCACCAATTTTCACAGAAATTACTAAGTGTATTTTACCAACGAATTTTATAAGTTTTGTGAATGAAACAACAAAAAATATTGAAAAATATACTTTCAATTTTGATATTATTAAAGGTCCTGATGTTCATCCAAAGCTAAAAAAGAAACTTGCAATTATTTTTTTTCAAAATTACTCTGAAATATTCAGTGGTGACCTTATTTTTTCAAGGTTTACAAAAGATATATGTAATGGTAAGCAAACTGCTCCAAAATTTTTAATTTATTTACAATTAATTGAAAAGTTAATTTCAATGTTGACTTCATCTTCAAAATTTTGCTGCTCAGAATGCGCAATATAAAAAGTGTAAAAGATTGAAAAATTTTACTTATAACCTAGAGGAAATTTTTAAAATATTTAAAGTATGATGAAGTAAGCATCATTTAAGATTTGTTGATAGCATATATTTACATAAGTGAATATTTTAGTTTATTTTAGTTTATTTTAGGAAAGTTTGATTTTACACCATATCCTTCTCCAAGCATGATTCAGATAACAAGACTGAATTTGAAAAACATTTCTTCAACAGAAATAATGCATTTGGTGCAGTTACTAGCCAGCGATGAAAGCATTCATCTTATAATCTTATTACATGATTTTGCTAATCAAGCTATGTATGCATGTTTTCATTTTTTTAAGTTAGGTCTCATTTTGACATCTTTTAGAATCTCAAACAAAGCTGCAACAATGCTTGCACACAGCAAATTAATAACACAAATTTCTGCTTTCTTGATGGACTACACAAATTATGCTTCAGAAATTGGATGCTTCTTGACTACAGATACGCAGATAATAGATAAAATATTGCCAAACAAAATAATAGAAAGCTTTCCAATGGTGATAAAATTTGGTATATTTTTTCAACTAGTATTAATCTAAATATTTCAGGTCATATTAGGGATTCAAGCATCTCAGTGTTCAAAAGTTTTACCAGCTTTGCCTTTTGAATTTGTTAATAAATTTTATCCAGACATGAAAAATTTGCTTACAGCATTTGTAGCTGTAGAGTGGCAAGGTAAATTTAAATAAAACTTTCTAAAAGCAAATTTAATCCTATGCAATAATGCAGGATTCTATGGAAAGTTTGAAAGCAACACTTTTGCAAGTCATCCTGTTTTGAGACTTCGCAGACTTTTTACTCATCAGATAATTGTAGCTCCACTGAATGAAACGTACATTTTTCCGGTTCCTTCTGGCGTGTACGACATACAGGGTATGTTTAAATATTTTTTTAATGTTTTAAATTTTACTCAACTTTTAGTCAGTGATTCTTCTAAAAAAATTTATTATTCAACTACAAAATACGTGCCTCCAAGTTTGTGGATTAAAATGGATCTGCTCAGTCTAAATATGGATCGCCACACAACCGCTTCTTCAGGGCTAACTGTTAGAGTTTCTGAAATTTGTCCAACTGCTGTACATGTAAAAAGGTAATGAGGAAGATTCATTTTTTGATTTTTTGATTTGCATTGTTACTTATTAATTTAGTTTTAAAAGTGGTTTTCATAAGGACATTTTCAAAAGTGGTGAAGGACCGATCAGAATTACGTGGATTTCTGTTGATAATTTTGGTCAAGAAATGCTAATTAATTTAATGAAATATTTCTGTTCAATTTCCAATGATTTCATGCCTAATGAAGTAATCTGCATTTTTTATATATTGAAATAATTTCAAGCAATTTTAAAATGAATATTATGGTTTAGATAATGAAAAACTTTACAATGTATTTTGTATTTTATTCCAGTGACAAAGAAAATTGCAAAGCCACCCCTGGTAAGCAATACATTAATATTATTTAATTTTTCTTTAAAATTTTATTTAGATTTTAAAGCATTCGTTAAGGATATTTTAAGCAGCAAAAACTTTATAAACGAGTCATCAATTTGTATTTACGTTGGAGGAGGTGGATACAAAGCATATTACTCAAAATTGCTAGGTAATTTTATGAATGGATTTCTTAGAATCTCATTAAATTCTTTTAGCGCCTGAAAGTGAAAATGACTGGATAGCAATTTTATCAAAAAGCATCATTGAACCGTTTTTAATAAAAATGAATTCCTTCGAAATAACAGATGCTCAGTGTTCAAGTTTAGAATCTCAAAGAAGGAAAATAGTGGAAATAGAGCCCATTACTTTAAAAGTTCAAGTTAGCTGTTTTATGCAAACATATTTAATATGCTGCGATTTTAGGATGCAAATAATGGAACATTTACTTGCTCATTTTGCTTTATGCTTCAAATTGCTTGCTGCAATGGTACATTGAATACTGATTTGTGGTTTGAAAATTTTGATTATCTGAAAGAGTTTATAAAAAGAGTAAGTGCTTGAATTCTTATTAGTTTTGTTCATATTTAAAACAACATGTTTTTTATACAGGCCAGTCAGGGAATTCAAGGAAGAATATTCAATCATAAAGCTGATAAAAATGATGTTTATTACAAATTGACGATAAAAAACCAAATGTATAACAAAAGTTATGCGTGGAATGTAACGTCAAATTTTTATCTTCCTTTGTTACCTGGAATTTATGATATGAAAATTACAGAAAAACTGGGGAAGTATATGCTAAAGGTAAATTCTATGCAATTATGCAATGAATTTCTTTAATTAAATATTCTGTGCAATTACATTAAAAAATTTTAAATATGTTGTATTTAACTGTGCATGCATTATATTTACTATGCCTCACATTAATATTTTTCGTGTATGTATTATACATTACATTATTATCATTCATACTAATCTGAATTAATAATAGCATAATAAAAATTAAGCATACTTATGAATCAATTATTCAAAAACTTTAAATTTACAATTTACTAACTACAATAGAGTTAATTTTAGACAGTCAAAATTTCAAATAGCACCAGAGACTTCATGCAGATTGACTTTTTTATGGACAAAGATTCAAACAATGCAAATATTTTTATTTTTGTAACATTACTGTTAACTATTGGAATAATAGCTGCTTTTGTATATCATAATTATTCAAGAAAAACGCATACAATGTCTCCTTATGGATACAAAAATGTTCCTTTGATTGACTTTTAATTATTGAAAAATTAAGCGAGTTATATATTTATCAAATTTAAAGCGTTTGTTTTTCATATTCCAAATATGCAGATTTTTTAATCGCATTTTAATAATACTTGTAGATTATTTTTTGTCGATGATCATATTTCTAGTTTATTTTTAGTAAACCTTTAGTAATATGATTCTGTGGATTTATTATTTATTGAAATTTGCATTTATTAATAAACATATTAAAGGCTATATTTCATAACTGATGCTGAATTCATATTATTCAGTTTATATAATCATTTTGAACGTGTAAACAACTGTCAGAAAGTAATACAGTAAAACTCAGTTATAACAACGCTTTGTCTACTGAGATAAAATTTTTTATCTTAGTTTGGGTACGGCTATAACGTACACATCAAAAATATTTTCTATAGTAATCTTAAAAGTCGGATATAACGAGGGAAATCAATAACAATTGTAAGCCTTCATAGCCTGCAGTAGTAGTAAATAATGTCACACAACTGTAGCTATGTAACTGAAGGCGCAGAGCAGATGCACGTTGTGCTTATGCTACATTGCTCTGTCTCGCATTACATCGCAAGCGCACTCAAGCTGAAGAAAATAGCATTGTCTGTAAAAGGCAAGGTTGCTGTCGTCAGTGCATTGAACAATGGTAAGAAAAATGCTTCAATTTGCAAGAAATTTGGATTATCACAGTTGACTGTTTCCATTATTTGGAAAAATCGAAGCGCTCTACTAGATGCACATGAAAATGCCATCACATCTGCGAAAAAGTCTTGCTTGTATGAGAAAACCGACATTGATGAAGCACTGCTGCAATGGTTTTGAGGGCAAAGTCAAATTGCAATCCCAATCAATAGATTTTAATATCAATGCATTTTAAAAATTAAAACAATGCAATTTGCTACATTGGTTGGCTATTCTGAGTAATTTTTTTCAGCATAAGTAAAGTTTTTGAATAAACTTAACCATATATGTATCAATAAACTAAGTATATGTATGCAACCTCAGTTATAAGATCGAAAGTTCCCAACGCCCATCGTTATGACGGAGTTTTATTGTAATTAAAGGTGCATATTATTAATCAAATATTTGAAATTAAATGCTAAATTGCATCATGAGAATTATTTGTTCAAAAGAATAGTTTAAAGAATGGCCCTTCTTGTCCGTGCGGCACAATGCACCTGCTTACCAATAATCTAACTATCATCGATTTTTACTGTCTGTTTTTACTAAGGTTTTCTTAGTTAAATTTTAAAATTATTATTAAACAAAATATTATTGAATGCTCGTTAAATTTAACTATAGTTAAAGGTATGTCAAATTATATTTAAATATTTCCTCGAATATTTAACTCAAACAATAATTTCTTAATGCAATTACATATTGGAAACTTTTCCTTACTTAGTTACTTACTTATTAGTTAATATTAAAACCTTGATATCTAATGGCTTCTGATATTGATTTATTTTAATTAATTAGTTTTTAATATAACTATTATTAGAGTTATCCTTTTGGAATAAATAATCATTTACATTGCTTCCATGTAACTTATAAAACGTTGACTTTGAACTCTTTTTCAAAAGCATTAAGAAATAAACTTATTTTAAAATGAACTGAATAACCACATCTAAGTAAGTAAGTAACAAAAGCAAAAAATGAAGCATAACTAGTAATTTTTGAAAAATATTACTTTTTCTCTAATACTAAAATGCATATTATTTATTAATTTTCATCTATATTATAACTTGAAACTCTTCTTTTGGAAAATTTTTCCATGATTTTAGTCTGTTGTTTATATTTTCAAATAAAGGCATAATTTAAACTAATATTACTTTGCAGTATTTTTATTTTGCATGAAATAAATAAATGGTCGATCTTTAGGGAATATTTTTTGAATAAATTATATACTTTTGATGTATTATGGAATGCTTTTGAACATTTGGCCAGATGACAGTACACAGAACAATAGCAGAACAATAGTGGACAGGTGACATGCTGACATTTGGTGACCATTTCCATGCATGTGCAAGCAGATGCTTTATAGCGATGACAATTGTATAGGTAGGTTGATGTATGATTGGCTAGCATTGAAGAATGATAACTTCTGACCCTGTTGTCAAAGAGTTCATTTTTGTCTTTAAAGTAATCAGTAAAAGTCTTGCTTACTGTTCCAAAATCTATAAATTCAAACTGAATTATTATAATTATTTGAAAAATATTACTTTTTTTATATTTTATTAATCGACCACATTTAATAAGACAAAAAAAGCAAGAACTGCTTTTAAAACTAAAAAATTCACACATCTGCAATTTCAATTTCTGCATTCTGCAATATTGAAAGTAAGTATATTTTTAGAAATATACTGACTGTATATTCTTAAATCTTATATTTGGTCGTAGAATCTAATTGCAAAATAGCATTACTGCATTATTCAAAGTCTGAAAATAATCAATTACTGTTTTGCAATTTTGTTTCTTATAAAAATAGGTAAAACTTATAAATAAATGACGCAGCTGAATTTTATTGAAAATAGCAGAGTAGATGTTAAAATTTATGTAAATGAAATCGAACTTAGTTAAGTGCACAAGATTTTGGTTTAACAAAATTTCCTGTTGTTAATTATACGGTAAAATAATGGATAAGTGCACAACTTGTTTAACAGCATCACTTTGCCAAGGTCTATGGGATTTACTGTTCGCAATGTATGGTCCTTAAGTGCACAGTAAGTGCGATCCCTGCCGTTTTGCGTTTATCATCAGCCATAGCAACTATTGATACTCAGCAACTTTTATTGATCACTATATCAGATTAAGCATGTCTATCACAGACAAACTAAGCTACTTCAAAGTAAAATCTCCTGCTTTTACGGGAAGTTGCTCACACAAAAGTTATCCCAGTCCTGGCAATAATTTAGTCATATTTTCACAAAAAAGTATAAATCAGACAAACCGAAACCAAAATCATAAGCAGTTAGCGGGGCTGGTGCCACAAAATATAATGCATACCTGCATTTTTGACTATTTCACTTAAAATAAATGGACTTTTTTTGCATGAAACCTGTTTGTACATGTGAAGTTGTTGCTCCTTTCAGTTGCTCTGCATAATTCCAAACTTTGGATGAGTGCACAACTTGAATAAGTGCGTGGAAATTCTTGTTCAATTCTATGTGCACTTAACTAACTTTGCCTGTATGTTTAAATAAAATTTATGAAGAAAGAAGTCAATTTAACAAGCAGTTTTAGCATTTAGACAGCCGGCACATTAATTAAGCTGATTTATTCAATCATTTTGAATTGATTTTTCCTTGCCAGTTATTTGCTATAAATGTAGCTACATGATTATAGTTCATTAACACGTTCCAAATTTAGTTTAATATAAATATAATTTTTATTTTAAGCTGAGCATAAATTATTAGCTTTATGAAAATAAAGATTTAATATTATAATCAGGCTTTCAAAGACACTGCTTCTATAATATAGTTAGTTATAGTAGGTAAAATTTATAAATTTTTGAAAACATCAATAAACTGGTATTTAAATTTCATAAATTCTATTTATTATTTAAATTATAAATTTTGTAATGTTCTAGGCTTTTTTCATGAGATAACTTTTTTCTTAATGACATGGCATACCAAAATTTACTGATGTTATTGCTTTGCATTTTTCAGAAAAGTTAAAATTATTCATAAAAGTCAAGAAAGACTAACAATAAGCTAGAGCTTTATTAAAAATAAATAAAAGATTCAATTAAAGAACTCTGCAAGATTATTATGATTTATTATTTTCTAAAATACGTATGAATACTTTTTTTTAGCATCTTGATTTATCAAAATGAAACGAATATTGATGTGTCCGCCAACCTATTTTGAAGTTGACTATGAGATAAATCCTTGGATGAATCAAAAAAATCCAGTTGATAAAAACAAAGCTTTAAAGCAGTGGCTAACACTAAAAGAAACCATTGAACACTGCGGTGCAGCAGTTGAAACGATAGAGCCAGTAGAAGGTTTGCCTGACATGGTATTCACGGCTAATGCAGGTCTGATATACAAAAAATCAGTGTGGTTGAGTCAGTTCATGTTTCCTGAGAGACAAAAAGAAAAACAGTATTTTGAAGAATGGTTTCGCCAAGCAGGATATCAGGTTATAGCGGATGATTTACCATTTGAAGGAGCTGGCGATGCGCTATTCGCCGGCAATCATTTAATAGCTTCATATGGTTTTCGAACGGATCGACAAGTTTTTGATCGAATTCAAGCAGTGCTTTTGAAAGATGAAATAAAAATATACGCATCCAAGCTAACCAATCCACGCT
This sequence comes from Trichinella pseudospiralis, assembly GCA_001447645.1. Classification (NCBI taxonomy): domain Eukaryota; kingdom Metazoa; phylum Nematoda; class Enoplea; order Trichinellida; family Trichinellidae; genus Trichinella; species Trichinella pseudospiralis. The sequence continues at coordinate 408,262 of JYDV01000014.1, forward strand.
TTTATCATTTAGATACAACTTTTTGTCCACTTAACAATGACACGGCTATTTGGTATCCAAATGCTCATACGAAACAAACTGGTCGAGAATTAAATAAAATGTTAACAATGATTGATGTTGCAGAAGAAGAAGCACTAAAGTTTGCCTGTAACGCAGTTGTTATAAATGAAAATGTAATTTTACCAAGTGGATGTCTAGATACAGCTGGCAAAATCCAACGATTTGGATTTCATGTGCACATGGTCGACATGAGCGAGTTTATGAAAGCTGGAGGCGCATGCAAATGCCTTACGCTTGCGCTTAATTAAATTTACTTTATTTTCATCTTACTGTACTTACTTTTACCAATTTCTCGTGTTCTTTGTATACTTGTTAAATTTAATAGTACTGAAATGAATAGTACTGAAAACTTTTTTCCTTTTAAGATTAACATGTTCGCCAGAAGAAATATTATAAGTATTGCGTATTGCGTAAATAACCATTTTGTGAGCAAAACATTTTATTAATGCTGAAAAAATATTTTTTACTATGTAATTTGACTTCACGAATAAATATTTTCTTAATAGCGTTCCATAATGGCAAAACTTATTTAATTTTTACTTTCTTTTCAAAAAATATTGAAGTATGAAAAGCTGTAATGGCTGCACTTCAGAGTCGCTAGCTTCGATCGACGCGTTCCGGCGTTCTTTTGCTTTAGTATCTCGATGAGGCATCTCAGTTACACAACTCATCATGAGACAAGCAAATAAGCAACCTACAAATACTCACACGCACACCAAAACCAAAGTAACTAACCACGCGCTCAGCAGCTTGTTGTCACTGCCTTTGCCAATAGTTGCTCTTCCTGATGTTTAGGAACCAATTGGCATAACGTACATTTTATTGGGGGGGGGTTTCATCATCTGAAATTCCAGTTACAGATACTCCCAAATGACTCCATGGAATGCGTACAAGGTGTTTTATTTCACAATTCCCTCAACATCCTGTTTATGAAGATGTCAAAAGTTTAGATCAGGGATAGGCAAACTTTTTGTACCATCGACTCCCTTTGGTTTTTCTTGATGCCTCATCGACCCCAAAGCTCACGAAATAAATATGATTAATAACAAATTTCTTCATTATAAGATATCCTTTACCCTTTTCAACCTTACTAATTCTCGATCAGATGCATTTCACATTTACGTTTAGTCATACCACACGGCCATTGTCACGCAAACGTCTACCCCAAGCAGCTGTGCACAATTTATCATTTAGCTTTGTACTAAAATCGCCTTTACCAATTCATCTGATGTGACGAAAGACGCGAAAAATATCTGACAAAGGCCTATGCAACACATTTATCAAACTCATAAAACAAAGCCGTATTTTGTCTAACTGGAGGAAACAAGCATTAAACGATAAAAGAGGCTGTGAAGATTTAGCTTGAAGTCAAAAATTCTTTTAGCATTGTTCGGCCCTGCAAAATTAATTTTTGGTGAATCTGTTGATAATTCAGAAAAGCAGAAATTATTGTTACAAAATATTTCTGCAGGAAATGAATTCCTCAAATGGGATTTCAAAGTTCACATTTCAGGGGGTTCATCCCCATTCGACCTCTAAGTCTCTGTCGACCCTTAGATAATGAAGATAGCTCCATCAACCCCAAGGGGTCGATATCGACCATTTTGGCTACCCCAGAACTACATCTCAAAAGCTTCTAAAACATTACAAATTAGTAAAATTTCTGTAGAAGCTTCGATACAAGTTAAATGATTTTATATTTAATAAAAAAATTTTTTATTCTGAAGAATGCAAAATTCTGCTCAAACGTTTCCTCATATTCACAAGATTTTTATTGGCCTTTTCTTTGATTGATTTATTTTAAGATTTGAAAAATTATGACAGCATTACGATACAATTCAATGCATTACGACACTTATGAAAAACGGTAGCTAGCAGGATTCAGACCTTTTTCCTGGTCTGAAACTGCATAGCAAACTGTTTGAAATAGAAGGGAAAGACAGAGGAAGCTCGAATCGTAAACAAAAAATAAACTATAAATGTACAGCACAATTAAGGGTATTGTCAGTGTAGCTAAAGAGTCTGTTAATGACGGATCTACTGCTCAAACAGTAGATTGTTATAAAATTTATCGATTATCAGAAATATAAAATTAGCTTCTGTACAACAGTGACTTCACTAAATAAAATAACTACACGGTGTTTTCCATTTGATGCTTATTGATCATATATATGCTAGGGTTATATCTTTTGTAGCTTATTGGTCATAGTGTTATGTCTTTTTAGCAATTTTTTTAAAGATGTTCTTTGTTCATTCGCTTGGCATTTTGTTGAATTCGTCATTTTAAAAACCGTCATCGTATTGATGACGGTCTTCTTGCTTAAACTAAACTAGAACAAATTAATTATGAATATCAAGAATAAACAGCCCATCTTTATTCAAGCAGTGCATTTTATTTGTTCAACTTGCAAAAACAACCGAAGCACAGCCATGATGATTCCCTATAATGCGCAGTTCAGAAATATCAGATATAATAAAGGAAACGTGCTTGACAGAAAAAACACATGCACGTTAGAATTGAATAGCCAGAATTCCAGGAAATGCTTGTCAAATGTCGAAATTTATAAATGCAGATGGACGGGCAAAGAGCATGGAAGAGTATATTATAGCTTCACGACCGCTAGGCAAAGATTTTTCATTAGCTCGACCTGAAAGTACTGTTATTTAAAATCTTTGGCCATGACTCATTTGCCCACTGAAACAGCTCATTTATATAAATATTTGGCAGCCAATCAAGAGCGAACAAATTTATTGATTATTCGCGATTGATTTGCTCGAGCTTGGGGAAAGGCGTTTCCCAGAACTGAAATGAAATAATAAAATGAAACTTTCTATCCCATTCAAAAATATAGTAAAAAGTGTTTGATATTTTGATATTTCTTTCCTTCTTTTACAACTGTTGCAAAGCATCAAAATATCTTTAGAATCAATCTGTAGAACTTGGTGGGAATGTGATATTAGAAACAATATTGCAATATGAAAATTGGTAAAGAAGCAAACTGAGAGTAGCAGAACTTTCAAGCTTTTTAAATAAATATTCAGCTCCTTGGCTAACAAGTTTTTCTAAAGTTAGCATTATAATACTGGCTAATGGGAAAAATTTTTTTTGAAACTATGCAACATTTTATGCTAATTGGAAAGAAAAATATGCTGTGAGTTGGGATAATATTTTTCAAAATTGAACTTCTCATTCGATAATATATTCATTTTGTTTGTATCACATTATTTTTTTGCTATGCATCAAAAAGCAGAAAAGCAACATTTTTAATTGTTGTCTGCTTGATTGTATGTATTGAAGATAACAAATGTTGTGCAGTTGTTTTCAGTGGACAATTTCAGCAAATATAACAACTTCAGCTCAATGGATGAAGCTTGCAAAATTGCATTTTTTTAAGCAACAGTTCAATTTCGTGTAATGTGAACAACGGCAGTCTGAATTGGTGAAAAATTTGTACAACAAATTTGCTAATTTAGCTGCTGGATATTGCTTTAGACAAGTGAATAAAATTGACAAATGTCTTGTGCAATTGAAATGCTTGCAATACAAATGAAAGCAATATTACTAAAGAAAGCGAAAATGAATCCGTTGCCTGTGGACTATGCTAAATTGCAGAATAATAACAAAACTAGTTCGGTTGCAAGCGGATTTTTGCAATTGATTAAGCTCTAAATGCAGTTAGCTGAATTCATAAAAGAAAATATTTGAAGCAATTAATGGAAATAATCATGATGTTTTTCCAATGCTAAAAAGTCACAGAAACTTTGTGGAATTTTTATATCCAAATTTTCAGCACATTTTTGTGTTTATTTAGCAGAAAATTGTGCAATTGCCCTGCTTCAATAGTTGATGCGATTGATTGTGCGTCGGTTGCATTTGCATTTTGCAACATGAAAACAATCAAAAGAGAATAAAGAAGTGCTGCTTTTCTCAAAAATAAATATTCAACGTTGTATACAGATTTCATTGATAAATTGCTTTGAATATTCGAAAAAATGATTCATTTTGTATATGGTCTCAAATATCACCGTTATATATAAATAAAGTAATACTATAAGAAACCACTCCCATCTCCGCCTTGTATAATTAAGAAATTAGCAAAGGATTGCTTTGTATGAACATTTAGCAAGAAAAGTGCTCATAAGAATGCATTGACACATGGATATTTAGAAAACTGCAGCCTGTTTAATGTCTAATACATGTTAATTTAGTACCATTTTTGCGTTTGTTGTGGTCATCTTTGCGGATGCATTTTTTGTCATCAAATGTGCTTTATGTGTCAATATGCATTGCATTTTGCATTCTATTGATTAAATTTTTTACATAGCTTTTCATTGTATATACAGTATACTTATTGTTTTAATGTTGAATAAAAAGTGCTGTAAAATAGCATGCGCTTTACAACGCTGTTACTGTTAACTGCTGAAAATTGAAGTAAACATAGCAAATAAAACAATAGCATGACGAGACAGATTCTAATTTATATGCACAAAGTCATAAACGCGTTTTGTGATTTTGGCACGTTGCTAGAAATTGACAACAGCTAGTCATAAATCAACAGCTTAAAGCCGACTGAATTTCGATGCGGACATCTGGTCATGTTATTTAGAATGACAGTTTTATCAAACTTATTCAATCTGCTTTTCAAACAAAAATGATAATATATTTATAATAATATTTAGTAATAAGAAGTTTATGTATGGCATTATTGTTTGAAAATTTGCAAAGTAAAATAAATTTCAGCGGCTATTTTAGCTGTCGTAATTTGTAAAGCTTTTCTAATTATTCGGTTATGGAATAGTAATATCTATAAAAATTTTTAAATGATAAAACACATCTCTCTGAATTTAAGTTTTATCTTCTCTGAAGTGGCGAATCATTTGATAAAAACTTCATTTGATAAACAACAGCGTTGCATTGGAAAGATTATATATCAAACGGTACAATTTGTTTCACTTTATTTATATGTGTAGAAGTTTGAAAGTAAATGCAAAGGAATTGACGCGTTAGCAGGTAAAATTGAAATTTATTCTTTTCTTTTTTAGTATTATTTAAAACTATTATTATTAATTTGAATTAATTTATATCAACAATATTTGTTAATGCTAGCTGTCGAATAGGATGAAAGTTATTATTTAATCCTTTGATAGAATTGTTGGTTCTCTAAAACAATTTTATAACAAATCTAATTGATAAATGCTAGATAGATATAAGATTTCTAGAAAAAACTATTATAACTTTTATTGACTGCATTATTGTTATTGCTTATTCTTTAATATTTTATTGTTTAGTTTAATTTGTTGCTTTTTTAAAAATAAAAAATTGAAAAAAAAAAATTAAAAATTAAAATAAGCTATTTGTTTCAAGTATTCTGTGCCTTCATCAAATCACAGTTAAATCTGTTGTCGTTTTTGTATATGGAATTTCTGTTAAAGCTTAAATATTAAAATAGAATTTGTATTTTAAATAAATAAATAAAATTAAAATGTGCATTGAATTAAAAATTGAAACAGTAATTGATAAAATGTTAGATCATTTTTATCAACAATCAAAATGTTGCAAAGATTTTATTTCACTTTGGCAAGCAATTTTCAGCAACGCTAGAATAAAATTTTGTTCATTTGCTGATTGGTTGTCTTTACAATTCAGTGGTTAAAAATAGATTTGTCTAGTGATCATAAGCATGCAGCTTTTTCTTATTAGCAATTTATGCTTCTGGCAAAAGCAGTGAGTGCTTTTGTCAGAATTTTTGACTGACATCGACTTTGCAACCTGTGAAAAATTGTTTACTTCATTCTAACTTCACTACTGAAAATAATTTTATTATAACTTATAAAAGTTTTGCTTTTTTTGCGCCATCAAACACTGTTTATATGTATGTATGCATTTTTTTGTTTTCAAATTTATTTTATTATTAATATATTATAAAGTAGTTTCTTTATTATGTGTTTATTTTATCATAATTTAAAAAAAATATTCAGTAATTTATGTTAAAAATTTTGTTTCAAATTTAATTCCAAATTATTATTCCCCATAAGTCGTCAAGCATGCTAATGAAACATATCGCATTAGGATTCCCGTTAGTATTTCAAAGTGAGTGTATTTTTTCTGACAAATATTTGTCCTATTAAAATTGTTTTCTTAATTTTATAAAGAAATGCATGAGTTTATGCATGAGTTTTGAGAAAATCTTAAGCAGAACATTAAAAAATTGTCAGTTTAAGCACATAAATTGTATTTTAGCAAGTAGCAATTTATTAAAAAGCACAATAAACGCCGTATACGGGTGATAATTTATAGAAAAAATCACTTTAGAAGTGACAGGACAATCCAGAATATAAAGTCAACAGAATAACATTTAGTATAATCATGTAAAAAAGTGCAAAATTTTCAAAAGCAAAAACAAGCGTATTTCAAGCATTAGAATTATTTTAAATTTTAGATTAAAAAAATATTTTAAAAACTAACAATACATAAGAGAAATGTGTTTATGCAAAATGTTTAAAAGCAAACAAAATTTGTACAGTCAGATTGCAGCACCGTTGGCTGTAGCAAGGAAAAGACAGACATTTTACTTTACAATTTTTATATGGCACTTTCATTGATATGTCTTTAATGTAAAATATTTTTTTCAATTATTGTGTATAGTAGAAAATAGCATAATAAAAATCTATTATTTGAATTTGCTGCAGTCTACAAGTGTACAAGTTTTAAACAAAAGTTTTCTTAATTTCTGAAAATAAAATATTATGATATATTAATATAAAGTCAGAATTTATATTTTACTGCTGACTGCAAAGTTTATGATGATGCATTCTGTTCAAAGTAAAAGTTCTCTTGTGACCTACTTTAAAGTATTATCTTTTAGTTTGGATAAGAAATGCAGTGATTAATTGTTAAACTAATTAAATCAGAAAAAAACTTTAATTATTTTATTATTTGAGTAAACTTTGTTGAACAGGTTAAATGAGAGTTTTAATTATTATTGTAAAAAACTGAAGAATTATACCTGAACATCACATTTAAAATTATTATTATTGTAGTATTAATTTTAAATTTGGGGTAACGAATATTTTTGACGTTTGAAAATGTGTTGGATTTAGTTATAAAATTTGTTTTAGCTAGAAAATCATGGATGCAGAATTTTCTTTTCCGTGTAGCTTTAAAGATTTAGCGGTGAACCGCAATGAAGAGTTTTACGTTGAAGTCTTATCGGATAAGGATATTATTTTATCAAAATTTCAAGGTTAGAGTATGATTTTTTACTTTTGAAAGAGTATTTTTCACTTTTAAAATTATTGTTTCAGAATACAAAGATTCTTACGATACAAACTTATTGGAAAATTTCGTCAGCAACTTTAATGTGTTTTACAGCGCCATAGAGTTTGTTGATTATTTATAGTTTCAATTGTTCTTTATACTTTTGTTGTTTTTAAGGCATTTTTCAAAGTTTGATAGAGCAGACCTCATAGAAATATGGCACTCACTTATTTTAGGTAAGAGTTGTTTTGCACATTTACATCATTAATATGTTTTTTTTTTGTAGTTAACAGTAATGTTTACCATGAAATTGTGAATCTGCTGGACGCAGATGCAGAGTGCAGCGTCTATTCAAAACAGTCTTTGCGAAACATTTTCTCAATGAATATGTTTCTTCTTATTCACTTAGCACTGGAATTTGAAAATGATGAACCTCAGAAACGTGCTAAAGTTCAACTTAGTGAAGAAATGAAAGATGTGCATATTTTTTGTAATTTGTTTAACATTTATATGAAAGTTTCCGCTTTAGGGTGGAAAAGGGAAACGAGCTGTTCAAAATGTTGATTTATGGAAAGAAGAAAATCAAGCTTTTCTTGAATTATGTTGCCGCGTGTTGTCACTTGATTTGAAAAAGCTGTGGGCCCCAGCTTTGGTTGACGAACGTTTAATCGAGTAAGTTTTATTGAATACAAATTTTCTTAACGTAGCATAAATTTGTTTTTCATAGTGGGATTGGTGAATTTTGTCAAAAAATGCTTCATCCGTGGATTGCTTCAAGAAAGCAAAGTTTATTAAAAGCATTTGATTTGTTGATTCACACCTACAATCATGGAATTAGTAAGTTTAATGCTTTTGTTGAAATTGTAAAACAACAATCTTTTGCTTTGTTTTTTTAGCTTTTGCTGTGCAACTTATTCAGTCATTGGCTGCTGCCGATACAACTCCGGAAAAAATCGCAGAAATGGTTTCTAATTTGGCAAATAATGATAGCGAAACATTTCTTGTTGAAATATTGAAGTAATTTATAGATTTATCTGAATTGCATATAAATATTTGTTATTTATACTCAACTGTTGCTGTTAAAAAATTAAAGTATATGTGGTTTTTTTAACTTGAGGGAACTGTCCCAGGTGGATGCAGCTGCACTTTCGAATGAAGGCGCTTCAGCTAAAAACTATAGTGTTTTTCTTGTGGACATTGCACGTTTGATTCCAGATTGTCTCTTGAGGAACATCAGTTTGCTTGTACCATTTTTGACAGAAGATGTAAGTGGAATGTCAAAAATGCATATATAGTATAGCAGCTTTTGAAATAATATTTTTCAATTTAATGCATATTAATTTAATTTTATTGTTTTTTACTGTGACCTTTAAGGAAAATATAATAACTTAATAAGCAGAAAGCGTACTTGAGAATTATGAATTTTGAAAATAATGTTTTTGCGGTTTTTTAGTCATTTGCATTTCGTAATGGAGTTTTGACTGCATTCTCTGTACTGATTAGTAATAAACTGACGGGCGAAGACTTGCCCGAATCTCTGGTAACGCTGAGAACTCAGTTTTTCAAGCATTTATTGGTATGATATTGATATATGCATAATTTTTTTTGAAAATTGTCAAATGCACAATGTTTTTCTTGCAGGAGCATATACATGACATTAATGGGCATGTACGCTGTAAAGCTTTGCAATTATTTACTAAGCTTGTTTTGGAAAAATGTGTTCCCTTGAATGAGTATAAGCTTCTTATGCCGCTTGCAATTGGACGCTTAGCTGACAAACTTCCTACAGTTCGGAAAGCTGCTATTCAGCTTCTTTCTAACATTTTAAACAATAACCCTTTTATGAAGAAGGTATTACATTTTTATTATTATTATAATTATTTATATGTAAATATAGCTTTTCTTTTTAGGTGACAATTGAAGAGCTTCAGAATCGTCTTGAAACAGAGAAGAAGAATTTGGCGAATCTTATTCATTCGAATTTGACTAGAATTAAAGGTTTAATTTTGTAATGAAATTTATTTAAATTAAAAATAATTTTATTTGATTAAAGGAAATAAAGAAAGTGAAGTACAAGATTTCGTGAATGAAAAATGGGCAGTTGCAAGAAATCGTATGAGCGATATTCTTGACGAACTTATAGAAAAATATTGGGAAGACGGTAATCTGAATCTTCCGGATGAGCTTTGCAATTTTGATGAAGTTTCGGATGTAATGTGAGTTGATTTTTCTAGAAAAAGCTATGTTTAATGGTGTGTTGATGTTTATTTTTTGCAGTAGCAAGTCTGCGTTCGATTGTATGGTAGATGGCAATTACAGAGAGACGGTCCTTCGTTTTATAAATTTTGGCAAATTGCATCCGGACAGTGCATTGTTGGCTTCAGTTTTTGATACACAGTAAGTAAAAAATTTCTATAGAAATTGACGGAAACTAATTTCTTCTTCTTTTTTTTTTATTATAGCTCCACTTCGGCTGAATTTAAGCGAAACCTTATAGAGGCGATAAAATTTGTTTTTTGCGGTTTGATATTATTTATTATTTTTTTTTTTTGATAAATGAATGGAAGTAAATGGTGGTGTTTTTTTTAAATATTTTGTTTCAGATTTAATCATGGCTTCTGAAATAGCTGAAAGACCGTTGGTTGATGAAGTCCGAGAAAAAGTTATGAAAGGAGATCAAGTGCAACGGCAGAAGATTTTCATACGATTCATAGAAGTAAATAATAATGGATTTTAATTTTGCATATATATAATATTGGAAGTAATTTTAATTTGATTTTTTTTTTATTTTGTTGCAGGATAGTTTATGTTTTTTGCAACAAGTGCATTCGATTTTGCCATTAATTACCGAAATGCTGTATCAGAATCAACTGTCCGATGTGCTCGAATCAATTGACTTTTTGGTTAACTGTGTTTCACATGGTGTGTCAAGTAACAATGAAACAATATGGCGATGTTTTGAATTGGTGTGGTCTGCACAAGAGGCAGTGCGAAATGGCGCTTTGAAAGCTTTCCAGAAACTTTGCATAGATATTAACTCGGAATTCAATGAAAGGTATCATATTTTGCAATATCAATCAAGCATCTTTGATTATTCAGATTATTTTTAGTTATATCATCGAAATGCGAATACAACGATTGTTGGCCATAATGCAAAAGGCGAGCGCTTCTCAATATTTCACTTTAACAAAGCTTGTATGATTATGATTGATTATTGATATTGAATATTTTTATTATTGTTTTTAATTTTGTTATATGCCAAATGAAATATTTTCTATTTTTAAGATATCACTAGCATTGAAGAAAGGCATTCTTGATAATTTTAGTTTAATGCCAGCATGGGACATAATACAAAATAACAAAGACACTTTAGAAAGGAAGAAAATAGCTTTGAGAATTATATGCATGTTTGCAGTGTAATGTTTACTTGACTGTTTACGTTTAAATTGTTCTTTTTTTTTTATTTATATTTATTTTTTTTAGTAACGATAGAAATGTGCTTCGTGGGAACATCAAGCGATTGCTTGTGTTTGGCTTATCTGAAAACTGTGACTTCCATTCTACTTATTTAGTATTGCGCACTTTGTCCAAATTGGGATGGTGTGATAGGGTAAGTCTGTCTCTATCTGTATTTTTTGTTTTAATATTAAAAAAGTTTGGTGCTTGTTATTATTTTTAATTTTTATATTGTAAAGTTTGAACTTGAGCATTTTATTCTCTGTTGTTGTGCTTTTTTTAGCAGAGCAATTTGAAATTTTTGGAAGAAATTGCTTGCGAAGTAGAAGAATGTTCACTATTTTGTCGTGTAATGCGCTTCTTACTTGACGGTATTTTTTTGTCAGTCTTGTTCATTTTTGTTGTTCAATTAGTGATGATTTTTAATTTTAGGTATCACTAATTATGACGATAATTGTTGGATAGCTGCAATGGAATATGGAATTAGGCTTATTTTTTATGCTGCTCGAAATCCAGATGTTATTTGTGCATCCTTTTTGAGATCATTGTGCGCGAAAAGTGAAGAAGAGAGCAAAAAAAGTATTTTTTTGTAAACTACTTAAAGTATTGGGTAATGTTGAACATGTACTTTATGTTTTTTTAGAGACCTATCCACTATTTCTGGCTAGAGTGCTTTCTGCAATAGGCCAGGTGTCTTATTGCAGTTTTCATTTTTTGGATTTGTCATTTGTGAGTTATTCATTTGGGTTTTTTATTTTAACTTATTTAAATTATTACATTTTAGCTAAACCAGCTTAAAAAATCAAGAAATACTAACGAGCAAGTGAATAACAGTGAAAAGAAAGCGGTAATTTATGTTTAATTTATAATAACAATAAATATCAAATGCATTATTTTTCAATGCTGAAATTCAATGCTTTTCAGGTTGATTCGGTATTCGGTTTGGATACTGTCGCATCCCTTGAAGATCGAGATCGCGATTTTGTGAACAAAATATGCGAAGAATACATTCTCAGAGGTTGTCATTATTTATTTGAATATATTTTATGTATTGTTTATTTATTATGTCTTAGATGGTACTTTTCTTGGTGAATATTCGAAATTTGTGATAAAAATATGCAAACAACCGATAAAGTACAACTATGCACCGTTGCAAGCAGTGGCGGCAGAGACACTGATGAAATTGATGTTTATCAGGTTGAGTTGTTTTAATATTTTTAAATTGTTCTACTCGTAGTTGTGTTTAGATTTATGTAGAAAATTTTTTTTTAATGAATGACTTGTTGATGGATATTTTAGCCAAAAATTTTGTGCGGAAAACTGTAGATTGCTTGTCACTATGCTTGAAAAATCGAAATTTCCAGTCGTACGACGAACTATAATGACATTACTGCCAGACTTGTATGCACGTCATCCTAATGAAATTGAATATTGGACTAAGCGTATTCACTCGAGGTATATTGTTTTGTATTTTATTTTTAAAATTAATTAAAATTAAAGAAAAAAATTTTTCATTTTTAGAATTTTTGATGAAAATTTGTCGGTACGAGTGTGCAGCATCTCTATCATGAGTTACTTGGTTTTGCACAATTTGACTAAACCTGGTCGAATGTTAGCGGATATTGCTATCTGTACTGTTGACGAAAATGACACCATAGTTTCATTAGCTAAACGATTTTTCAAAGAATATTCCGACAAGGTATGAGAAAAAGAAGAAAAAAAAATTTTTTTTTAAATTTATCCTTAAAATTTTATTTTCAAATTTCTACTTCAGACTACGACCTTCTATTCCATTTTACCGGACATTAGTGGTCAGTTGTCGTTGAAATATAATGAAATTGGAGCAGAAAAAAGTTTGGAGATTTGCAAGTAATGAATATTTATAAGTTTATGTTATTTTTTTTAATTTAAATTATTATTTCAGATTTTTGTACTCATTTATAAGCAAGGAACGCCAGAATGAAAGTTTCGTTGACAGATTGTGTGAACGTTTTGTCGTTGCAAAGTATGTAAAAGCAATATTTATATGTTTTTCTTTTTTAATTTCAATTTTGAAACTTCAGAAATCTTGAACACTGTCATATATTGGCAAAATGTTTGACCTTGCCATCGTACAATGAACGTTTGATTCGCAAAGTGGCGGAAAATATGAAATGCTATGAAGACAAATTGAAAGATGATACTGTTTTGAAATGCTTTTTATCAGTTGTAGACTCAGCAAGGCGTAATTGGAAAAGCGATGGAAAAGTAATGTTGTTTAATTTAAATTCACTTTTTTAAACTATACTATTTTGGGGAATTTTTTAAATTTAGGAAAGACTGGATATGTTGCAAGCAGAATTCAAAGAAAAGCATGAAAAATACAAAGCGACCGAAATACATTTTGCTCCTGACCATTCTGTTCTTAATGCTGAAGAGCCAGCAGTTGTGGAAGCATCATCAGATCCAACTGAAAATGTTGGTCAAGCGTACGTTAATAAGCTTCGTCTAAGTTTACATCGTAAGTATGCACATTGAAGCATGCATATTTATTATTATTATTATTATTATTATTATTGTAATTTCACAACTTGTAGCTTAGTTTCACAACTTACTTATTGGTTATTTTTAGATCAGATGGATTCCGCAGAATGGAGCTTTTTGAGAACTATTTGTCCAGATTTGGACGATACCATTGCAGATACGGATTTGAATGGGAAAGATGATACTGATATGCAACTGAAAACAGCAATAGAAGATTGTGAAATTGATGCAGACACGCAGAAATCGTCAGATGAGTTGGTGAATAATGACAAGACTAAAGATAATGATGGTCATTTGTCAGTGACAACTGATTTGAATTCAGCGAAGACAAAAGCAGCAGCAAGTGGCAAGCGTACACCAGGCAGACGATATTTGTTTACTGATGTATTTATTATTTTCACATTTATGTGGTTTGATTTTGCAGGTCGACCAAGAAAACGGCTGGCCATTGATGATGACAGTTCTTCTGTTTCCAAGAGAGCTGATGATGATCAGAGGAGCGATGGCTCTACCGGCAAAGAAATCACAAGTCAATCAGTTCTTCGTACTGGTATGTTTTATTTTTACTATATATATATATATATATATCATTTTTTGTTATTTTTTAATATCTGCCTCTTTTTCCTTGCAGACAATAGTAAAGAAAAGAAATCATCATTGGAAAAACGTAAAGCGACGAAAAATGGTGAGCTTATATATGTATAAATATGCATGTAATAGCAGAAACTGATTGTATTTGATGTGAATGAATGTGTATTTGTTTTGTAAAATAAAATATAAATTTGTTATTAGCTTCCAAAAAGTCACAGGCTCCTGCTGCTGATCGAGTTGTGAATTTGACGGAAAGCAGTGACGACGAGCCAGCAATGACCAAATCCAAGAAGACAAGTATGAAAACTGACCGCAAATCCATTGACACTGAAAGTAAGTTGAATTTATTATTATTTTTTTAAATTTCAATTTAATTAAAAAAATATTTTTTATTGTAAAGAATCGAACGTGGCGGAACAGCAGTCTACTTCAACCCCAAAAGATTCGACATCGAAAAAAAAGGGCAAACATCGCAGATGTGAGCTTATTATTTTTTTAATTGTTTTTTGCTAATTATTTTAAAGTGATTTTTTATGAATTGCTTTGTTTCTTTTCTTATTGAACCACTGTGTGAAACTTTATTCAAAATTTGAAAAATATACTGATTCTACCAATAAGTTGTTTATATTGTTTGGATGTTATTTTTTGTCTTCAAATATTGATTTTATTGTGGAATTTTTAGGTTTTATCCAAGAGTTGAGCAGTGAATCCGATGATGCCAAGGAGGATAATTTTTTTGCGTATTTAACCAAGTTCAATATTAAAACACCTCTTGGTTCATCAAAAGCTTTAGGTTTTAAAAGTTATATATTAAATAAATGTATATGTATTTTAATTTTTTTTTAAAATACTTTTTCAGAAGTTGATGAAAACACTGCTGAGCGGCGAGCAGAGAAGAAGAAGAAGAAGAAGAAAGAGGAGGATGAGAAAAGGAAAATGAAAGGGATTTTGTTGTCCAGCGATGACGATGATAGTAATATTGAAGAAACTCCCGTTACCAGTAAAAAGACGAATAATAAAATTAAAAAGTTCTGTTGTTTATTTGTTGTTTACGACGATTTATTTTAGAGTCGAGTATTTCGATGAAAAGACAAAAAGGTAAAAAGAAAGCGTCGAGTGAAAGTGAGCAAGAAGAGGAGGAGGAGGAGGTGTCGGTGATGAGGACAAGATTGTCCACGTTGAGATCTCGACAGTTGAAAGCTGATCGAAATAAAAAAGGTACTTATTTTTACTTTGCTTTTTTGCAAAAATATTGTTAATTATTTTGTGTTTATTAATTGAAATAAGTTATAATTTGAAAAACATTTTTTCAATTGTGCTTCAAAAATTTATAGAAAAGAGAAAGTTGAAAACGGTTGAGAATGCATCATCAATGCAAATTGATTCATCAAGCTCAGATAGCGAGAATGAGTTATCAAATAATTGTATGATTTTTTTGTTGAAAATTGTTGAAATTTTTTTTATCATACAGAGAAGAGGACTGTCAGTGTTTTGATATAGGATTTTGAATTTTAGACAAGTTGCGTTCTGGAGCAGCTCAACGAGGCAAAAAGTTGGATGATAGTAAAGCTGAAAGTAAAGAAACAACAAAATCAAGCTCGTTTTTGAGACCGAATATCATGAATTGGGACGGTATGAATTTTCAGAGATACTGTATGCACAGTGTATTGTATTGTATTGTATTGTATTGTTATTTATGTTTATTAGATATCACGAATTCTATGAACAGAAGTACGAGAAGTCGCAGAGAAAGCAGCGGAAATATTACTAGTAGTAATGGCAATAGTAGAACTAGCAACAGTAGTAGTATCAGTGATGATGATGATGATGATGATGGTAAGATAAAAATGTTGAATACAACATCATCCCAGAGGCGAAGTATTCTGAAGAACTTCAGGAAAGCTCGTTAGTTTTAGATGAATATAGTTTTTTTTAATACATTGAATTTTGTGTTCAATTATTATCATTAGGTGAGGGTGGTCATATTTCGAGGAAGACATTATTTGAAATGAGTCAGCGTTCTTCTTCTGCATATGTGAAAAATAGTTCAGACGATGAACAACAGCAGAGTAGTAGTGGAGTTTTTTCTGAAAAGAAGAGAAGCACAGAATTGCGCAATGCTAAAAGAAAACGAAATGCCAAAGCTGTTGGAGAAGAAGTAGAAGAATGTAATAGTTATTTTAATTTTTCAAAATTTATATATATGTATTTTTTTTAAATAAATTATTACTTTTCATGTTTTTTGATAGATAAAAGTACTAAATTGAAGAAGAAGAAAACAGAAAAAAATACTGGGCGCAGTGGGGCTAGTGGCAAGCTGAAAAATACTGCTGCCACATCGACTAAGTCTGAGAATAAAAGTGCGTTTTTTGTCATTACAAAAATGGAATATTATATTACTGCCCTTGTAGATGACAGTCGTAAAAGAAAGGCTGGTTTTAATTTATTTGAAAGCGACAATGAAGATGAATCAGTACATTCAGATAGTATTTCAGATAAATCAAAATTCAAAAATATTTCTTCTTCTTATTCTTCTTCTTCTTATACAACAAGTTCGTTAGTTTGCATTGAAAAATTGTCATGGCTAATGAAATTTTGATTCAGGAAGTCGTCAAGTGTCATTTCGAAAGAATGTAAAAGCAAAAAGGAGCAGTGATGAAGAGGGAAAAGATGATGATGATGATGATGATGATGGTAATACATCATCCGATGTTGTAGAACCTAAAAAGAAAGTTTATAAGAGATCTGAATTACCAAGCAGCAGCAGCAGTATGATTTTGATTTTTTGTTTCTCATTTTTATTGTTATTATTTTTTTTTAAGAAAAGCCGTTAATTTTTTTTGAGTGTAAGCATAGAAAAGTGTACTTTTTAGAAGCGAAACAATCGAAAAAGATCAGTGGACAACAGCAGATGAAGAAATCTAACGCTAATAATTCCAAGCAAAAAGGTACAACTCTGTCTGTTGTTGTTAAAGCAGTTGTAAATTTATTTTATTTTTCTTCATTTTGTTTAGGTAACGATGCTGAAGAAGCTTCTACGAGTTTGACATACAGTTTGAGTAAGTTAGTTTTTTTTTGGAAGCATATATTATGGTTATTTTTATCAAAATAAATTATTTTAGGAAGCAGTCGAAAACAGAACTATAAGCTGTGATACGCTGTGCAGAAATGCTGTACTTTTTAACTTGAAGCAATAAGTGCATGTGACTACTATAAAATTTTTATTCATTTGGGAATGTTTTATAAATGTTGCACATTTTCCATGATATACTGTTTGATTATTTATTCGTTCGTTGCAAGTAGCGTACATTGAATTGTAACTTTTGAATTCGATGATGTGATTGATATAATATTATATTGATGTTGAAGCTGGATGAGGGCCCGCACGTTTTTATTATTTATCCATATGCACAATCTTGGCTGGTTGGTTGGCTAAATTATATATAGTTATTAAAAGTTTTTTGAAAACGAAATTGTTTTTAATAGAATTATTTAATCCGCGAATGTTAGTTGCATTGCAAAGGATGAGCGACACTCTTTTATACTTGACATAAATTAATGAAATAAGGAAATACTATTGAAAGTTGGTTTGACATGCTTGGATGATGTTCATTTTACTTGCCAACATCAGCTGTATGCTAATATTAGCTTTTTATTTAAAAAGTGATACATTTGTATCGTAAATTTAAAGTTTCTAATTCAAATTAGTGCAATTCGACTAATTATTCAATGAGTAGTTGTCTTATGAAATTTTAAAGAATTTTTTGAATTTTTATAATTGTTATCATTTTTAATACATTTAACACCACCATTCCAATAACCAAATTAAAAAGCATTATTATTTATGAATGTTCTAAAAATGCAGCGGTGTTTCAATTTGAAATTCAACAAATTTTTAATTTTATTTCAACAAGTTTTTAATTATGTTCCATTTAGTCGATTAAACAGTATTGTGAATTTGTGATAGATTTTCTCAGATGTGGAACAAATTTTTATTTTAAAAGTAAACTTATTCATTTAGGGAAATTCGATTTTTCAAAATCAATGTAAATTTGTCCGAAGAAAATGTAAATATTTCAGTAATGTAACTTGCATTTCAAAACTGATCTACAGTATGTTCAATTAGTTTACTTTCTTGTTTATGAATTGGGATGAACTTGCGTAATAACAGTGTTTGCAGTTTGTGATGAAATGTAATTTTTTGAAGCAGTCTGCTGATTTTTCTTCTCGGATTCATTGAAATCTGTGAACAAGTGGAAGTTGCTTGGGTGATTGTATGCTGTTTTTGTGCAGACGCACACATTTCATGCTCAGTTCGACATGTTTGACTTGATTAACCGAACTGGTGCATTCGATTAATAAACAGAGGTGGAGCATTGGCAGCGGGGCCACAGTCAGATGTTCGATAAGCTTGCGTTTGAAAATGCCAAAGCTTCAATGAAAGCTGCAGGCGTTTGAGTCGATTTTATCGATCCGTTTGACACTCGAAGCTGCATTGTCGCTTGGACACGGTTTGGAGATTTCCTTTTGGCTTACCACTTATCGTGGCAGCATTCCAAATCTTCTCCTTCAGTTCATCATCATCATCGTTGTCATCGTGCTCTTATTAATCAACTGATACAGCAATATATTGTTTTTTATTTTGATGAAATATTTATTCTTCATCTTCATATTTAGAATGTAGAATAAATAGATGTTGCTATTATAATAACAACATTGATAGATGGTTTACCAGATTTCAAACGATAACTTGTGCATATTTCTTTGCTGTCGTGTATTCTTTTGTATGCTGATTTTGCTGATTTATTTTGAACTGAAGTTGTTTTACAGTTTGATCAACAAATAATGCTCATCAAAGAGTACAGAATTTTATTGCCAATGACTGTTGAGGAGTATCGCATAGCTCAACTATACATGATTCAGGTATGTGTTTAATTGATGTGAAACAGCTTGGTAAATTTCAGTTTTTTATTATTATATTTTATTTAAAATATGTTTAACAAAGTTTTTGATCGTTTGATTGATTTTCAGTTTACTTTGACTTTTTTACGACATTTTTCATCGCCTTCAATCTCGTGATCGCTAATTAGTCAAGCTTTTTAACTTAATGGAAGTTAATCGAATGTTTTCATGTTTGTACGCGCACACATGCATGTGCTTGTATATATGTATATGTATGATATACGCGTGCGTGTCAACTTTCTTTTTTGTTAAGCGGAAAGCAAATTGCATTTCATTTGCTTAATATTGTTAATTAATGTTGTTTTTCGTTATGTCAAAAAGAGACATCTGATGCATAAATTTAGACAGTTCTGAACAATTTGTTGCGTCACAAGATGGTTTATCATCCGGGAAATGTTAAGCACGTTTGCTGCTTCCTCGTCTCAATTATTTTTGAAATGTTGCAAACAGGCATTCTGTATATACGCTTTCCAAGTTGTCTCCATTTTTGTTGCGTGTGTAACGAGAATGAATACACGCCAATTTGAAATGCAAATAAATCTCCGTGTTCACTTGAAAATGGGAAAAGGATAAATGTTAGCATTTTTTTTTGAATTTTAGCTTGAGCTAATTTGAGAGCAAGTGAACCGCCAGCACTTGGCTAAATAATAATCACAACTGCTACACACGTCATGTTGTTTATTTTTTTCTGATCTTTGCTGTGATTGTGTAATTGAAAAAATTTAAATTGTCCATCAAAATGTTAATTATTGTTGGTCATTATTAGAAAATTATGGTGTTTTTGGATGTTTGCCAACGTTGTTAAACAATTGATTGAATGCACACACAACTGTGAAAAAGGCGAACAGTTGAACTGAGAAAAATATTGCCACAAATTTGAAATTTAAATTCAATTGCAAAAAGTGGAAAATTTTACATTTGATTGATTTTTTCCTTCTTCTTTAAGTTACTATATTCAGTAGTTGGGAATAAATTAACAATAATGCGCATAAATGTTTTCCTTTTTTTTGAAATATTTATTGCGTTATTTATCTGTCTTGCTTTTTGGAAGTGTTAGTTGTAATTGAAAGTTTCGAAAGTTCAGTTTGATCAGATCTGATCAAATTGATGTTTTTCATTTTTACATGCAGAAGAAATAAGGAATGCTTTTAAAAGTTGAAATTATTTTTTTTAAATTCAATTTCACTACGCTCGTGTAGCAATAAAGAAATGATTTCCAAAATTTTCAGATAGTTTATTTATATTTTTAAAAAATTTTTGTACATTTTTGATTTTAATTAATTTCAAATGCAGAAAAAGAGTAAAGAAGAAACGAAAGGAGCTGGCTCTGGAGTGGAAATTATAGTCAATGAGCCATACAATGATGATGCAAGTGGAGAATGTGGACAGTACACGTTTAAAATTTATCACATTGGCAATCATTTACCCGGTTTGTTGTTTCTCTTTACACATCCTCAGTAATTTATGCATTCTATATCACTAATTTGTGCATGTGTGATTTATTTATTTAAATTTTGTTGTGAACGCAACATATGACAGAATGATTGGTAATTAATAATAATGATGCGTCCCTTCAGTGTAGTGATTGATTTATTATTTTGCTTTTTTCCCTACTATTCAATCAAATTATCTTGACTGATTACTTTTTCACTTGGCTGAATTTCAATAATTATTTTTATTTCATGTATAAAATTAAAAAATATTATTTTTTTAAATTACATTATTGAATCTTGTTGTTTGAATTTGATAATAGCTTTGCGCAAGTCAGTTATGAAAGATGATTTTAAAAATCAAGTAGCATTTTAGCATGGTTTCGATCCATTTTGCCCGAGTCAGCGTTGCGAGTTGTGGAAGAAGCGTGGAATGCCTATCCGCACACGAAAACAAAATTCTCATGTCCATTTGTGGAAAAATTTTCACTCGAAGTAGAAACAAAATATTTCGATGATGCTGGCATACAGGAGAACGTTTTCAATTTGACACCTAGTCAATTGAATGGTCGTATTGTTGGTAAATTAATCAATTAATTTATTGGATAATTTGAAATAATGGATAATTAAATTGTTTTAGACTTGATGGACATTGTCAATGATTCATATCCAGCTCAAGATTATTGCAAAGATGAAGATCCAAAGTTGTACAAATCGACCGTCACTGGGCGTGGTCCGTTGAAAGAAAGTTGGATTAAAGATTGTCAAGAGAATGGACGTCCAGTAATGTGTGCATACAAACTGTGCAAAGTGCAGTTCTGTTACTGGGGTATGCAGTCGAAAATTGAAAAATTCATACATGACTATGGTAATTCAGTGTGCAATTGGTATAAGATTGAAAATTTTTCATTGCTACGCTGTTGCTATTTCAGCTCTTCGAAGAGTGATGCTGCGAGCCCATAGGCAAGCTTGGGCTTGGCAAGATGAATGGTGTGGACTTACCATTGCTGATGTCAGACGTTTGGAAAATGAAGCTCAGTTAGCTCTTCAAGCAAAAGTGTCTTTTTGTACACAATTACTGTATTGTTATTTTATAATTGTGGAAACTTGTAGATGGCAAATGTTGCTAAAATTGACGACTGTTTAAGTGTAGAAACAAGGCGTTATCTTGAAAAAATTAAAAATAAAAATTCTGCAACCGGTATCAAGATTATAATATTATTCATTAATTATTTTTACTTCAGAAGTGATGTGTACTTTCAGAAGTTGTTGCTATGTCCAGTGCAGCGAACCCGGATACAGATATTCTGTCCGTATTTGAAGATGACGAAGAGGAATTTTACGATGCTGTTGGTAATGCTATGATTAGTGATGCTATGTTTATTTTTTCAGCTTTCTTAATAATCTATTATTGTAGAAGAATGTTCATCGGAAACAATGCAGTATCAATTTCCAATGCAGAGTGGTTTGTAATTTTTTTTATTCATCTTTCATAAATGCATTTGTAATAAACATTGTATTTCTGTTTTTATTATTTTTTTTTAAAATAAAAGTATTTAATTTATTTAGATAATTCAGAGTACAGCAGTCGAAAAGTTAGCAATTCGTTATCTACTAGTGATAATAAGATTAAACATCTTTTGCTTTTATTTCACGGCGGTTCCGTTTTGGATAGTGGCCATGACAATGTTCTCAGTCATTCGAGGCAACTTGATCTCAACACTTTTCGGTTGTTTTTTTTCTTTATTTCTGTTCATATTATTTATATTAGAATGTATTATATTGAAATAATTTTTTTTAATTATAATATTTTTTCTGATCTTAGAATGACATTTGAATCTGTCATAAAAGCACAATACGAAATAATGCACGGAGCAATAGCTGTACGATTGGTGCCATGTAAAAATTCGTTTGGCGAAAGTTTGAAGCTCTTGCAAAGGTTATTGATCAATTTAAAATGTTACATATACATGCTTTCAATACTTTTAATAATGATAATGAAGAATGAATTGTTTTTGAATTTTTCATTCAAATAACGTTTAGTATATGCCCTTATGGAATTGGATATGGTCAAAATTTGGATATGTCGAGACAGTTTTGGAATTTCATTCCGTCGCTAATTCCAATCTTGTCAGTTTCATCGTCTAAATACGCTGAATCTGTTGGTGCGATTGTGCAAAAGGCCAACCAAGTTTATTCTGATTTTTTGCAAAGTGATGAAGGTGTTGGATTTGATGGCAAGGTGTGTTTTTGTTACCTGTTATGCTAAAAATAATTGTTATTATTATTATTATTATTATTATTATTATTATTATTATTATTATTATCGTTGTTGTTGTTGTTATGCATTTTATTACAAAATCAGGTATCCATTTGTGGTGATGCAATTGGTGGTTTGTTGGCTTTTGACGCATTGTGTGACTTGACGATGAGCAGAGCAGTTAATTTCAGCGATTCACTTGATAGTCGACTCAATCAAAAACAGGTAATTGAAAATGATTTCTTCAATTTAATTGTATATTCATTTAATTTAATTTAATTTAATTTAATTTAATTTTTGTTTTATTCAACGTAGTGAATTTTTTGGTTTTTCAGAAATTGACTTCCACTCCATCGTCTATCGTTTCTTGTAGTACAAGTTTAGTTGATGCATCTTCTCTTGGAACCAAAGCTGACAATGATAACTCTGGCAGATTGTCCAAAATGGTTGTTGTTGATGGTGACAATTTAGCAAGTTCTGAATTTTCATTTCCTGTTCATCATTTGTTCTTGTTCGGCACATCGTTGGGTTATGTGATGGTGATGCGCAAAATTGCCAACAATCCAAGTGAGCATTCATTTCACTTTTACAGAATGTTGTTAGTCATTGATCATTCATTCAATCGGCAAGATTAAGCAGATTGAAATGCAATTTATTTACGGTCGGAACACATGAAAATTTTCAAGAAATAACATTTTCATCAAAAAAAAAAGAAAATTTTCTCTCATGTCAGGTTCATTTACTCTAAATATTTGATTGAGATTTAAATATGTTTGCAATTTAGTTGAATGTAAAATATGTGTAGAGTTTAATTTATTGTGTCGGTATATGAAATTATTAATATTTCCTAGAAGCGGCTTTTCTTTTGCGTCATGTTTTTTGACCAAAAATTTAACGAAAGAATGATAAGAATAGAGGAAGCGATGTGAATTTTTTTTCTCTTTTTAAGCAATTGTCACTTGATGACGAACGTTTCATGCTGTGTCACATGAATAGTTTGCTCATTTGCACTAGTTTATACGCATTTTGCATGTCAAGAACACATGCTTTTTGCAGATCAACTTTGAAATACTTTTCTTTTGAAAACCATTTCAGAAGATTTTTTACATGATTAATTCTACATTCTAGTGGAGATGCTATTTTTATAAGTTTAATACTTTTATTCTTAATTATCAATTACAATTATCAATCTGTATTGAATAATAAATAAAACTTGACTGATATCTTCTTCTACTTCTTCCTCAACATTACATTATCATATAATATTATTTGGTGTTGTGCATAATTTAAAAAAATAGTATCCGAATAATTTAGATTATCAATAATATTTGTTCATTTATCTTGGTGGATGAGTTTTGAAAAGAATTTGAATTTAGTAGTAAAATTTTCAACGAAATATTACTTTTTACTATAGACACGTTTGCATTTCCTGTACCACGATGCGAGCAGGTATATAATTTGTATTACGCGACAGATCCGTGTTCAGTGCGCATTGAACCGTTGCTTTTGACTGAATTTTCCGTCATACCGCCGGTAAATATACCACGCTATGAACGTTTTCCACTGGGCGACGGTCAGTCGGTGCATATTCTTGATTGTGTTTCGTTGTTTGCTTCTGAGAAGCATTCACTGACACCAAATTTGGAAAAACATTCATTGTTCGACAGACGACGCAGTGTTGCCTCTCTCAGCAGTGAATGCAGTCGATCAGAGAGCAGTATGTGTATGCAAGAGTTGAATTTGCATTTCTGCTATGCACACACATTATTGTGATTTTATTTAACAGATGTAAAATCTGCCGATCGAATATCAACATTGTTGTCGAAATGGTGGGGATGCAAGCGGCTTGATTATGCTCTCTTTTCACCGGTCGATTTGGTCAAATTGCCGCTTGCATCGTTGTCGGATATTTTCCACGCCAGCTTTTGGGAATCGAAAGACGTGTGTGCTTTTATATTGCGTCAATTTATTTGCGGAGATGTTTTTTGGACTGAAAATCGTCAAGTTGGCTCGTTGGTTGAGGCAAAATCCGCCGACAAATGGCTCAAATGGCATACCACGTTGAAAGTGAAAAATATTGCTGCCAATCACAGGGCTAATGACGTTGCTGTGAATGAAAATCAGGATCAAATTTTGCATGTCAGAATGATACTTGTTCGATGATGTTCATTTTTATTCATGTTTTGCGCTTGTATAATTTTAGGCAAGATTCATGTATGGTCCTTTTGACATGGTCGCTTTGAGCGGTGAGCTCGTGGACGTGCACGTAATGCGCGACGTGCAAGCCGGAGAGTGGATTCTGTGTGGTTCAACGTTGACTGACAGTCACGGTCGACTGAAGTTCGAATTGACCAATGGTCAACGATTGCCAGTTGGTCTGTATCCAGTGCGGATGGTTGTCCGGGGCGACAATTCCAGCTTGGACATGTCGCTGGCCGTTCTACCCCGGAATACTGAATGCGTGGTGTTCAGTATAGATGGTTCGTTCACGGCCAGCGTTTCGTTGACCGGCAAAAATCCTCGCGTCAGACCGTCGGCTGTGGATGTGGTTCGTCATTGGCAAGATTTGGGATATTTGATTGTTTATATATCGGCTAGGCCGGACTTGCAGCAACGCATCGTCACCGCTTGGTTGGTGGAGCATAATTTTCCGTTTGGTTTGTTGTTCTTCAACGAAGGCTTTTCGACTGATTTGCTCAGACAAAAGACGAACACACTGAAATCGTTGATCACCGACTGTGGTCTGCGCATCCACGTCGCTTATGGTTCCGCCAAGGATATTCGCGGCTATGCGGAACTTGGTCTGCCGGCGAATAGAATTTTTGCTCTTGGAAGAGTTTCCAAAAAGTTGCATCACGAATGCCTTGTAATGGGATTGATTTTTGTTTTCTGTTTGTTTGTTTGAGTGATTAATATTTGATTCAATATTTGTTTTGCTTGTTTTACAGCCTCTTGCCGATGGTTATTCTTCGCATTTGTCTGAATTGTGCAGTGGTCAGTTGTCACCTTTGGCTACACCAGCTCAAGGCGACGGTCGACTCATTTTGCAGCAGAGCCGTTGCTCATTTTCACTAGCCGACAGGGTTTCAGTGGTTCGTTCGTCGAATTTGTCTGCAGTTGCCAGGTCCAGATCATTCACCCCTCGGACAGCCACTAAACGTTGTTCCATCATTTCCACACCGATGACCGATCGTGGTCCAGTCAGACATCGATGACCATGAACAAAAAGTTCCACAAAGAAAAAGCCATCCTATTAGTTGTTAATTCATATTTAATTTTACCCTTGCCTCTTTGTGCATCCTTTTATTTATTTTTGTATTTGTTTTCTGCCCTTCAACGACAAACCGAGAGAGGTATGCAAGCGCAATGAGCAGTTATTGAAAAATTTACATATAAAAATTATAACTTTAGTTGAAATTTTTAATGAAAAATAATAAATCCAAACATTCACAAAGAAAATTGTCATTTTTATTCTTTTGATTTTTCGAATTACACTAGTAATGTAATGAACGTACAGAGAGGTTTTTGAAAAAACTTGAAAATTTTCAAATTATACAAACAATAAAAAATAATAAAGTCTTATTATATTTGGACTCAAAACACGTTTTAAAATCATATCACTAATATTATTTATATATTACAGTTAATTAATCCAAAAACTTAATACTGAATCGCGCATAGTTCAAAACTTTTAAGATGCTTTATATTGTATTTTTTGATTATGCATAATTATTATAAAACCTCTTTTCACGAACATCATTAACAAAATTGCTTTATCGAATACATCTAAAGGTTTAAGCTCTACGTTCTCTGAAGTAAATCTACCACAATTTGTACCTCTGAAATTGATCATGAATGTCACTTTATAAAATGCTTCACATTTCAACTAAAAGAAATTTTATTATTCCATAAAAATGTTAACATAATAATAATAATAATAAATAATAATAATAATAATAATAATAATATCGTAGGTGAAATAATTTAAATCAATCACAATTAATTCTGTCATTTTTTCATTTGTGCTTGCTTTCTTTTCTATGCTCCTCTTTTGACTTTCTATTTCCATTCCTTTCATCATGTTTCGAATGATGATGCCGTCGTGCCCTTGGAGATGACGACATTGATCGCCTAGATAATTCAGATTTATGCCGATGCTTTTTGGAATCATTCCCCGACTTTGTCTCTTTTCGTTTATCCTTGGATAAATGATCGTCGTCATTTTTTTCAGCGCGTCGCTTTTTATAACTTTCACTGTCTTTACTTTTGCTTATTTTGCTGCTACTATCCCGCTGCTTGGTGGAAACATTTCTTGGGGATGGGGATCTTGCTTTACGAGAAGATCGTTCTCTGTCAGACGATTCCCGTCGACTTCTTTTTCCATCTCTTCTCGAAGGTTCCTCACGAAATACTCGTTTAGATGTCTTCTGCTTTACCTCCCTTAAAAAGATTTTCTCACTTGGTAACAAAATTTCATAACTTAATAGCAATAACAATAATAATAATAATAAACCTTGACGAATCTGAACTAACTGTAGATGCTGACGAGCTAGATTCTTCGTCTGAATCTGACGAGTCAGTGGAACTGTCACTATCTTCACTTGAAGAAGAAGAAGAAGAAGAAGAAGCAGAAGATGACTCGGTCGTTTCTTCATCTGCTTCTTCTTTTTTTTCAACTTCTGCGAGTGGACGCTGCAACCTGAAACCAACTTTACGTCATCTTTCTGTTCATTGACAATAAAATGCACATTTCTACTGACAAATTTTTATTCAAAGATGCTAATTCAGCCTTTTCAGCTTTCTTTTCGTTGAATTTAAATGCAGCACCGCTAACGTGATCTTTTTTTATATTCAAAGCTCTTCGAATTCTATCGTTTTTTTCTTGCATCATTTCGGCCATAATGTGACTATCTTTAACCTTTTTTTCGTTTGCCACTTCGTCATCATCAACATCACCCTCTTCTTCCAACTTTTTTCTCAACAGTGCACGATATTTATCCACCTTCTCTTGTATTTCTTCCTCTGGGTAACTTTAAAAATAAACGTGCTATGTAGTTTGTGAAGATTGCACCGAAGCTAATACTTTTCAATAATAACCATAGCCTATTAATTCACTATTGTTATTCACATTAAATTTTATCAATGATATTAATTAACTGCATTACATTAATACTTAATTGTCAATATACATACTTTAACAGCATCAAGACATGCGACACACAAAACACAGACATTTGTGCTTGCTTTGATTTTTGATTTACATTTGATGCTGTAAACAACAATTCCGCACAAAAAATTCTTTTAAAAGTACTGTACAAGCCGAAACCGAAAATAAAAAACTTATAAATGCTCATTCATGTCATTTTTGCGACTGTGAATTCAACAATTTAAAAAATTACATCAATTAAAATTCATATTTCCTGGTTAAATTAAAAATAAACATTACCAGTATATGAAACAGTAACAACAATATATGATTATGCAATTAATGTAAAATATGTATTCATTAATGTCAAAAATGACACACTGTAAAAGTCCGTTTAGCTGCGAAAATAACATGACAAATAAACCATATACAAAACTGAAAAAAATTGAAAAAAAGGTTACTTTTGCTCAGTCATTAAATCTTGCATTTCCAGACATTTCAATTCAATCTTCCGCTTCCGCTCGTGTAAAATCAGTTCTTTGTTAGGTTTTCGCGTTACTTTGCTTTCCATTCGTTTGATGTCATCTTCATTCCGGTATTGTTGTTTATCTTTGGACACGATTACATGGGCAAGATTTTTCTGTACATAACCACTGGTGCCTGATCCTCGAGCGGTTTGCAAACCGATACCATTATACATGATGCAAGTAAAAATAAAAAACTGTGTAGCACAAATAACTTCCAAATGAATACAGTATCCTTTGCTTGAACTTGATTTAAGTTCTCATACTGTATCACACAAGTGTATTGTAATACTAGTGTGGAATAAAAATTTTATAAATGTAAACAGTATTGTTAGTCATAATTTAAAAGTGATGCATTCTTAATTTTTAAAGAATTTTAGAAACTTTTCAAAATCAACTGCTGGTACCAAACGATCGCACGATTGGCATATTATTATTATTATTATGAATCCACATAAATAAGCCGACAATAAATTATCAGAAAATTTTTTAAACTCTGCTTTATTTATTTTTCTGGTAATTATTTATAATTGATACTAATATAATATAGTTAAGTTTGGTCACATTTACGTAGTTACAGTATTCCATTTGAAATGAGAAATTGCTGAAGAAAATTCAAACGTCTTACACAAATTGAAAAGTTTCGGAAAGATAAGATTAAATGTAAGGCAAATGGTTAGCTTTAACAAAGGTCAATCAAAAGTCAAACACATTCGCAATTTTCCCTTGCAATTTAGGTCTGAGCTTATTCTGAGCAGTTATCTCTTGAGCTAACTGCCGTGCTTCAGAACGGCCAACATCTTCGCGCATTTGAATCAAGCCAGACAACTGTTCGACACTAATATTTGGATACTTTTGCACAAAGCTGCTAACTTCCAATGCCAACAGAGATTTATCCCGAAGTGACATCACTTCTGCCACCGCTAACAGAACGCTTGTAACAGTTTCAAACTAAAACATTTGAAATAGTTAGGAGTGTTCATTTCCTTTCCAAATCCCACCAATTCACCTCTTCTGATGAATCATCTTCTTGTTTTATTAAACGACTGAACAATTCTTTCATCCTTTCCGCTTCTTTGCACAGCTGATCAGATGCCGCTTTTCTTTCTTCATAATTTTGAAAAGTAAGTCGTCTAAATAAAAAAGAACATTTTATTTTCGCACAGCCTTTGTATATTTAAAAATCTTAAATTCTCTACCGAGCTTCGAAAGCTTTCATGTATTCTTGTACCACACGAATTTGCAATTCCATCAATAAATTATTCAAAAGGGATGGTTTTAAATGACAATGATCTTGATAATAATCTTCTATTGTAAAGCAAATTGTATCCACTGCTGATAACGTTCCCAGCCTGTAAGAATATTAAACTGAAAAAAATAATGAAGAACTGTCAATTACGTACCATTTCGAAGATAAAATTAGTGCAAGTTGAGGAGTTACATCTGTCACTACTTCGCTAAGTAAACATTTCACTCTACAGCAAATATGACAGTATGTAATTTCATTGAATTACAAAATGAAATAAAATTACGCAATCTGAGAATTTAAATTCCAACGATCTTTCAACTGTTCAATATTTTGCAAAAGATCTGTTCTCATCGACTGCGGTCGTGGACTAGTAGCTTGCGTTGAACTGTTCTGTGGAGATTCCCACTGAACCGACAGGCGAACATTTGTTTTCAGCTTTTCCGACGATTCTACACATATCAAACATACATTTGCAATTGAAACCTAGAAATAAAATTTTGCCATTAAATACAAGCTTAATTTTGCTAGAGTCATATTCAAATTTTTAGTAATTACCATCGTTTGAGTAAAATATCTGAAACGACTTCGATCCTCGAAATGTTTATTATAAAATGCTTGAAATGCTTCTAAAAAAATTAAGCAAATTTTAATACGAAAAAAATCAAACGCACACTTACCTTTATACTGATTAGTAAACGTAAGCATCTCTTCCACACAAACAAACAAAATGTTAGGAATTGTTTCACTGCCCATCTCTTTTCCCAGTTGCATCTAAAACTAGCCAGTATGTATAAATGTCTTTTGAAACATTTGTTACCTGATCATCTATCATTTGAAATAAAATAGAAGCTAACGGTGTATAATATTGATTGTAACAATCAGTTTCTGGGTTGGCTCCTTTGTACCAATCCTAATAGTGTAAATTAGACAGGCATATGTGAAAATAGTTGCACACGTATACATCTTTTTCTTGAACTAACGTTCTACCAAGCCAATCTTGTAAATCATTTTTCGTTATTTCTATGAATCTAAAATAATTGATAAATTAAGTTTAAAACTTTTAATTTTCTTTAATATTTCAAAACCTGTTCATCAATTCTGTGACAGTCTTTCGAGGCAATAAAGGATGATCTGCAACCAACTTCTGAGCATCTATACCAAGCGCTACATGTCCAAGCATGTCTTTTCCACTGAAATTTCACAGTGATTCAAAAATTAAACAATTCTGCAAAAACATTTTAATAACCTGTAAATTCGTAGCCAACTCAACAGTTGTATGAGTTCATTTTTTTCTAAGCTGTCTGCCGCTATTTCACGTAACTGCAACACCGTAACATTAATGCCATTAATATTACAATATAATACATTTAAAAGCAATGCTAAAAAAATTAAATTTGAATATCAGTACAAATAAATATAAAACCTTTAAAGTTAATAAAATGAACATCAACTTTTTGCCCATATAATGTATATTGCTTTAATAGAGATTAAAATTTAAAGCTTACCCGGTTGGAAATACTAGTATGATACATGAACAAGACACGATCAAAAATGTGATATTCAGGAGGAAAACAAGGAATACAGCCACTCTAAAGCAATTTATTTAGAAACAAATAGGAAAATTAAAAAAAACAATGACAAAATATAACTTTGACAACTCGTAGATCTTGAACAACAGTAATTCGAATGAGTTCCAAATATCTGGCAAGCCATTCTTTGTGCAGTATGCGATCTTCAAGTTGATTTCCTTCAATCCTAAGGATAAATTATAATATATAAATATTTTAGAATAACTCAAAAAAATTAACCAACAACCTCTGATTAACCATATTTGTCAAAACATCAAAACACTTCGTACGCCATTGACGAGGACGTCCCACTGGCATAAAGCCAGTATCCTGCTTACGTTGAAGACAAAATTCGTCAATTCTAAAATAAAATTACCAATCCAACAATTGTTTTATAAATAAATATTAATCAAAATAAATAAATAAATAAATAATTACCTTTCTTCTCGTTCAATAATTCTCAAAGAGGTAACCAACTGTTGTGGTCCAGGATCCGTTCCACGAACTGCTTCCAAAGTGCGTCCAATAATATACCAGAGCTGTTTAGATAGCTCATCGGCAAGTTTAAAAAGTTCACAAAAATAATCTGCTAAAATCTAAATTTTACATTTGTTTAAAAAGCAAAACAATAATATATTTCGCATAAATTGACAATATTATACTGTTTTGTAATTTTTTTTTGAAAATAAAAGTTAACTTTTTTTGATAAGACTTTTTCAAACTAAAAATTTATACTAGATAATAGAAAAAAAATGCTATTGCATTGAAATAAGAATATAATCATTGCTCAACTTTACTTTTTGATCGTATAAACTTTCTGCTTTTGTTTTGAAAACTTCAAACATCACATTGTCCCTTGCATTTTCCAATTCCATTAAACTACAATTTTAAATCTGGTAAAATCAAAGATACAAGTAAATTGATAAATTTTGTTACTTTTGATGGGCGTGAAGTAACTTTCCAGAGTTGATTAATTCATACGTTTGATCAACTGTATCTTGAATTTCATAAATCGCTTTTAAATTTTCAATTGCAGTGGAGCACTAAATACAATATCAAATTTCTATTTTAAAATTCTTCAGTAAATATCCATTTTAATCATAAATACATAATAAAATTATAGAAAATCATGAATTAAAAAATGAATGCAATATTTCCAACCTGAATATGTTTTCGATTTTCTTCATGTAGAATTTGTAACTTTTTCTTTAACGCTGGAATCCCATCAAGTTCTTTGATTATTTGTGTACTGCACTTTTGTATTGTCGCGACATCTTTAGAAATCAGCTGCAATTGATTCAGACCAGTTCGAACATTTTCCAGTTGAGAATGAACTGCTGTTTTGAGCATAGCTTCCACAGCAGCCTACAATATTAAAAATTGACACAATTTTTGTAAACATGAAATAAATTCAACACTGTCACAATCAACATTACAAAACATTTAATAATTTAATAACATTTAATACTAAATTTTGAAATAATAACATATATTAATGGTAAATCATACCTTCTTTCTTAATGCTCGTTGTTTGTAATGGCTTAATTTTTCCAGCTGATCAGGTCGTCGAAGCATAGCAGCTACTTGCTTAACGGCAGATGAGAAAGCTTCTTCCTCCAGTGCTGGCATATCCATTGTGCAGTTTCAAAATTATTCTGATTTCTGTTATTTCTATTTATATCACAAAATAAAAAGATTTCTTTATAAATCTTTGTGAGTACTTTCTCAAGAAGACAATGAAATTAATTAAAAAATAAATAACTGTAAAACATTAAATGAAACGTAAAAATATAAAGTATTGCTATAGCAATTTCATTAAAATAATTCATTACCGAAATTATTAATAATACAAGGCGTAACTATCAATCATCCATTTTTTTAAAATAATTCACCTTGAATTTACACAATTATAGGCTTCCTAAAAAACTGGTTTCATTACAATTTCTTAATTTTATTAAAACAATAAGAAAATATTAAATCACAGTCTAAAAAATAATCAAGATATTTCATACTGTAAACATGACGTAACATTTATGATCATAAAACTTATTTGTAAAATGAAAAATTATTAAATAAAATTTAGATTCGGTTTATTCTGAATTATATACAGAAAATAATTAACAGAATTCGATCCTGAAAGTTAAAAATGCTAAAAAACTAAAGGTGGCGACTGTTTGGATGTGTTGCCTGTTGAATTAACAGCCTGTGTTAATTTTAGCGTGAATATTGTGTAATGTTTGTTAGCTTTATCTGAATAAAACTTGTATTGAAAGCTTAAATATGTTAAGCTCACTAACGCCAAAGACAATGACAGTTTTTGAATTGTCACTAAAGCTAGTTTACAATCCATTGATTTTGAATTCTTATAATACTGATATTACTCTAATGCAATTAATAAAAAAGTTAAATATGTTGTGCAAAACTCTAATATTGTTACCTGAGTATCACTAATTTTATATTACGTGATTTTTAATTGCGTGATTTTAACAGTTTTCAAGTTAAGTTATAATTTTTAATGAAAATATTCATCTAGTTATTTTTAAAATTTATATCGGAATAAAATATCATTAATTATTATGTGCATGCAGTAATAAAATAGGTTACCTTACCATGTTAAAAGTAAGCTTGATTATCATTAATTGTACTGTATTGCATTGAAAGTAGTTTAATTTTGTTGGTTAGTTGTAGCTCTTCAAGATGTCAGGTGGTGTGCGCCCGGATGATTTTGACTGCTTTACTGTCGATGTTGACGAAGCTTATCCTCGAGACACCTTATTTTTTGATGATCAAACACCATTATGCTTTCCGGAACCAATCGCCAAATCGACTGTAATTAAGCCAAGGTGAGGTTGTTCACAAGGTGTTAAGGTTTTAATATTTTTTGCGCACTTTTTGAACTTTTGTGAATGTTATAACATTTTTGAGAATGTGAAAAACAATAAATTATGTAGTAAAATTATTATTTATCAAAATTTTAATATATTATTATTATTATTTCTTGTACTTTCTTGTTTAAAGTTTACTTTACATGTTATGTTATTTCTACAGTTTACATGAAATTACCTTATGACTTATGCTATTATGTAAAATATTTAGAAACAATGGTAAATTAAGTGATTGTGAAACTGATGAATCATCTTTACCAATGAATTCATCTGAAACGTTTAAAGGTATGCTTTTGTTTTTTCAATAAGGGAATTTTTTTGGTTTACGGAAATTGTTTCAGGATTTACGAATAACAGCATAGATATGGAAAACTTAGAAAAATTTTTAAATTACAATGAGCCGAAATTGATGAAGGCGACAGTTCAACCGAAGTCTACAATAAAAAATGACATAATTCCAGAAGAGAATTTGAACTACTCAATTCCAGAAGTTTGCATTGATCAAGCCGAATTAGATGATTTAATGGCTGAATTTAATTCTATCGAAGAAGCAGACAATTCAGCAAGCAAAGATGACTTATTGACAGGTTTGATGTTTAGTAATTATTCAATGATTAATTAAAATAATCACTTATTAGAAAAATACTACTTAAGTGCATCATGGTTTGAAAAATAGCTTTTAATGTGTAAAATTAAAGTCATTACAGGAAGATGTTATAAATTTTCACAATATTGTTGTATTATATAAGTAGAAAATTTGCAATTTAAAATTGAAGATGATCACGCAGTTAGAATGCTCTGATGATTTATTGTTTCGTTGTATTTAATTATTTTAGACGGAAGATTTTAGTGCGTGGATTTATTATTAGATTGACTTTAGATTTGACTATTCAAGCAGGCAGCAATTACGACGGGTTAGCTACTGCGCCTGTATTTCGTTCGTCGTCTCCAATTTGTCCACTTGAAAGTGAGAAGATGCCATCGTGTTTGGCTGTGAGCAACACGGTTTTGCGTCGAAATACTATGAAGGAAGCGATAAATTGCAGCTCTGGTTTGACAATGACGAATATTCAGTGGAATGCAAAATTACCGAATTTCATAAATGGGGATGCGAGAAGTTCTAGCAGCTCTGGTCGGTATTTTTATTTTCATTTCAAGCGATGATAAATGGCATTTACTTTATTTATAAACTTCAGGATTTTCAAATGCTGAATTTCAGTGTAACAATGATAATATTTCGGACGATGCAATGTTTATTGCAGGTATATTTTTGTGCTTTTTAAAATCATTTTCTTAAGAGAAAATGACAGCACTGTTGTAATGTTCAGATATATTTCCATATATGTAAGCGTATGAATAGTTAATAAAATTGCAATAGAAATAAATAATGTAAAAGATTAAATATTTATTATTAAATTCCAATGTGAAGTGAATATTGAAAAAAGAAAAGAGAATTTTGAACATATTTTTCTTGAACATTTAAATAGAATTGAAATTGCACATTTTCAAGCTGGAAGGTCCAAATCAAAAATAGTCAATAGTTTCAACTAGGTTTATTTGGTCGAACGATGCTAATAGTAATTTTAGCTTTTTGCTAAATTTGTTTCATTATTAGACAACGAGGAAAAGCTGAAACTTTTCCGTGAGGATGAGCTGCAATTTTCTAAAAATGGCATGCCGGTGAAGGTAGAGTTGAATTTTATTTTTCTTTTTTATTTGAATATTGCTTTTTTTGTTAATGTGCATCCAATATGCAGAATGTTTTGACTAGCAGTTGGTCGGCAAGCTTGAATGGAGGAGAAATGACGAAAGTTTTTGGTGGTAAATCGGCACCTGTTGGCCAGATAAATTCCGATGATGATGTTGAAGGGGAAATTGTAATTTTTCATGTATTTTAGTTTGGTAGTCAAGGCATTGTAATAATGCGTGTTGATAATTTTTTTAAGCCTACCTTTGGATTAAGTGCTCGTTCGAACAATGACAAGACTATTCAATCAGAACAAGAATCCGCTTGCAGTGGTGTCGCGTTTGCAGGACCGTCTGATTGTGCATCTGCTTCGCATAGTTTGAAATTTGAACAGTCAAAATTGACCGACAAGCACAATTCTGATCAACGACAATTGCCAGTATACCAGGTGAATTTTACTTTGATTGGTTCTATTAAAATTATTCAATTTTACAGTCCAAATCGAATTGTCTTGAACAAGATGAAGTGGGAGATGTTGGCAAGAAAGTATCGTCAGTTGATCTTAGTGGAGGTGACTGTTGTACAAGGAAACCAGAGGGCGTCGGTCTGTTGAAGCATGCTGACAACAAGTGGTGGAAGGAGGAGTCGGCGAGTGATTCACCGACAGCCGCGTTGAGGAGAATACTTTTCGATTGCACAAGCAATTATTCCGCCAGTGCACTGGCCGACATTATCATGAGCACGGACCTTTCGATTGCATTGAGACGGCAGCAGCGTCAAACTGAAACTGCATCTTTGAACAACTTGCCGGAAACGGTTGCTTCTCAAGATGAAAGCAGATGTGAACAAATATCTACTGGTTGTGGTTTAATTGTTGATTTATGTGAATTATTTGGATTTTTTTTCATTTTAGCTGCCGCATCATCGATTGCAACTGCTTCTCAGTTGGTGGATGAATTCAAAGTGCCGGCCGTTCCTTCGAACACGATCAACCGTACCAGAGTGCCTGCTCAGGTTACAGCTGCTCTACCACAGCATGCGGATGGTCATTTGGAAGCCAACAAGCGTCATTTGTCATTCGGTTGCGTGCCGTTGAATAGCAGCGTTTCGAATTCAGTTTTAGTCCGTTACACGTCTCAATTTGGGCAAATTCGAGCTCGCGTTTCAATCAAGCACCAGGATCAGTGTTTTCATGTAGATTTTTATTTGTTTGCTTGTTTGTTTATTATGAAATTTTTTTCAAAAAATTTCATTTCACTTTTTAATCACAGCTTGAAAATGCCAGTTCTAAAGCAGTGATGCAATTTTCTGCCAGCGAGAGTCATCGGTTGATTGTTTCATTTCGACCAAAATCGGTTGGCTATCACACAGGCAAAATTTTGTTTCGACTAGAAGAAACAAAAGAAGAATTTGTGGTCAGTGTACTTTTAATTCAAATTTTGTTTTTCACCTTATTAATGTTGTTGTAATGGTTGATGATATTTAAATTCAAGATTCGACTGTATGGTTATGGTGGTACGGCGTCTGTAATGATTGCTGATCAAAAATGCTTGCCGCCGGAAAAGCTTGTTGAAGTGAAATTAGTTTCTCAATCCAACGGCAATTTTTACGGCAAGTTAACGTTGAAAAATGCCGGTTCGTTGCCTGCTTTTGTGAAAACCGTTCCATATGCTGGTTAGATATTTTTCATTAATTTATTTTGCTTTTCATTTTCTGTGTGAATACTTGTTTTTTGTTCATTAGATCCTTTTGCTCATGCGATGCTTCATGATGAAAAATTTACAGTGGAACCGAAGGCTTTTGTAATAAACTGCGACTCGGAAATGGTGAAAAGAAATTTTTATATTATATCAATTTTGCATTATAAAATAATTTCAGGATGTACATTTTAACATCAAGAAAAATGATGTGCCTCACAATGGCATTGTGGCTTACGTATCCATGTTTTGGAATGAAGAAATATTGAGACGTAATCTACGCGGGTAAGTTTTTTATAATCTGTTTTTTTAATTTGTGATTAATTTATTTTATTTTAGATGGGAAAAGTACAAAAAGAAACGATTTACGAAGGAAACAATTACATTCACTGAAGTTTTTGAAGGAGAAGATCGTGTAGTAGTTGGTATGTCGAATTAAAAAAAATTTTTTCATAAGTCTTTAAGCATCCTCTACCCTTTAATTTATTTATTTGTTGTTTTTAATTGTTTTTAAATATCTTGAACTACACTTTTAAACCGTTTATTATTGTAGACGAATTGATTCCAGCTTCTTCTACAGAAGCTGAAATTTTTGCCAATAATTTGCGAAAAATTGTGATCAAATTGACCGCAGAAATGTGGAGCGAAACAGATAGCTGTTTGAGCTTTGCAGCTTTGGAGGTGGAACAATCAGCCTCTTCTCGGTAAATTAATAATTTACTGTGATTGAAATTTTACAGTTTAATTTAATTTAATTTCAGATATAATTTATCCCCAAATAGTTGTTATTCAAAGCAGAGCACATCTACAGGTTGTTCGTTGTCCACATCAGCGTCCAGTTTTCATCGAAAATTGGGCAAATTATCTATTGCAGAAAAGTATGTATATATTGTATATGTATTTTGCATTTTAAAGAATAATTTCATTTTTCAGAACAATGTTCAGAGCAACACCGATGGATGTTCGATTTAAAGACACTGAATTGCACACAACGACGCGCATTTGCGTCGATTTCAAAAGTGAAGAATCGACTTCAGTATGAACTAGATTAATAATTTTGAACAGTATCAGTATGATCATTTTATATGCTTATTATTTTTGAATTTTTAGGTGAATTTGTCGTTAGATAACGAGGTATTCACTTTAAGCTGCAAGAAATTAGACTTGCTGTAAGGATTGAAATATTTTTCAGTTTTGTCATTGTCACTTAGTTATATATTAATTATAGCGCTGGTAAACGCCAACGAATATGGATTTATTTCAGTCCTAAAGAGCACAAGTTTTATAGCGGAACGTTGATTGCTGTCGCCAGTTTCAACCAAACCTTGCACATTCCAGTTGGTGGTTTTGGTATTTAGATGCTCATTGCATAGCCGTTTTTCCATTATTGAATTTTTCTTTTATATTTGCCCTTACAGAGTTGCCCACGTAAAAAAATTTTGTTTTTAAACGTAAATTTTTTTCATGAATTATATATATATATTTATTTAAAATTGTAATAAAATAGCACATAAATTATGTGTAAATTTATTTGTTTTGTTTTTCCTATTTCATTGAACAAAATTGTATCCGTGTGTGAAAATTAATTGTAAGCATCATTGAAATGATGTGCAATGTATTGCGTGACAACATTGACAGGTCTTTGTTCCCATTCTTCGAGTTCATCAACGACATCGATTTGATCTTGTTCGAGACGATTAAGCAGCGTTACACAGATTACAGCGGCTAAAAAGTGAAAAAAATAAGAGTTGAAGTGAACATTGTTGTGGTCTGTTGTTTTGCTTTTTTTAGTATTAAATTTTTAGTAAATAGTATTAAATTAATTTACCTCGAACATTTGCTCTGGTGCAGAAGGCGGAAAAGCAGGACGATTCCATTTCAATATTTTTTACACCTTTGATGTGAGCTTTTTGAAGAAATTGAAGCTTCTCCTCTTTGCTATAGTCGCAGAAGGCGCCGTCCAATCGAGCTTGTCCTGCGTGGAAAATTATTTTTGCACAATTTTAATATAAAATACAAAAGAAAAGGTAAACGGACAGCAAGTTCATTGTTCACCTTCATAAAAGTCATTTGAGCAAAGCGTTTTTCCAATTACAGCATTATAATTCAATTCTGTAGCAATTTTCAGCAGTTCTTTGTTTAAACTGCTGTCAAGGTGAGTTGGTTTTCTAACTCTTTTGCCAAGAATATGCTTGGTAAATAAACAAATAAATTAATTAATTAAATGCTTAAAAATTACAAGCTCCGTTGTTAGTACAATTACTTTTTAGAAATTTGAAATGAAGTTTTGAAGTGTCATCATTGTTGAATGATAAGTTTTGATAATTAATTGGCTTCATTATAAAAGGAAATAATTTTTTTGACAGCATTATTATGCATAAAATATAATTTTTACTGTTTTGGCAGTTTTGCTTAAAATTTCAACAAAACCAGTTCGAGAAGGAAGATTCAGTTGATTTAATTTTAATACATTGCTTTAAACAACTAATTTAATCACTGAATACGTGCAAAATGATCAAATCGCATGTTGCATTTGTAAATTTGAGTTTTGTAGTTTTAAATAGCTAGGCAAAATCTTACCATTTCGAAAGATTCTTCAAGCAAATCATCTACAACACTTTCAGAAATGACCACCGTTCCACCTGGTAATCCTAAATGTTATTTTATTTATTTATTTTTTTATTAAAAATTGCTTTAAATTTTGAAATAACAATTTACCCAATCCACCAGAGGTACCAATTCGAAAGAAAGTTGTATCTTTACAGTTTGCCATTCTTAATAATTTCAACACTTCGTGCAGCATGGTTGAAATGGATCCATGTCCCATGCCGTGCTAGAAAAGTAAAATTTACTTATCCTTTTACACTGTCTCAAAAAAATTGTTTGTTGGTAAAGAAGAGGAAAAAAAATTAGATTTACATTGACACATAATACAGGTCCAACCTTGTACATTACGTAACGATCAGAGTGGCAAAGATTTTCTGGCTTGAAACCATAAGGATAATTAACAGGCAAATTTTCTGTGAAATAATTTGCTAATTTTTCCATCCTCTTTGAAGATCCACCACAACAGACAAACTTAAAAGTAGAAAATGCGTTTTTCTTTATTAAAAAAAACAATAATACAAAATTATTATATCAAATACAAATACCTTGACATCTCCGAACAATTTTGGAAAGTCGTGAGTATCAGAGCTCATTCCCAAATGATATAAATTAACTTTCATATTTACTTGTATTTGAATAGAGAAGAGAAGTGATTTTTGAAATGGAAAATAAAAGAAACAGTAATATTTGATAGTATTTATTAACTAAATGTTGTAAACTGATCAAGTGGGACTAGTTGCACAGATTTTACAATCCATCTAAATGGGAGTCATGTCAGCAGGCGTTGACCCAACCCCTCCGGCAATACAAGCTGATTGTTGATTGAACTGGTGTTCATCAATAGCATCACCGTGTTCTATTAGCTCTATTTTACATGTCAATCAATATGTTGCATAACTTATTTTTGAAAAGATATTAAATAAATTTAATAAATTGTTCCTCTCCTCCACACGCAATTAATTAACTTCATGAGAGAAAGTACATTTAATAAAATTTATGAAACACTTGTTATGAAGGCTTCTTCATATCTGTCCAATCTTTTTCACTGTTTATTAAAACGAAAATCAGTGTTATCAAGTGAACTGATTGTGAAATTCCATTTAACTAATATTCACTGCTTTATTAAATAAATAAAATTTTATCGATCATTTCTATCCGTAAATTATTACTACCATTTTAGTAAGTAAAACTAAAGAAAATTTATTTAATTGTTATTTTATGAAACAATGGCGTCGTACAATTCCTTCATCT
This sequence comes from Trichinella pseudospiralis, assembly GCA_001447645.1. Lineage (NCBI taxonomy): Eukaryota > Metazoa > Nematoda > Enoplea > Trichinellida > Trichinellidae > Trichinella > Trichinella pseudospiralis. Next base: position 449,416 of record JYDV01000014.1, read on the forward strand.
ACCTTTTCAATTAATTGTTTAACAAACAACAAAAAATTAACGGAATTTAAGCATTACATTGTTAATCAATAATGACATTCAGCTGAATTATTTTTTTTTACAATTATTCATCATAATTTGTAAAAATAATAATTTTTGACGAAAACAAATAATTTTACTAATTATTGGTCATAAATAGGACAAAATATTTAATTAATGTGTTTTTTGAATTATTTATTATAGATTTTATCAAAAATTAATGCAATAACATGAAAACACAGCGACATTTTTAATGTTGCAATTTCTCCTAAATGAGAATAAAAGGCTGAATGTTGCAGTTTGATTTCACTTTTTTATTCCACAAGATGACATAGCAATGTTTACGCCCTAAAACTGTCTGATTTTAAAACTGTTAAGCTGTTTTTTAACATTAACTACAGTAACTTGAATTAATTTTCTAAAAACAACAGTTTTAATATACATTTTTTTCATTTTATTTAACAATACTTTATTAAATACAATAACAAGGAAAGCTGTATTCGGATCAAATATTTAACAAGAATAAAAATTTTATGGCACATTATGCATTATATGTCTTTTTGAAAATTTCCACCGCACGATGAGTGGACTAAGAATGCTGTAATTATGAAAGCAAAAATGTAAGCAGTTATGGTGACTGTTGAAGTCAAACTGAAAACCCATTTTTTCATACATATTCTCCATGATTTACTCTTTTTCATGAAAGAAGTTCCTGAGCCGTAGGGAATCACACGATCAGTTGGAATGTCTAGAATTTAGAAAAGTATTGTTTTTATTTTATTAAAGTCGTTATTGTTAACATAGTATGCTTACGTTGAAGCAGATCATTGTTATTTTTCAGATTTTGATTGTATAATTCTAAAACTTGCATGTGCTGCTCTAAAATAGTTTCATCTTCATCGATTAAATCTTCGTTTGAAACATCTGCATTTCTTTTTGAACGTGAAGAATGGCCGCATGTCTGAAAGTAATTCATTTATAACAGAGATAGTTTCTAATTTGTAAAATTTATTCATAACTGAGCAGTGCATAATATTTTGTATGATTACCTTTATTTCTTCGCATGATTCAGAATTGTAATGAGTTCCGATTTTTCCTAATTTGGTGCACACCAAAACACGACACTGGAACCAGATATCTTCTTGATCAGCAAATTTGAAAGTTTGACTAGTTGCATATGCTTTCGTATTGTCTGGTTCGTAAGAAATTTCCCGTATAGCTACACTTTCTGTGCTGCATCCATTTTCTATAATTTTCACTGACAATCCACGCTTGTTTTCAGCTGTGCATTCCCGGACGCGAAGTCCAAAAATATCTACAATAATAAAAAAAATTATGGAATTATTCAATTGCTTGCTTTGAAAATTAAATTTCACCTGATGGATCAGTTATGTACCAAATAAATGTTATTTTATTTCCCACTTTGGATTTAGTAACAGGGGGTAGAGTAGTATCAGGAACAGAACCAGAAACAATTTTCATCATAACTGAAGGCACTGGTACAGTTCGTGGAATTATTGCCAAAGTAACCAAATCACTGTACAAAATAAATTATTCCGTGTAAAAATGAAAATAACTTAAAAAAACAATAAATCTAGACTTCATGTCTAAAATTTTGAAATTCTGAAGAATTTTAAAATTTCCATAAAATGTAAATATATGTGTGCATAACTTGCCTGACTGTTAACTGGGATTTCATATTAACTTCATTTTGTTTAAATATGCACAGAACATCAAATGCTCGATCAACTTTTGTTATGAAAAGAGGATGGAATGAAACAACCCAAACGCCTCGAACAGTTAAATCACCGTTCTGCTGCTAAAAAAAATTTTCATCAAGAAATAATAAATAATACGCTAAAAAGACAGAAACAAATAATTAATTAAAATTATAACGAATAATCTATGTTTATGTCAATTTACTTATATGAATTATTTAAAAAAACAATTAAGCCTACAGTATTGCTACCTGCATGCACTTAAAATTTAAAAATGTATTTCAAATAAAGTTTTTTTAAAAAACTTTTGATTTACGTTTCGTTGAAATTCCATTCCACATTGTGCTAAATCAGCAAGCGGTATGGAAAGGCTGGCTGAAGATTTGGTAACATTTCCCTCTGAAACTGCTTCTGCAAAACAGCCTTGTTTCCGGCGCCAATTTTTCAGATATAGGCTTCCTTCAAATGGATGCTTTGTTTTCACTTTCATGCCAATTTTTTCTGGGCCGCATTCAATTTCAGGTTTTCCTACGTATATATAATGTGGGTTTACACTTTAGTTAAACAAAATTTGTTGTTACTTCAAAAAACCAACCTATAACCTCATTGTCAATGAGGAAGTAACTTGAAGCAACTTTTGCCAATATCTAAAACAATTATTCATTATAAACTATAATAATTTGAAAAATATTTATTTATAGTACTTCTCATTTTCAAAACATTGAATGAAATATAATTTTCATAGTATAATAATAAGTTTTTTTTTAATTAATTTTATAAAGTTCAATTAAGTATTGTGTATATCAATCACAGTTCGTTCATAGAATAGAATAGAATAGAATAGAATAGAATTGTTTTTGTTTTGAAGACAATTGCAATTTTTCTAAAGATTAAATTTTTAATAAATTAAGACAAAAAAAACTAAAATTAAAAATTTGATTTGACGAAAAAAGCTATTATTGATAAGCAAATGAACAATTGGAATGCAGTGCAAAGAGAAGATGAAAAATAATTGTTGAAATTTTAAATTTCAATCATTTGAACAATAAAAATGCAAGCTTTATTGTGTGATGTTTTTCAAAGTACTATGTGATTGTAAATTGAAAAATATTTTAATGTTATTCGATGCTGAAATTCAAACGAATTATTCACTTGAAATAATAGCAAAGGAGGAGTTGAAAATGAATTTGCAATATTTTTGGAGAATAATTTTTTGCATGCAAATATTGTTTGTCGCTAATTATGCAATTATGAAATGTGAAAACATACCAAAGCAGTGTAGAATTTAGAAACAAAACGGACAATCTGCTCCATTAATAAGGAATCAATCAAAAAGATGAATGATGGGCAGTGATGCAAAAGTGACAAAAAATGGAGCGTCTGCTTGCTGTGCTTTCCAAGTATGCGTGTGTGGAAAAGCAAAGGAAGTGGAATAATTTGTATTTTCCAAATTTATGCAATGTCAGCGACCGGCAAAATCAAAGCTCCAAGAAGATGATTGTTTTTCAGCTTGATCGTTTCAGTTGTGATTGCAGTTCATTGACACGCTGTGGAACGTCGATGCAGAAAACTGGTGTTCACCTATAACCAACATCTCATGCTTTGTCCTTCACTTCACTCACGTGTCGATGACGCTCAAAATGCCATCTGGTAACTTAACACGGTGCTGACCATTTCTCTATTTCAATTTCTTTTATGGTAATTTAATTTAAAAAATTGCAATCCAGTTGAAACGTTGAAAAGGCCATTTTTGTATTATAATTCATTCATTTATTTTTCAAAAAGTTTAAATTGCATTTGTGATTCAGCTTGCAAAACTCGCTTTTCAAATGTTGACCTGCTATTCATTTTTGCATCAAGCGAGTTTTTGCATTCTTTCACTTTTGTCATGAAAACAACTTTTGAAGGACGGAAATGAACATTACTGAATGCACTTCATTTAAATGCAATCATAATTTCATTATAATCTCTTATATATGTATAAATTGCTTTCTATTTTTTCTAGTTTTTTTCTTTTTCTTCGTAAATATCATAATCTATTTTTTAATATAAAATTTTTGAATTATATAAAATCACATTATAACAACAGTAATATGTATTCATGATCAAACATTTTTCATAACAGTAGCACTCTTTATTAATTTTTCAAAATATTCAATACATACAACTGCTTAATAAAATTTATCAAAATATTAAAGTTTAAATAAAAAGAAATGAACAAACTTTTCTTTAAAAAAAAATTTCACTTCAAAAAACATTACAAACAGTATTTTAAAATATTTTGAGAATTTTCTTTTATTCATTATTATAAAATTTTAATACACGGCTTTATAAATTCACAATTATGACTTTTCATGCTATAACATACATTTTATCGAATATTATAAAACAAAAACTATTTTATTAATTGTCTTCAAATTTAACCAAAATAATTAATCAAAGATCTTATTCTTTTTTTTCTGTTTATTTGTCTCTAAATTCTCACTTTCAATAATGCTTATATAATTTTTTTCAGTAATTTTATATTTCCTCAATAAATCTATTCGCTTCTAACTTGTTATGTCAGTTGTTTTCTTATCTACTAAAACGTTCCTAAATGGACTTTGCTCAAAGCATTTTTGCATTTAAAAATGCATTTCATCAGACAAACTTCAGCCTACCCTAAATTTAAAATATTTACAAAAATACATTTTCAATCTACTCAACAGATATGATCAATAAAATAAAATAAAACCATCACCATTACCCTATATTGTTCAAAGATCAATTACTTACGTCAAATAATAATTTAAATGCCTAATGCTTACAATGCAAAAGAAACTTAGAAATCAAAAAGTATTTTTCCCTTTCAACAATTGTGAAAAGTATTATCAATAGAAAATAATTTATTAGACAAAATTTTAACCAAGCAATCAAGATTTGACATCATCGTCAACCACGACTGCAATATCCGTAGTAGGAGGAGGTGAATTGCAGGCAGCAGTGATTTCAGCATCCTGCTTTGGACGACCATCTTGAAATGCGATTGTTGTCACTGCCCTTTGGTGACCAGCGTATTCGTGAATAGGAGCACCGTCGTCACAGCGCCACAGTCGAACAACGCTATCCGATGAGCAAGTGAACAAAAATTCTGAATCCGAAGTGAAAGCACAATCCCAAACCCATTGTTGACCAGGCTTGGTGAATGTGACCACTTCATTCAAATCGCTACTTTTCCACATTTTGGCAGTCTGGTCAGCTGAGGTGGTGACCACGAATTCGCTGTTTGGCGAAAATTTGCATTTCAGAGCGTACGTTTTGTGAGCTTCCAATTTCATTTTTGGATAAATTCTACTCGGTTTGTTAAAAACTGATTTCAATGTCCAAGTGTAAAACATACCTTTGTGAGTTAAAGCACCTAGCATTGTTCCTAAAATTAAAATAGCAATGAAATAAGCAAGCATCCACGCAATAAAAAATAACACTGATAAAAATAAATACCAATTCCGTTAACATCGACACTTTGGATCATCATGTTCCGCTCTGGCAACAGTTGCTCGTTGTGATCGGTACGCAAATCCCACAAATGAATCGTGCCGCTTTGGTCGCCGACAAACAATTCCACCTGATTCGGATGCAAGCAAACACAGGAAACTGGGGTGTTCACTTGGAATATTCGCTGACATTGTAAATTTCGACTCCTCAAATCCCATATACGAGCCGAATTGTCCTCACCACCAGTATACATCCAACGCATGCTGTTGTTGAAACCGACCGCAGTAATGTTTTTCGCCACTCCCTCGTAATTGACCACAGGACTGACGTTACCCGTTGCAATGTCGTACATACGTATACGTTGGTAACCGGCGGCCGCAAGTAGTGTACCATCGGCGGTCAATTCGAGCTTATTCACCTATGAACATGTCATTACAGCATTTCTGAATTCGAAAACTTAATTTATTAAATAAAGCTGTCGACATTAATAGCATTACATCATTACGAACAACTTTATTCGCAACCAGTTTAGTAATTTCTAATTTCAATTCAATGCTTAAAGAATAAAATAATACAATAACAATTTGAACAGTTTTTCAAGAAAAGTGCAATATGAATAAATTTGAAATAATACAATTGTTATTGTTTCAAGTTATTACCTGCGAATCAGGGTGTTGTAATGTGCGAAAACACATAGGTGGAGAAATTTTCCATAATTTTATAGTGTGATCATACCCGCCAGTGGCAAGAATGGATTTATCCGATAGCTTTTCTGTCATACTGCACTTTTTTGGTGGCACCAATGCAGACAAAACCCAACAAAACGGGTCATAAATAAACACCAGTAATTTCTTCTGTTCACATATCTCACTAATGCCTATAAAAATTAATAAATCACAATCATAAGCTCTTATAAATGTCATAAGCAAACATTTTACGACGTGTGTTTTTCAAGTAAATTATTACTTGCTAATGTAATGAAAAAATATCGGACAACAACTAAAACTGGAAAAACAATTTTTTCATTTCAACTGATTACTTTATTTTACATTCTTTAATTGTTAAATGCAAAAAAAATTATACATAAGTACATAACTTTGTCAACTTAAACTTCTACAGTAAACAATCATCAGGTACTAATGCTTTACCGAAACCCACATTAGTATTAGTTCAAGTATGATTTGGTAAAACAATATTAAATATTACTAGTAATCTTACTAGCTTATATCCAAAACAATTTTTACATAATTTTATGAATATCTGAGAATTTTTATTTTGATTTGCTTTACTATTTTTTCCTAACTGTATATCAAAATATAACAATACTTTTTATGTTAAATATTTTTCCACATAAAGGTTATAATATAGGCAAAAATAATATTTTTTAAAACTTAAAAGCATTATTTCATACTGTTAATTCAGGTTCATCACGCTGCTCATAACGAATCTTTTGTGTGATTACATTGTAGCATATTTGGGAAAGTCATATTGTTTGTATTTTTCAATTTTCAAATGGCGTCGTTTGAAATGGAAAAGGCTAAACAACATGTCGCATTGGTTGTTTTGGGTGATATAGGTAGAAGTCCTAGAATGGAATATCACAGTTTATTGTTTGCAAAACATAATTTCCATGTAAATCTCGTTGGATATGCTGGTTCATTGGTAATGAACGAAATTAGTTCGAATCCATCAATTACCATTTGGACATTATTCAAAACTGTGAATATTAAATTCAATCTAATTAATCTTATCGTGAAATTTTTCTGGCAGTTTTTCACGTTGATTTATTGCATGCTATTCCAAATTCCAAAAATCGATTTGATATTAGTTCAAAATCCACCTGGCTTGCCAGCGCTTTTAGTTTGCATGCTTGTTGCAAAATTGAGGCGATGCCGATTTGTTATTGACTGGCACAATTATACATGGTCTATGCTTGCCTACAAATGGGGAAACGGTATATTGTAATATTTTTTTAAACATTTTTGCGTATTTATTGCTCATCACGAATTTTGTAGGAAGTGAAATTGTCCGTTTTGCTTTATGGATGGAGTTCGCGATCGCAGCTCAAGCAGATGCATCATTCTGCGTTACAAATAAAATGCAGGCAAGTTTAAAGAAAAGAGGTGTACGAAATGTGTTTACTTTCTACGATAAACCTTACAAAACGTTCACTCCAATTAATTTGGCAGAACAGCATGAATTCTTGATGAAAATGGCAATGCAAGAAGCGAAATTTACGTGAGATTGATTTGTTTCAAGAGTATCCTTTTTAAGATTAATTTGAAAAAAATAATTTTAACACGTTCCAGATATGTGGAGAATATAAAGGAAAATAAATATGCAGAAGCAAATCGTTTTACAGCTCTTACAAATGATGATCGTTACGTGAAACTACCCGATCGACCATGTTTGCTAATTTCATCTACAAGTTGGACGCCCGATGAAAACTTTACGCTTCTCCTCGATGCACTAGACATTTATTGGAGCAGTATTTCAAATGAAGATTCTCCGGACGCAGGGCTTCCTTCAATTTTGATGGTTATTACTGGGAATGGTCCTCTGAAAGAGCAGTTTAAAACAGAAGTTACAAGAAGAAAGTTTTTCAAAGAATCAACTGCAAAGAGAAAGATAGAAATACTTACTATGTGGCTGAAAGCCGAGGATTATCCAAAATTGCTCGCTTGTGCAGATTTGGGAATTAGTCTCCACGTATCTACTTCTGGCGAAGATCTACCCATGAAAATTGTGGACATGTTTGGTTAGCGTGATTGATTTCACTCAATTCCCGATAACTTTCAATAATTTGAATTTTTAGGCTGTCATTTGCCTGTACTAGCAAAGAAATTTGGTTCAATAGGAGAACTTGTGCATGATGGAGAAAATGGTCACGTATTTAATAACGCAGCTGAATTAGCAGATCAGTTGAAAATGATGCTAAAAGGATTTGCTGAAGATAAATGTCTTATCAAAACACTCAAAGAAAAATTCAAATCCAACCTACCGTACGACTGGGACAAAACATGGGAAACCACAGTTTGGCCCAAAGTGCTTTCTGTGTGTGAATAGTTCATTTGCTGAATTAGTCATTTCGTCAAATTATCTATTTTATTGATCTACATGAGCACAGTGATGGACAACAAAATACTTGCAGTTGTTCTATATACTGTAAAACAACTCAACTTTATTTTCATGTATACTGTATGTTTGTTTATGCGAACTCTAAACATCTCGATTAAAGTAAATAGTAAGAAGATTATTTCAAAAGCATGCTGATTAAATTTTGAAAAAAAATTTGCATGATACGATAACATAAAAATGAGAGTCGATTTTAAGATGCATAAAGCATTCATATTTTTAATTTGATAAGAAATTCCGTTTCTTTATTCTTTAAATTGTTGAATCGCTACTTTTATTAGGAATGTCTGGGAAGAAAGGTGAACAACAAAAGCATAGAAAATATTCATTGTTAACGAAAATTCTTTCGAAGCGTGAATCTCAAGACCAGATCATTTGCGACGCTTGCACTGGGGGCCATTTCATTAACAAATTTCGTCAAAATGCAGATGATTCAGAAATGAGAGATTCATTTAGCGCGCTCTTGGCAGAAGAGCCGAAAATCGATGACGGAACGTCTGATACAGATTCTTCTTCAAGTAGTCTTTCTTTTTGAATGTGCAGCATGAATATATCAAAAATGTTTAAAGATATGCATCACTTAACTTAATTAAACGGAAAAATATGTTGTGACTTTATATATATGTATATATATTTGTAATTGAGCATATTATTAAAATTAAACTGAGATTTTTCTTTATTTTATTAATGATAAAGGTGTTTTGATTTTTTAATAATAGAATTTAATATGAATATGAATAATAATATATATCTATGTGTATGACATTATGCATCTTGTTGCCTTTAATATCAGTATTAATAATAAAAAAACAAATATATAAAGCGTGATTTATTTATTTATGAAGATTAAAATTCATTCTAGAATGGGTCCGTAGCAGTAATGACAACGAAGCAAAAGAAACTGCTGTTGATAAAGGCATGTTATGTAAGTGAAGTTTTGTAAGTTGTGAAGTTAAAATATTGGTCTTTTAGCGTTGGATATAAAAGCAACTGAAGAATGCCAGACAAAAAAAAATTTTGTTCGAAAACTATCATATGGGAATATTAAAGGCGACACAACCGACAGTATAAGATGAATTATATTTGATTATTGATTTAACGTTTTGTTAAAAGTGCTTTGATTGTAGTTGATTGTTGTAATGATGAAAATGCTGTAGTTGATTTAAGAAATTTCAGGCTACGACAATTCAGAAAAAAATACCAAGATTGATCTTCTGCATTTGGTGCACAAATTTCAGTCAAGAAATCCCGTTTTATTTAGTATACCGAAAGAAAAGGTTTATGAATTGTCATATATTATATTTTTAGAGGCTGAAAATGATATGAAAACTATGAAACAAATACGGATAAAACAAATTGCCCTTGCAACAGCTCATTTCAAACAAGCCACAGAAGATTTATCTTTCAGGTTTTCAAGATGTATCATTTTCATATGCGAATTTGTAATTTTCATTTATGATTGATAACAATAAGTAGCTATTTACATAGAGAAATTTCATTTCTTACAATATGCAAGTAAATTTACTGGATTTAGTACTGTTTTAGCAGTGAAAAAGAGCCAGAATCTCGAGAAAAGTTGAAACTCGACAATGAAGAAATAATGATGCATTTTACGGACTTGAAAAATCTCATGTTAGTGTTAGCATTTTTTTTCATGAATTCATTTTTTGCAATTTGAAAATTTTCAGAAGTGCATTCAACACTGAGCATCGAAATTATGACATGAGTCAGAAGTTGGGTCTGGTTGTCGACAATCCAACATTAGCTGATTTGTTTGATTCGAATGAAGGATGTATAACGCCGGAAACTATCCTTGCTAAATATTTGGGCGAGAAACAGATTTTCAGAAAATTTCATTGAATAGAAGCTTGAAGTTTGAAGTTTTGAATTAATTTTATTTGTTTAATAAATAGATTATTTTTATGTTGAAATCTTTTTTGAAAATGTCTGTCTTGAAGCAGAAATTTATTTATTTTATTGTTGAACATTTGTTTTTAACAAAAAATATATTACAGCGTTTTTTTGGAATATTATTTTTTCTACTTAATTTCTTACTTAATTATTTTGGTCAAGATTGAATGCAATATAGTTTATTCATGAGCATTTATAGTTGAAAAATGGTGATTGGCCAGAGTATTGATGTTGTTTTCTTGTTAGCAATTTTAAATATTTGAATATGAATTGTGGAAAGTAGTTATTTTTGTTAGGGTACGTGTAAATTTTTAATTGATTGTTGTTTTATTTAATCTGTAAGTTTATATTTAATTTAGAAATTAAGGTAAATATGTAAAATGGAAATTCAATTTATATTTCTTAATCGACAATGTTATGTTTAGTCAGGTTATCAGTCCATTGCGGAGGACAACAGATTGAATCGCAGATCAGTTGAAGAGTTATTTATTCAACACTAGCCACTGATAAATTGATCTAGTTTCAATTCTGTGATCAATCAATTGATAAAATTATTATTGGACAAGTTTCACTCTTTCTACCGTTGAACCAGCAGCTTTGAAAGCTATACAAGTATGACTTTGAAGAAAGATGAAGCCTTTGAAAAGGCGGCTTATTTGGATTCTGCTGGTGCTGCTGAATTTCACGAACAACAGTTTGACCAATTCATAGACGACATGCGCAAAAATCATTACGGCAATCCTCACAGCGGCCATGCCCGTGGCAAGTTGACAGCATCCCGCATAGCCGAGGTTCGAGATCGTATACTGAAATATTTCGGAACGGACTCAAGTCAACACTGTGTAGTGTTCACTTCTAGCTGTACGGCAGCGTTGAAGCTAGTTGGAGAATGTTTCGCCTACAGTATCTGCGCAGAATGTTTGATAAAAAGTGACAAATTAAGCTTGAACAATTGCCGTACTGTGGGCAAGATAAAGGAATGCAAGGCCGGTGGTTATCGTTTCGCGTATTTGGTTGACAATCACACGTCTGTGATTGGCATGCGTGAATACGCATGGCAACGTGATGTGGGCGTGGTCTGCGTCAGTGAAGACGAACTGGTCAACGTTATCGATCGACCTGAATGCGACCATGGAATTGAACCCTGCCACTGCACGGCTCTGTTCGTCTATCCTGGCCAGAGTAACTTCTCCGGGCAGAAGTATCCACTCAGCTGGTGCGAGCGCATCTCGTCCGGTGGGATACTGGGACCGCAACGTTGGTATACCTGCATTGACGGGGCTGCTTTGTTGTCAAGCAGCCGGCCGCAGCTTGGTGCCACTTCAGGGCCGGACTTTTTGGCGTGCTCGTTTTATAAAATGTTCGGATTTCCTACTGGTATTGGGGCATTGATAATTCGCAAAAGCAGTGCACACCTTCTGCACAAGGTTTATTACGGCGGTGGTACGGTGGAATTTTATTTACCAAATACAAATTTTCATGCATTTCGTCAAAATATCGAAGAACGGTATTGTTAAAATTTTGCATTATTATTAACTTTTGAATTTTGAAATTGAAATGCATTTGATTTCTAGATTTGAAGATGGAAGTATGCCGTATCACTTAGTTATTGCATTACAGTATGGTTTTGATCAGCTAGAACAATTGGGTAATGGTTTATTATTAAAATTTACAAAAACAATGATTATCTATTTATTGTCGTATAATTATATTTCAATTTTCTCATAGGTGGTGTGGAGAGGATCGGCTTGCGTATTTTCAATCTTGCAAAATTAGCTCACGATCGTCTGCTAAACTTGAAACACAGCAACGGTAATCTGGTGGCCAAGGTTTACTGCAATAACGGCTTTCGCTCTGTCACTGAACAGGGCGGTATTGTGAACTTCAATTTACTCGACAGTGACGGAAAATACGTTGCATGCAGTGAAGTGGAACGCATGGCAACGTTGTTCAATGTTCAACTTCGATCTGGATATTTTTGCAACATAGGCGCATGCCAGCTTCATTTAAATCTAACCGACGAGGATATTCGTCAAAATTTTCAAGTAAACGGTGTTTTTTCAGTTTTAATTTATTCATATCTTTTTGTAATTAATTCTATTATTTTTTTCAAATGCTTCTCACGCAAATAGCATGCATGTGCAACATGAATCAAAATTTTGCTCCGCTCAATTCATAATATTGGAATTATGATCTTTATTTTTTAGAATTCTGTTGCAAATGATAACGACGAAGCAAAGAAACCCTGCGGTTCTGTTCGAATTTCTTTCGGTTGGACTTCAACCGAATCTGACGTAGATCGTTTCATCGATTTCATCGTAAAGTGGCTAATTCTTTAAATACGATCACCAGGGGAGAAAGTTGTGAAAATAAATGTATTGATTCAATAAATGAAATTTTTTTTAAAAAAAAATTTTTTTCTGCTAACAAAAGTGATCATTCACATGCAGAATAAGTGACATGACAGACAATCAAATATATACTGTGAAAAATGACCATTCTCACTTGACAATGAAGAAAGAAAAAAAGTCGAAGAAAACAGTGAATAATTTCAAATTGTTACCGTACTTCCGACAATGTTCACCTTTCGATTGTTGTAACGTTTGGAAATATTTTGCTCAATGAAACTTTTCAAATCTCTGGCAATAGCAGCTAAATTTTGAATTTCCTCTAAAAGCTGTTGTATTTCTTTTGTAGCATCTTTCTGACGATTGTTCAACGCGTCAACAGTTTGTCGACACTTCTCTGTCCGCTCTTTGTGGGAATATATTTCTGAAGAAAGATATTCCAAATATTCAGCTTTGCTTCTCAATTCTGTCAAATGGCAAAGCACCGGATCTTGCAACTTTTGAATTATCTGTTCCGTCGCTTGCAACCATTTTTCCACAAAGCTCATCCCGTTGGCCAACAGTCGAACGGAATCATTTGCAAACAGCAATTCACTGGCAAAATGATCAGTGTTCAATTCGTGATGGCGCATTTTGAAAAAGCTTTTCAACTCTAACAATTCAGTAAGCAACAAAGCATTTGTGAACACGTTTTCCAAAACTGTCAACGCCTCTTCACCACGAGCCACACTTTCTTCCACATTTGGGTGCGATTTGCAATTTGAATCTTTCAAATTTTTGTCGTCCACAACAGCAATCTCTTCAATGCCGTAGTCTGCAGACTGCATTGCCTCGGTTTCAAACAAATCATCACCGAAATCAATTTCATCTTCATTTTTATCCACTTGTTTTTCTAACTTTACATAAAAAAATGCAACACTATTCTTCAACATTATTTTAAACTTTCAATTGTAAAAATAAAATAATTCGTTGTAATACTGCCTATGAACTATACATACATATATATATATATATATATATATATATATATATATATACACTTGAACGACCACTATTAATGCATGCAAAATGCAAAAAATAAAAAATTACGCAATTATATTATGCCACTTATGATTGTATTCTTTTTAAAATCTGTTTACCTGTTGCAAAATTGAATCTTGAAGCGAGATTATTTCAGATGGAGGAAAGCCTCTTTTGAATTGAAATGTAGTGACGTTACCGTTTTCCACAATAAAACGAAATATCTCAAAATTTTTCGTCATAGCCTCTTCGTTGAGCTTACTTCCCAAGACGTAATTGAAAAATGCTATATAATGTTCCACGGTTGGCCAAAGTGTACGCAATTCAGCCACAATTTCTTCGTGTTTCTCTGGCAAATTGCTTGCCAAATTAATTAATTCTAATGGAACATTCGTTCCACTAATGTTGTACCGTTCGCACACCTTGGTAAAGAGCAAATCCGCATCACGTGCTTGACGTTCATAATCATTCTTTTTCTTTTCGCAGTCCTGTTAATGTGTAAAAAAATAATAAATCGCAAAAAATATCACACTGCAAAGAAATATAGTCTTATATTTTAATCGAAACGTTTTCAACTCACCTGAATCGTTGCTTCAAGACGGGAAATGCGCTTTTTAAAACCTGGAATTTGATATTGTGCCAGATCTACCAACAAAGAAGCAATTTCTGCAAGATATACATTGTCCTCTTCGTATTTTGCAATAATGTTCTGCCAGTCTTTCATGCGCTGCGATGAATATCGTCCAAAGATATTTTTCGTGTCTGCTTCAGTGGTGCTGAGAATGTCGACTATTTTTTTACATTGAACATACGTCAGAAGTGATGCATTTGATAACAAAGTAGCAATCTCGTCATTTTCTGGCATATCACCAATCGCGCTACTGATCAACTGACGAATTTGTGAAAGCTTCTGGGGCCATTCACTTTTTATGTGTCGGCGACTTCGTAACCAATCCAATAATTTCGAACAATGAATATCAATCGGCAGTGTTGAAATATCTGTCATTTTTCACAATATAATCCGATCAAACATACGTAGAATAAGACACTAATAGTAAATACATTAAAGCAAAATTCGTCTTTTACTGTGACGTGGCAGGGAACAAAAGTACGACATAGAATACTGTAAAACTGAAAACGTTTATTTAAATTCAGTTTTATCAAAAATGTTAAAATATAATAATTGCAAATTTATCTTATTATTTTTTATATTAATAAATTAAAATTACAATTCATTTCAAAAGACTTTAATTTACTATGTTCCGCCAATTCTTGGGGAACAAGCCGCTGATACGCAGGCAGTGGATTGTAGTTTGATGGACAGGCAAGCGGCAACTCAAGTTCTAGCAAAATCGCCTATCAGAAGAGAACGAGAATGCTTTGTAAAGAGATTTATTGGTCTCGATATCACAACGCACACAAGTAAATAATCACTATACGATCCAACACAGACAGGATTACACACGACACTGCAATGCACATGCATAAACATCAATCACAACTGCTACGCTGCAACTACTGCTTCTTCGCAAACACAGGATTTATACATCGTGCGGAGGACAATCTCGGTGGCAGTCGGTGCTCGGCTGACCCAAATAAAGCTGGCGGATAGCTTCTCGGGACATTCCTCCATTATACGGTCTGGGTTTCTTATAATGGAGAACAATTCCACCGCTTCTGGCGCAGCCTGGCCTCGTGTGTTTTGAGCGGCATTCCAAACAAGTGACCGGCAGGTTCAAGGCTGCCGTAGCCCTACCGTATCGCCGGAACATACCACAACTTTACTGTAAAATAACAAAATATATAAATTTAATAAATGATTATTTAATAATTAGATCAATTATTATGTTTAAACAATCATTTAAATTTTTTAAACATGAATAGCGCTTTATTCTTGATGTCACTTCTTTATTACTTTTATTCTACCGTACATTTAGAATACCGTATACAAACATATGAAGTATAGTGATTTGCAGGTCAGGTTCAAGTTGCATAGATATTTAAAATTTGTTTATTACATAATTTATTGTGTATGTGGTGTGTACTTTGTAAGTATACATATAAATACACATGTATTTATACATACACATATGCAGTATACAAGTGGAAAGTATTTTTGAAATGTCATTTGAAAAGCCACGCCAGAGAAGGAAAAGCAAAGTTTGTTGGTAATTTTTGAATTTTTCAAAAATGCAATATTACATTGTTATTAAGCTTCCAAGATTCGTATTCACGTCTTACTTATTTGTTTGTATGGGCATACAATACTTAACGCTCTTGGCTGTTCCTAAAAAGGAGCGTTAAGCGAAACAGCGTCGTATGGGGTCGTTATAGAATGTGTTTATAGTATATCAGTTCCAAAAAAGTCAGCATATATATAACAAAATTTATTTGAAATATTAATAAAAATGTTTATATACTTTACTGTTCATATTAATCATTGTGATGATAAACCAGCCTTTGATTTCTCAACCTGAGATTTCTTGGTGATGAAACTATCAAGCGTTATTTCTTATGTAGAATTTCTTGATAACAAGATATTATTTCAAGAACTTCCCGTCTTGCTTTGGAACTTTGCTCTCATCAGGATCCTGTTCTATGATTTGACGACCCTTTTTTGAATCAACGACTGTTTGCAGATGTGATGGCATTTTCATGTGCATCTAGTAGAGCGCTTCGATTTTTCCAAATGGTGGAAACAGTCGACTGTGATAATCCAAATTTCTTGCAAATTGAAGCATTTTTCTTACCATTGTTCAATGCACTGACGACAGCAACCTTGCCTTTTACAGACAATGCTATTTTCTTCAACTTGAGTGCGCTTGCGATGTAATGCGAGACAGAGCAATGTATCATAAGCACAACGTGCATCTGCTCTGCGCCTTCAGTTACATAGCTACAGTTGTGTGACATTATTTACTACTACTGCAGGCTATGAAGGCTTACAATTGTTACTGATTTCCCTCGTTATATCCGACTTTTAAGATTACTATAGAAAATATTTTTGACGTGTACGACATAGCCGTACCAACCTAAGATAAAAATTTTTATCGCAATAGCCAAGACATCGTTATAACCGAGATCGTTAAAACCGAGTTCTACTGTATTTGCATTTTACAAATACTGAAATTTCAAGCAGCATTAACTTTGTATGTGTTTAATAAAGGTACATTCTGCACCGTATCAACATTTGTGTTTGTGAATATGGGACCCTTGCATCCTTTTTACCTACATAAAACGTTAGATGATAATTAGTAAAAAGAAAGTAGCTGGAAAAAAATATTTACATACCCATTAGTAAACCAATGTTTATCGACCATTTAATGATTTGTGTTTATCGACAACATGTGTATGTTTTAGGTTGTAAACTCTTCCTTGATAAACTGAATTATGATTATTTTGAAAGTTCAAAACTGAGTGTCAGACATGAAGCAGATGAGAGGAATCAGAACAAAATTAAGCATAGAAAACAGAAAAGCGGAAAAACAAAAATCTTTCATTCTCACTTTCGGGAATCAGTTTTACTGAAATTAGAAAGCCAACTACCCATTTACTTTTGATTTATGGCTGTTTCCAAATGACAGTTTTAGTTAACAAATCGCACAGTGAAAGCAAATGCATTTTTCAATTATGAAATTTAGTAGCAGAATTTTCTGCTTGTTCAATCTTGCGTATAATTTTTATGCTATAATTGCATCTGCAAGTCAGGCATAAGAAATTTCCTTTGCTTCAAGCTATCTTTTCGTTGTCTCACTTCACTTCAGGCCTTAGTGATGTTATCTACATCATCCATAATGTTGTAAATCTTCCAAAATTGTTGGATTGTTGGTCTCTACTTTCCGTTTTTTGTAAGAGGTTCTTAGACGTGTGCCGTAGATAGTAAGCAATAAAATTCGATATTGTTGCCCGGTCTATTGGCTGCAGCAATAAAGTGGTGTTGGATGGAAGGTAAACTACTTCAACAGGAATGCAGGTTTGTACACACTCAGGATATTTTGGGTGGCCAGGAACATTATCAAGCAACAATAATGCTTACGGTCCCATGTTTTTCTCCTCAAAATAGCGCTTTAAATATGGAAAAAATGAAACAAATCAATTTTGAAAGACATCGATCGTAACCCAAGCCTTATAGTTGGATTTCCACATCACTGGAATGGTTACTTTCAAATTTTTTTTTCATAGCTTGTGGTGTTTCTGCATGACATACTGACATCGGTTTCGGTTTAAATTCACCTTTAGCACTGCCAGCTAGCAGAAGAGTTAAACAGTATTTTTTAGCTTTGAATTCAGCTGCCTGTTTTTTACCGCAGGATATGAAGGTACGTGATGGCACTTTTTTTCAAAAAAAAGAGCTGATTCATCTACATTAAAAACAAGCCCAGGAGGACAGCAGCGATGTTGCAAGACAGCTTTCAGAAGTTCAGGAAATTCTTGTGCTGCCTGGATATCAGAACTAACTGCATCTCCGCCAATGGTTATATCATAAAGATTGGCTGGCTTTTTAAATCCATTAACCCAATCTTTGTTTGGGGTGGAAATTTCAGATTTATCTTCAGATTCTTTTTGGACATCACTGAAAATGCTTTTTACTTTTTCATAATGATTTTGAATGAATGAAGTGTCTCATAATTTTTCTTGAAGGGCATACTTTTGTTATTGAAAAGTGTGAGATATTAGATGCTGAAGATCTGAATTTTCCTTAATTGTTCATATTGTCGACGTTGCCGAATTCAGAGAAGCACTCACGCCAACTTGACGCTCACCAGCTTTCCAATCGACTTAATACGTGCACTTTCTAAACGACATAATGAACAGAGCACATCTAAAATATATGACCGCATGTATTAAATCAAACAGAAAACAAAGACTCGAAGACCAATCACCTAAATAATTGATAAGATGCATAAAATAACTCGAGCAGCATGATATAATATAATTGTTTTAGTGCTGTTACAGATACTTTGCTAAATTTTTTTCTTTGAGAAAAAATGAGCCACGAGAGATGCCAAAAAAAGCGCTCTAGGGAAATAGCGTTAAGCGGGATATGCCTCCATTTGTCATTTTGTCGAAGAGTAAATGTATATCGAAAATTGGAGGAGAATTAAATTTAATGATAATTACAACTGGAAAATATTCTTATCGGTGTTCTAAATGAAAACACTACATTAGAACCTATTCTAGCAGCAAGCATGTGCTTTTGAATATTTACAGAAAATTTTTTCAAAATCAAATTTGTTATGATAGAGCCTACTCAAATTAAAGCTAAATAAATTATGGCAAATCTTCTATATTAATTGTGCCATAAAATGGCAATTACCAAGTTAATAACCAGTAAAGTTTCATCATCAGCAAATATTTTTTCAGAGTGAAATTTAACAGAGATTTTCATTAAATTTTAACATTAAATGTTTATAAATTATCCATCTTAGAATATTTATCATATACTTAACGGCACTTTTTTCACAGTTTTGGCAATTTGATAAATTTTCCACTCGTTAAGTTTATATCATTAAATTTTTTATTGTGATACGTTTACAGTAAAAATTTAACATTTTAGTAGGTAAAGTTCTCTTCATGATTATTGATAATACTATATTGATTTAATTAAGCAACAATCTGAAAAAAATAGCTATAATGCAGAGAAATAAAATATAGACAAATAAATGTATAAATAAAAAATATATATGTACGATATGTTGCAGCAGTGGAATTACTTATTAAATGAGAAATTTTTATTTTATAAAAATAGTTTTAGCCTTAAATCATTCTCAGATATAATTATTAAAGAATTATGCACATCATTTAGGAATAAGAAAATATGCCCGCACAGAGTTTTTTTCTGATTGCAATACTTTTGCAACTTTGGGTAAAAAAATTTTCTGTTTAATTATGAAACTAAAGTTATAGCAAAATTATTTTAAATTAAGCAATGCAAAAGTATTCTGTTTGCTGTATTTCTTAAAGATGTCCATATGACATGCGTACTTGAAGAGCTGGAACTCAGTACAGGCTGGATACCTTTCTGTGGAATTCGGACGGTATGGGGCAAATCATTTGATGAATGCATACTAATCTGCAATTCGTTACGTCCTGAAAATAAATGCAATGCTATAAAATACTACCAAACTCTTATGAAATGTTATTTGCTTACTGCGCCCAAAAATTCGAGAGCAACAGAAACACAACATGAATCTCATAAAGTCATATTTATTTATGGATGCTCAAAAGGTTGATTACTTTTTTCAGTTATTTTACATTTTGCATAATTATTTAAGAAAAACTTAATTTACTTTGACTATTTCTCAATTAATATCTTTTTAATTGACAATTAATATAATTAAGTTTACGTCATGATTGGATGGTCCTTCATTTTTTTGTAAGTGTTCAAAAATATGATGCTATGTTTAAAACTTAAATTATATTTTTCAGAATTAACTTCAAAAAGCAATGAAAACTAATTTTCAGGCTCATATTATTTACATGAAATTGAAAATTTTTCGATGTTAGTTCTTGGAGGAACTTTTATTTCACTGAAAATAGAAATTCTGAATAAAACATTCATTATTGAAAGACGCCCTACCGCTGATAGCATACGTTCAGAAATTATTGAAAATGATAAAAAACAAAGTATTGCCGATTGCGTCGTTACTTGTCATGCGAGGATTTGGCAGACTGGATGCAATGCTGTCGTCTATAATCCTAGAACAAGCTTATGTAGATTGCTGAAGCATGAGACACCAACACCTCCAATCACTTTCACACATCATGAGATGACATTGATGCTTCTTCTGCATCTTACTTTGCCTTGTAAGATATTCATTTATAAAGATATTGCTTAAAAAAATATGCAATAGATATTTCAGTAATAATACTGGCTTTTACCCAAATGTTCTTTATTTTTAGTGGATGCGAAGGTAAATTCAGTTGTGATAAAAGCTACGCATAATATGTCATATGAACTTATTTCAGAAAGTCGCTCACCAGTAGGTAATTTCACATATTTTTTGCTTTTTCCCAAAGTATAATTATTAACGGCTTCCTTTAAAAAAGGAAATAGCTAAAGAGATCAACCGAATTTTAATTATTATTCAGCTGCTTTGAAAATTTTCACATTTGTTGATATTTTAATTTGTCATTACATTGGCATTTAGAAAATGAGATCCAAGCAATTATAAAATTGAAGTATAAACACAAAATCATTTTTAAGCATCAATTTAATTCAAATCAATTGAAATTCAAACTATCAATTTGATGATTTACAGAAATTTTGATTTTCAGTTATTGAAAGCAAATAATGACAGAGTTTGTGCGGATTGTTGTTAAATTTTCTGTTTACTAATAATGTGCAAATATACCAATTTTTCATAAATTTGCTGATAATTTTTTTACATCAAGCTGTTTTTTTATTGTTCCACTTAATGTTGCATAATATTATCTACTCATAATATATATTTAAATATAAAGAATAAAACATTTCTTAAAAAATATCGAATCAAAACTGTAATTAATAAGCATTGATATGTTGAAATAAAATTTCATTGTTATACTTAATATATTAAAAATTATTTCATGTTCATATCATGTTTGCAATTCATTAAATGAGGAATTTCATTAAATAAGCAACCATATTAAGGTTTAATTAACATCCACAGAAAGACCTTTATAATTTATTACTTTATCTTAAAAACATGCTAACTTTGTTTTTAAAAATGAAATTCTAAATAAATTTGAGCACCATGTGAATTAATAATATTCTAATTAGATTCTGAAATGATAATTGGTCTCAATACAGAAAAAGCGGATCAAAATTCAACAAAAGTATACGTTCAATTGCATAGATACTTGGAAGTTTGTGAAATAGGCGTAATTCATAGCGGAAAGATCGAAAATGTAACAAGTATTCAAATTATATCAAATGTTCGATCTATAAACAGATGCCTACATTTCTGTCGACCATGGCTTCATCAGATTTTCTATTGTGCTGTTATATATACAAAACATAATTATAAATGTGAATTGCTGAAAAGAAACACCGAAAGAAGCATCACACGTTTTGTTGACGATGAAAGCAACTTAATCGAACTTTTGAACTGTTATCCAGGTGAGCGTGATTGTTAAATAATTTAATTTAATATTAAATGCAATAATTTATTGTCTGTAATGCAATAATGCAATAATTTTATATGTTTCATAATATTGAATTTTTCACATTTTATTTTTGTAAGGTTGCCAAAAAATTAATTTTAAAGTATTCTTTTTTAAATTTAGCTGTATATTTTTGAATAAAGCTCAAAGCATGCATTACTTTTTTATGGTTACTTTCTACATTTTAAATTGAATATCATGGAGCAGTTCATTAAATATTTGACGTTTTATTAGATCGACAGCATGAACGAAGAAACAATCCTTCCCCAGTGAGATATTACCTAAAACAAACTGGTGAAATCTGCGTCCTGGAATTCTATAATGCAACTCAATTAAGTGGCTTTCATCTAATTGAAACCTTGGAAAATGTTGAAAACATAAAATCTTGCATTTACGCTTGTCGACTTAGGTATTCTTCATACATATGTTTGGCCATTATTTACACAATGAAAAAGCAGTGTACTTTATTGGGGCAAGAATCGAACCATGAAATTTATAATATAGAATCGGAGTCGCTTTTTGCCGAAATTTTATTCTGTGAACCAGGAACATTAGTTGATGAAATTTTTGATTTTTGAATTATTTTGAATTAAAATTATTCAAGTTAATCCTGATTACAACGTCTAAAAGATCTAACAAGCAATTCTGAAGCCACTCACAATTTACAATTTTATTTTTCATTCACTCTTCTTTAATTTGTTTTGTGTCTGAACTGCGATTTATATTTTTGCATATATCTCTTTAATTTATTTTTTCTTATCCGTGTTTAATACTTTTTTACAGTGCAAAAATGACGGTCATTGGCAAGGCATTCTTAAAGCTGATTATACAAGTTTTCACTTGTATTGTCCATCACATTTACTGCTTCTCAAGTTTCCAACATCATTTATCATTTGCATTTATTAAGCACAGATTTAATTATTATTTATATAATTAATTATTGCTTATGAAAGTTCTCAAAAAAGTAAAAATTTTACTAAAATAATTGTTCGAAAACTGTCATACGGGAATATTAAAGGCAACACAACCGACAGTATAAGATGAATTATATTTGATTATTAATTTAACGTTTTGTTAAAAGTGCTTTGATTGTAGTTGATTGTTGTAATGATGAAAATGCTGTAGTTGATTTAAGAAATTTCAGGCTACGACAATTCAGAAAAAAATACCAAGATTGATCTTCTGTATTTGGTGCACAAATTTCAGTCAAGAAATCCCGTTTTATTTAGTATACCGAAAGAAAAGGTTTATGAATTGTCATACATTATATTTTTAGAGGCTGAAAATGATATGAAAACTATGAAACAAATACGGATAAAACAAATTGCCCTTGCAACAGCTCATTTCAAACAAGCCACAGAAGATTTATCTTTCAGGTTTTCAAGATGTATCATTTTCATATGCGAATTTGTAATTTTCATTTATGATTGATAACAATAAGTAGCTATTTACATAGAGAAATTTCATTTCTTACAATATGCAAGTAAATTTACTGGATTTAGTACTGTTTTAGCAGTGAAAAAGAGCCAGAATCTTGAGAAAAGTTGAAACTCGACAATGAAGAAATAATGATGCATTTTACGGACTTGAAAAATCTCATGTTAGTGTTAGCATTTTTTTTCATGAATTCATTTTTTGCAATTTGAAAATTTTCAGAAGTGCATTCAACACTGAGCATCGAAATTATGACATGAGTCAGAAGTTGGGTCTGGTTGTCGACAATCCAACATTAGCTGATTTGTTTGATTCGAATGAAGGATGTATAACGCCGGAAACTATCCTTGCTAAATATTTGGGTGAGAAACAGATTTTCAGAAAATTTCATTGAATAGAAGCTTGAAGTTTGAAGTTTTGAATTAATTTTATTTGTTTAATAAATAGATTATTTTTATGTTGAAATCTTTTTTGAAAATGTCTGTCTTGAAGCAGAAATTTATTTATTTTATTGTTGAACATTTGTTTTTAACAAAAGTTATTACAGTGTTTTTTAGAATATTATTTTTTCTAATTTCTTACTTAATTATTTTGGTCAAGATTGAATGGAATATACACTAGCTGCTTCTCTATCAATGGGGATTTTGCAAAGATTGGATGGCTTTTTAAATCTATCAAACCAACTTCTACTTGCGGTGAAAATTTCAAATTTTTAGATTCTTCTTAGATATCACTGAAAATGCTTTTGATTTTTTTCATAATCAGTAGCTGGCTTAGAAATATGATAGTCCAATCGCTGTTTTTGATGGTTTTACCAAATATTAAGCGCTTTTTTCCCATTTCCTCAAATACATGGCTTCTTGAAAGCAATACTTTTGTTGTTGAAAAAGTTGAGATATTAGATGCTGAAGACTTGATGTTGACTGTTCATATTGTTCTATAATAATTTCATAATTGTTTTATAATCCTTCTGTAATTATTCATATTGTCGGCATTGCCAAATTCAGAGAAGCCGCCAGTCAAACTGACGTTTACCCGCTTCCAATCGACCTAATACAACGAAATGCTTTTCTTGTGCATTTTTGAGCTATTAATATTTCAGTACTTTCTTAACAACATAATAAACAGAGCATGCATATGATCGAATATGTGACCGAATGTATTAAATCTAACAAAAAACAGAGATTCCCAAATAAATTATCTAAATAGATAATGATAGATACTTTCTATCATATGAATAAGTGATAGATAATAATAGATGCATAAAGGAACTCGAGCAACATGATATAATAAAATCGTTTCAATGCTACTACAGATACTTTGCTAAAATTTTCCCTTTGAGAAAAAATGAGTCCGTCAAAAAAATGTGCTGTAAGGAAATAGCGTTAAACGGGATATGCTTCCATTTGACATTTTGTCGATGAGTAAAAATTAAGAATTCTAAATTATGCAATGATATTCCAACTTTAGCTTGTTCTTGATTTATTTTCAATGCACAATATTTTAGGCGCACTCCTACTTCGTTATCGTTATGATTCCAAAGTTTTAAATGTATTCGGGAAAGAGAAACGAAATAAAGTTTAATGATAATTACAACTAAAAAATTATTTCTCATCTGTTGTCTGAATGAAAAGCACTACATTAGATTCTTCTAGAATGTGCTTTTGAATATTTACAGAAAAGCTTTTACAAATTCAAATTTGTTGTGACAGAGGCTTCTCAAATTATAGTTAAATAAATTATGACAAATCTTTTGTTTAATTGTGCTGTAAAATGGAAAATGCCAAATTAATAATCAATAATGCTTCAACGTTAGCAAATATTTTTTCTTAGTGAAATTCAGCAGAAATTTTTATTAATTTTGAAATTAACTATTTATAAGTAATCCATTTTAAAATATTTATCATTTATTTAACAGCATTTTTTTACAGCTGTAGCAGTTTGATAAATTTTCCACTTGTTAAATTTATATCATTAAATTTTTTATTGTGATACATTTACAGTTAAAATTTAACAGTTCATATACAGTAGAACTCATTTATAACAATGTAACATAACCAGTTATACCAATGTCTCGCTGTTGCGATAGAAATAAACTTAACCATAAATTTATCAATAAATTAAGTATATGTATGCAAGCTTGGTTGTAACGATCAAAATCTCTGTTCCCCAAGCCCATTGTTATAGCCAAGTTTCACTGTAATAAAGTTTTCTTCATGATTATTGATAATACTATTGTCCTTTAATTGCGTAACATTCCGAAAATACAATTTAACTGTAATACAGCTAAATATTATCGAATGATAAATAAATAAATACAAATAAGTAAATAAATAAATATATATATGTCGTAGGCAAAACGCGTCCTTAGGCATGTCGCGGCATGCCGGCAAACCACGGTGAAGCTGTTAACCAAACGTAAGCTCGAACTCCTTCTTTATGCTGTTAACGCACCTCGTTTTATCAGCTTGTTCTTATAACTTTTTTAATTTCGACAGTTCCGTTAATCTGCAGAAAATTCGTGATCCGCATTAGAAAAAGCTTCCCAGGTCAATGGTTAAGAGAACACCACACCCCTTTCTGAATACTAAACAAACATTTATTAATCAGAGGGTGGGGTGGCATTAGAATTTGGAGGTGCACACTGCGTAAATGACAACAAGAGGGCGTTTGAGTAAGTTGAGGTATAGGAATATATATATATATATATATATATATGCTACCCAAAATCTAGACACTTGCTAATTTTCAAATGCTTTGCTTTTGAGGATTTTGCTAAATGTTGGCAATTAGCAGTTTTGGTTAACTGTCAACAATTTGCAATTCACTATTGCCAAATCTGGACAGCATTAATAAAGATTATTATATCAAGTAATAAACTTCTTTTCTAAGTTTATTCTTTCAAAATTTTCTTAACAAGCAAACAATACTTTTTGTATATCAACTTTTCAGCTAAAACTCGAAACATTTCTGAAATGCGAAACACCGAACACACACGAAAATGTAATGGAAAATGAATTTAACGGCCTTGAATTGTTTCCTCCATATATTATTTTTTGTTAGTTCATTCAGGTAGATGCAAACTTCATTTTATCAAGAGAAAGTTGTGAAATCTTTCCTGATTTCCTTCTAATCAGAAGCTAAATTTCCACAAACAAGAACAGCATGTTTACAAAAACAACGCTGACATAATGAAGTTGAATCCCGATGTGACATAATAATTGCTTAAGAAGCCCGCCCTGACTGCTGCTGCTTGCTTAGATAGCTGATGTAAACATGGTGTTCGCTTCGGAGCCATGACCACATCTGCATTTGAAGTTCTCAGCTAAACTTAGAAGTGGAGATTGCGGAATGTGTGCATCAAAATATTTTTCTAATTTCGCCTCACCACTCTTTGAAATCTTTCCAAATTCGGCAATGGTGATTTGTAAATGGTTGAAAATTAGCAAATGTCCAGATTTCGCATAACATACATATTTACAACATGCTGCAAAAGTGGAATTAATTATTAAATTACGATAGTTTTATTTTGTGAAGATAATTTTTACCTTAAATTATTCTCAGATATTATTATTTAAGAAATATGTACATCATTTAGGAATAAGAAAAAATGCCCGCACAGAGTTTTTTTCTGATTGCAATACTTTTGCAACTTTGGGTAAAAAAATTTTCTGTTTAATTATGAAACTAAAGTTATAGCAAAATTATTTTAAATTAAGCAATGCAAAAGTATTCTGTTTGCTGTATTTCTTAAAGATGTCCATATGACATGCGTACTTGAAGAGCTGGAACTCAGTAGAGGCTGGATACCTTTCTGTGGAATTCAGACGGTATGGGGCAAATCATTTGATGAATGCATACTAATCTGCAATTCGTTACGTCCTGAAAATAAATGCAATGCTATAAAATACTACCAAACTCTTATGAAATGTTATTTGCTTACTGCGCCCAAAAATTCGAGCGCAACAGAAACACAACATGAATCTCATAAAGTCATATTTATTTATGGATGCTCAAAAGGTTGATTACTTTTTTCAGTTATTTTACATTTTGCATAATTATTTAAGAAAAACTTAATTTACTTTGACTATTTCTCAATTAATATCTTTTTAATTGACAATTAATATAATTAAGTTTACGTCATGATTGGATGGTCCTTCATTTTTTTGTAAGTGTTCAAAAATATGATGCTATGTTTAAAACTTAAATTATATTTTTCAGAAGTAACTTCAAAAAGCAATGAAAACTAATTTTCAGGCTCATATTATTTACATGAAATTGAAAATTTTTCGATGTTAGTTCTTGGAGGAACTTTTATTTCACTGAAAATAGAAATTCTGAATAAAACATTCATTATTGAAAGACGCCCTACCGCTGATAGCATACGTTCAGAAATTATTGAAAATGATAAAAAACAAAGTATTGCCGATTGCGTCGTTACTTGTCATGCGAGGATTTGGCAGACTGGATGCAATGCTGTCGTCTATAATCCTAGAACAAGCTTATGTAGATTGCTGAAGCATGAGACACCAACACCTCCAATCACTTTCACACATCATGAGATGACATTGATGCTTCTTCTGCATCTTACTTTGCCTTGTAAGATATTCATTTATAAAGATATTGCTTAAAAAAATATGCAATAGATATTTCAGTAATAATACTGGCTTTTACCCAAATGTTCTTTATTTTTAGTGGATGCGAAGGTAAATTCAGTTGTGATAAAAGCTACGCATAATATGTCATATGAACTTATTTCAGAAAGTCGCTCACCAGTAGGTAATTTCACATATTTTTTGCTTTTTCCCAAAGTATAATTATTAACAGCTTCCTTTAAAAAAGGAAATAGCTAAAGAGATCAACCGAATTTTAATTATTATTTAGCTGTTTTGAAAATTGTCGCCTTTGTCAATATTTTAATTTGACATTCCATTAGCATTTAGAAAATGAGATCCAAGCAATTATAAAATTGAAGTATAAATACAAAATCATTTCTAATCTAACTTTCCATTGGGTGATTACAAAAGTTTTGATTTTTATTTATTGAAAGCAAATAATGACAGCGTTTGTGCGGATTGATGGTAAATTTTCTGTTCACTAATAGTGTACAAATATACCAACTTTTCACAAATTTGCTGTTAATTCTTTTTACATCAAGCGTTTTAACCGTTCCACTTAATGTTGCATAATGTGATCTACTCAGAATGTATAATTAAGAAATATCGATTAAAAACTGTAATTGATTATAATTAAATTATTGAAATAAAATTTCATTGCTATGCTTAAGTTATTAACAGGTGTGCCGTGTTTGCAATGTCACAACAGATTTAATTAGCAGCAGCAAAATATAACTGCATAATTTATTCTTTTTTCATTATAACACGCTAACGTTCTTTTCCAAAATAAAATTTAAAATAAATTTGAGCATCATGTTAATTAAAAATATTCGAATTATATTCTGAAGGAGAAAGCGGTCCCAATAGCAAACAAGCGGAACAGACTTCAATGGAAGCATACGTCCATTTGTACAGATACATGGAAGTTTGTAAAATAAGCGTAATTCATAGCGGAAAGATCGAAAATGTAACAAGTATTCAAATTATATCAAATGTTCGATCTATAAACAGATGCCTACATTTCTGTCGACCATGGCTTCATCAGATTTTCTATTGTGCTGTTATATATACAAAACATAATTATAAATGTGAATTGCTGAAAAGAAACACCGAAAGAAGCATCACACGTTTTGTTGACGATGAAAGCAATTTAATCGAACTTTTGAACTGTTATCCAGGTGAGCGTGATTGTTAAATAATTTAATTTAATATTAAATGCAATAATTTATTGTCTGTAATGCAATAATGAAATAATTTTATATGTTTCATAATATTGAATCTATTTATATTTAATTATTATTAATCTATTTCTATTCTATTTGTATAATCTATATGAATATATATTTACATTTTATTTTTGTAACGTTGCCAAAAAATTAAAGTATTCTATTTTAAATCATTACTTTTTATTTCAATCTATTCAATATTTAAATCATTCAAAGTATGCATTACTTTTTTATGGTTACTTTCTACGTTATCAAATATCATGGAGCAGTTAAGTTAAATGTTTGACGTTTTATTAGATCGACAGCATGAGCGAAGAAACAATCCTCCCCCAATGAGGTATTACCTGAAACAAACTGGTGAAATTTGCGTCCTGGAATTCTATAATGCAACTCAATTAAGTAGCTTTAATCCAATTGAAACCTTGGAGAATATTGAAAACATAAAATCTTGCATTTACGCTTGTCGACTTAGATATTTTTTATACCTGTGTTTGGCCATTAATTACACAATGAAAAAACAGTGTACTTTATTGAGAAAAGAATTGGAATATAAAATTTATAATGTAGAACATCGGTCGCTTTTTGCCGAAATTTTATTCTGTGAACCAGGAACATTTGTTAATGAAATTTTTGATTTTTAAATTATTTTGAATTAAAATTATTCAGGTTAATCCTGATTACAACGTGTAAAAGATCTAACAAGCTATTTTGGAACCAGATTTATAATTTAGAATTTTATTTCTCATACGCTCTCTTTTAATTTGTCCTATGTTTTTGTAATGTGCCAAGCTCTTCTTCCAGCTACTTGCTTATTCTCCAATCTTGGGCATTATGAGACAAACTCACGAAGAAACGCAAAGTATGACTATTTATTCAGGAGCAACAAAATGTACAAACACCAGCAACAGAACGCTGCACACAATCATACCAGCATCAACCGATGGTGTTCTCCCTGGGATGTTAGTCAAAACTGTTGTTAAGGGATAGATGTGGCCATATGACGGAACAGATCAAGTGCTGGATGTTGACAGCAGGAACGCCAACTGTAGCATCCCGTCAGTCCCTGTGACTAATCAAAAAGCTATGTATTGCGACTGCAGCAGTTGGACTCTTACCGTCAGCCTGTATTTTTGCGTGGTGCAGCGGATGTGGAGCCGTGTTGATAGCCGCTATCAGAGATCATTGTCAGGTGTGGCAAACGAAAACAATTAAAAACAATTATCGAATGAGATAGAGCGCTGAGTTTATCTGCCGTTACATCTTAATTATGGTCTTTGCTTTTGCACTATTCCTTTAGTTTATTTTTTCTAATCAATGTTTAATATTTCCTCATAATGCAAAACGACAAACACTGAGTAAGCATTCTTAAAGCTGATTACACAATACTGCTTTTCAAGTTTGCAGTATCATCTATTACTTGTATCTATTGAACTCGATTTTTATCATCATTTATAACGTGTAAACATCATATTTTTTATTTTAAATTAAAAGGTAATTTACAGATATTGTTTTTGAAATATTATTTTCTTAACTTTGATTGAAATTTACAGCTTTCAGGAATTTTTCACTGGGTAATGTAACTGAAACACTTTCTTTTAGATGATTTTTGGCATCACTTAAGAGCATCGCACATCAACAGCACCAAAAGTTTATTTCTAGTCATTTACAAGTTTATGTCCATAAAACATTTGTTCAAATATGCCTGCAATTGCATTCTAAAAGGAATTAATTATTGCTTTGAAAAATTTTCAACAAAATGAAAATTTAATAATCTTCATTAATATTTTTTAATATTCGTTTTGAATTTTTATTACGCAGTAATTATTTGTAAATTTAATTTTTTACAGTTTCGTTGTAGAGAAATCTGCAATAATTCAGTGGCCATTTTTATTTTAATTTGAAATTTTATCTGTATCATCAAAAAAGTAAGCGTAGTGGTCTTTCATTCTTGGTGGTAGACTTTAAAAATTAATAAAACTTGTAAAAGCGCTATCAGGTTAGCCGACAGAAACTAACTTACCACAGAATTATCCTAACTTGCTTTTTTGACTTGTCTACTTCGTCGTTTTACCTTTCACTTGCACTATTATGACGCTTTGGTTGTGGATTTGAACGTTTTGAGTGCCTGTTGCATTTACATGCTTTAACCATTTTTGTTTTATATTTGCTTGGATTTTGTTTCTGTTGCGCTTGCTTTTTTGCATTTTGAATTCAAGCCACCACTCTGCTAATTTCACTGTTTCATCTGCATCTTTTTTCTTATTTGAAAATTTAGAAAAATAGACATGGATATTTAATATAATTTTCATGTTGCAATCAATTCATTCAGTTCTTCAGTGCTATGTTTGTAGTAATTAATTATTAAAATAATTTAATCTATTTTCCTTGAAAACATTTATATGCATGTGAAGTTTATTTTACATTTGCATTGCTTATTAATCTATTTATCTGAAGCAACAAAGTATTATGATCTTGTAAATTTTGTGACAGAAAGATTTGTTGAATTTCTATCATGGTTATTTGTAATTTGATTCCGTGTTTTAATTTGTTCCAGATGATTTTTTATTTTCAAAATATTTTATTTTTTGAAAATTATATCAGTTATTACAATTAGTTTTACATCTTTTTATTTTTCTATATATTCAAATACAAATTTTTATGATGAAAAATCTAAATACTAATTTGAGGCGTATTCTACCCATGGTGTTTTGTTTTTCCTGCACATCGTCAATTTTTATTTTTATGGTCTGAAGCTTTGTGACATCTCTTTTGAAATAATAAGACATTTTGAAAAAAACTTTTGGTGTTTTAGGACTTCTTCTCTGCTTGTAGAACATTGTAAAGTTGATATGTACGTTGTTGGATTTTTGGGACAGAATCTACATCACATTTTAAAAATCACATGCAAAAAGCCTAGCATTTGTTTTATTTTTATAAAATTTGTTTCAATAGATAGTACTAAGAGTGTTGCATATGCTTCTATTACAAAATTTTTAATTTGTATAATTTTTCAGCCTTTTCTTGGAGAAGAATGCAACAAAATGAACATTGAAAAATCGTTATTTTTTAGTTGTTTACCGTGTAGGCTAATTTTCGTATAATTGCTGAAACAAATAATAGATTTTAGTTCAACACATTATTCGAAACATTTTGATACCAAAATGGGACTTCTGGGCATTTTTTTTTGGTTCCAAAACAAGTACCTTTTTCTGAGCTCTTTCTATGGTTTAAGCATAAACATGTAGAA
This sequence comes from Trichinella pseudospiralis, assembly GCA_001447645.1. NCBI lineage: Eukaryota > Metazoa > Nematoda > Enoplea > Trichinellida > Trichinellidae > Trichinella > Trichinella pseudospiralis. The sequence continues at coordinate 481,708 of JYDV01000014.1, forward strand.
AAGTGTTGAAGAAAAAATCCACATGCCGCATTTATTTGGTCACTGTTTCCAAAACCTTGTTTTGATGTCAAAAAGGAGATTTAAAAATTTGTTGAAATTCTGTCAATGTGATGATTCTAGTATAAGAGCTGCGCGGTTAAAATGTGACAAATTAGCTGCATTTTAAGATTTCTGGAAGGTGTTTTTAACTAATCTTAAAAACCTGTACAAGTCACCGATCTTTCTCGCAGTTCTGAAAGCAGCTTGTGCCAATGCATTTATCATTTGTTTCAGGAAATTTAGAAAAGCTAGTCTACACGGTAGAACAAACTGAAAAATAACAGTTTTTAACGTTAATTTTGTTGCATTTCTTACCAAGATAAAGCTTAAATAAAATAAAATAAAATAAAATAAAAATATTTTAATACAACATTCTTAGTACCATCTACTGAAACAAAGTTTTATAAAAGTTGAATATATTTTACGCTTTTTACACATGTTTTTTTAATGTAGTGTGGATTCCGCCCCAAGAATCCAACAACGTACATAATGCCAGTAGTTCGTCAGAGAGTTAAACGCTCTATCAGACTCTATTCCCTAATTCTATGGATCACTGCATTAATTGATGCAGAACTAGGGAAAGTTAATCAAAAGCACTGAAAATTGTTCCAAATGTTGTTTAAATCTGAAAAAGTTGTAGAAACCAAGTAAAACATTTTATTATACTTGTATTCTAAGAATATTAGAAAATATCATCATGTGCTTTGATATATTATGGTGAAGATTTTCTCTTATCCGTAAGCATTTTAAAGTGCTACAATGCGTGATCTTTTTATTACATTGTATTTTAAAATAAACCTTTAGTGTAATTATTAAGAAATAAATATTTGTTTTGTGCATTAATATTTTCATCAATGACATTATTTAGTGCAAAATACTGAAATGGTAAAATTATCTAAATAAAAAATTTCAATAGAACAATGCAAGAATTTCATGTAAGAAATTTTCAAATTATAATCTGTAGGGTTTCTTTAATAAAAGCTGCAAAGTTAGTTAATATAGGAAAAACATAAAAAGTTGGAAAATGTCATCAATTTCTGATTTAAAAAATTGATATGCGTTCTCACGGGTGAGTGATATTGAGAGAGAAAATCGTTTCTTAAGCGGCAAGTTGTAAATGCCAATTGAATTGACTTGTTCATAAATCATCTGCATAACCTGCGTGTTATCTTGCGTGTTAATTTTTGCTTATCAGACAAAATAATGAAAAAAAACAGCAGCTATTTCGTGCATCGATTCTTGCGCAGGTCAGTTATGAAGCAGGTTTACTTACTGCATTGTCGGCCTTTAATTGGCGATTATACTTCAGTGGGGCGTGAAGTTAAAGCTTGGACAGCGGCTTATTGATCTATGAGTAGCATTTGCCGTTGCCGTCACATGTCGTGCAACGGCGGCCAACCAGCAGAATAGAAGAAATAGAGCTAGCTAGCAAGCTAGCAGTTGGCTGGCTGCTTGGTGAGGTTGAATCGATTTTAACCGATCCTTCCCCAAGGTAGCCAGCGGAAGCCCACGGTGTGCCCCGCTATCCAACGTTGATGTTAAAAAGTGCAGCGTTCCTTAAACGTAATTTTATTAAAATAATACACCTTTCCCATCTGCATCATGCAAGACAAGCATATTTAAGAAATGTTAGTTCTTGCAACTCTGTTCAGTCTTTTCATTCTCTTGTTTGCAGCTATTATGCATGCAAACGGTAAGTAAAAATACACCATACTTTATGCAGTGAGAAAAAAAATGGAAAATTAATCTGAATATTTTAAATTTAAAATGTTCGACATTTAAACGGTATTTTGCTTTTGTTTCTATAAAATTTATATCCGGAAATCTTACTTCAAATTGCCACTTAATATTCTTAGTCGTTAATGGGTTTTGTCAAATGCACTGAAGGATTCAAGATATTTATAGTTTAATATTTGTGAAAATGGTCACACCGATGCAAATGTATTATTAATATAAAAGATGCCCGAGGTGTGATCCTTCATTATCAAGTGCTATAGAAGAGAAATTCATTTTATTTGTAGTTATCGAAAAGTTTATAAGATTAGTACAAATAAAGCAGTTCACAAAGCAAAGTCCTTTTGTTGATTCAATAAATAATTTTCCAAACTAGCATGCAAGAAGAATAAACAATGACACTAGTAAACACCTTTGTGCGAGAAATCCGCCAGTACAATTAAATTTTCTGTTCTCCTTTGTCCACAATTGATTAGCCGGCCGTTAAATTAAAATCGTCTCCAAAGACGGCAAAATAATTTATACGTGCTAAATGCATTCTTTATTGAAGTACAATTTCTTTCAAGTATGATTTTAGTAAAATGAAAAAAAAATTTTTTTTTGTTTTCCCCTTATGACAGATGATAGTCATTTTTGAAATTGAAATTATTTAAATTAAAACGAGTTCAAAAGTAGAAAAAAAAGTTTCTTCCTAATTTTTTTCAAATTAAAAAAAACAAACAAATTAGTAAAGTTTATTTCAATGATATTTAAATTGTTTGTTTGTTAGTTAAGTGAATTTGAAATTTAGCCAATGTATGTGTTTTTAATGTTTAACGCTGATGATTAAAAGATGAAACAGCTCGATTGGATTTGATTTTCAAGCATTGCAGATATGCAAGAAGTGTAGTAATAAAGCTTATCAGAAAGAAAAAAGTAATTAAATTTCTGAAAAAAATTTGTTTATTTCAATCTGTAAGTATCTGAAAAAATAAGCAAATTTTTTTTAAACAAGAGCATTTTCTATGTATAATAATGCATTGAGTAATATGAAAAAAGTGACGTAGTTGAATTTGATTGAAAAGCAACAAGCACTATTGCAAGATGTTTTTAAATTTAAACTCAAGTTTCACTTTGAAGATTCATGTTTTTTTTTGAAAAAATGAATAAAATAACATCTAAAATTGTTAAATATGTGCAGCAAATTATAAATATATCATTCCATTGAGACGTAAGTTGTTCCAGCATGTATGTCATTTTAGATGATCAAAAGGAATCAAGTTGTATTTCAAAATGCTTGAAATAAACAGAGAATGTAAACGTGATAAAAATGATATGGATTTTCTCATTCGTTGACAACAAAAAAAGTCATTTTTATTAAATCAAGATGAAAAAATCTTGTGGGATTAGTAAAATGCACATGTAAATGTACACACAAATGCATACAAATAATCTTGTGTAATAAATGCACTTTTTCAAAATAAATCATATTTTATTATTGCATCATGACGAAATTTTCAATTCTTGACGGCTTATTATTATTGTTTTTGTTGTTACTACTTTTCAGTGCAATGTTAAATTTAATGTCAAAGCGTAAAAATTCATTTTAAAAAGTTCCAAGTTTTGCACAACTTCAACCTGAATTGATCAGATTGAAAGAAAATAATTTCACATTTTGTAAAAACAAAGCACAGCAGAATATATTTCTTAAATGTCGCATGTTGAAAGATCAATTTACATATTCTGTTTTTGCATTAGTAAAATTATCCATGTTACACGTCATTATTCTTAAATGAAAAGAAATTACTTTTAAATTCAATATTTCATGTTTTCAATAATCTTTTTATTTTGCTTTAATATACAATAAATTGAAACATTGTGGTGTTTTATTTTTAAATCAATTATTCTTAAATGTTGCAAACGCGCGACCATTTTAAAATTTGCATTTTTTACACTGTTCAGTATTGAAATCAGTGACATTGGAATTTTTGCTAATTATGAATGCTTTCTTTTTGCATAGAACAGGAGATGATGGATAATAATATTCCTTTCAGGCTACACTGAGCAGAATGTGAAAAACTTTTCTTATTGTTTGTCCTGCGTCACGGTTCATAGCTCGGAAAATTCCAACTTGAGTGAGGATAATTTGAAAAATTATTTGCGAAGCAAAAATATGCGGGTTCCAGTCAGCGATGACCACTGTCGTGAAACACTGCCCACTGAACTTCCCGGTCGTCATCTGGTTCCAATTTATTACTGTTCCAGTGGAGCTTGTGTGAAAATCAAGGGCACTTTCCAAGGTGTGTGTCAGTATTGTTGTTGTAGTAATGGTGGTGGTGGTTGTGGTGAAACATATTTGCTGCTCTCAGTCAATAGAGCTTAATTAAGAAATTTTTAATTTTAAGATGAAATTTATGTTGTACGTGAATGCTGGGATCGCCTCTGGGATCGTCCAATCAAACACGGCTGGCAAGGATGCAGCGTGGTGGATTTCATGTACGATTCGATGGCGCACATTTGTGTTTGCTTGTCCAATGATCTTTGCAACTCAGCCGTGAAAATCTGCTCTGGCCAAATCTGTCTGTTATTAATGCTCTTCATGCCCGTAATAGGGTCGTGTTTCTTCAATCAAATTTTATTCTAACTAATTTATTGTTTCATGCAAAGAAAAAGCAAACATTTCTGTGCAATTCAAACAACAAAACTTAAAAAAAATTTAAATAAAAAAAAGAAGCAAAACAAAGTCAAAAAATATATATCAAGAAAATCACTAAATATCAGGAAAATTACCACAAGCTTTTTCTTTACCAAGTGTTAATAAACGAATAATTTATGTGCAACGGGGTAAAGGCATGACAAGACAAAATGAAGAAAAAAACTTGATATTATGAACTGTGTGGCAGTAAAATTTCAAGTATGGCCGAATGGACAACTTTAAACGCTTTCCAATAAGTTGAGCTCGTCAAGTGAAGATAATCATAAAGAACAGTGTGATGAATTTCACCTTCAGAGGCTAAATGAATAAATTGAATAAATAATAATAATACAATAAAGAGCAAATAAATAATAAGCATACAAATAAAGCCTTCTGTTATGTCCAATACTTTGCAGTTTGGAATGTGCTTAAGCGCATTGTTCATTCCGGCGTTGATTTGAATTATTAAATCCCTTTTTGGATTTGGATAACGACCCCGGGGTGGAATTGTCTAACAAATAATAAAATTTTTAATGAATGGTTCTTTGAAAAATATTCTTTTATGCTATATGCTAACCAGAACGAAAAGCTGCGCTTGAGGTTGTTTCATTGAAATTAACTGCGCCACGGCAGCAATACCTTCAAGAATTTGCTGAGAATTCTTCTCACGGTTATTCGTTCCAATTAACAATACTATAACCTGAAATTAATAAAGCGATGTCATTTTTGCTATCACTTCGATAACATCAAATGAGCTTTTCCGTTAGAAAAAAAAATAACACGTAGAAGAGAAGGATATTAGCAAAATCAAGCCGCTTCATAAAGCTATTATGAAATTGATCACTTACTTTTATTTCAAAATTAAAATCTAACATTAAAAATTAAAATTATCATGAAATTAAGCTAAGTTTCAAAAAAATAGTGAATAATTTAATTAAAAAAAAGAAAACAATAAAAGCAAATACTTTTGGAGAAATGCAATCCAATTCTTCATGCTGCAAACGCCATAAAACAGTTGCCGTTGTATCACCGCCGATGGCAAAACAAAGGCAATGAAGCGGTTCAAAAAGTTCATGATAAGCTTCACTTTGTTCAAAATACAAAATATGCGAATCGCCAATAAAAAGTACATCCGGTTCCCTAGATTTCGCTTCGGATACGAAACGTTCATGCTGCAAAAACAATATTTAAAAAAAGCACTTCAAACAATTGCAAAATTCATTCCACCATTGACATCCATCGTCGATCTCCATCCAAATCTTCTGGAATTACCGGTACAATTGCAGGATTCTGCATTCTTTTTCTTTTATATCAAACTCTTAAAAATTTATTTTGCATGATGCAAAGCAAAGCAACTGAAACATGAACAAACACATTCCAAACGCCGATACTCTTGAGATTGATAATAACATTCATGCATACACAATAAATATATACAACAAATTCAAAAAATTATAATTAATGATAAGCATTTATATTCAAAAGTGAAAAAGATAATAAATAATAATTACACACTGCCTTGGCAGCATTGATCAAAATACTGATAACAAATGTAAAAGCTAATGATTATAAACTAGCAGTCTTTTTGCATTTGATCTGAAGTTATAATTGAATTAAGTAATTTGTGTAAGTAAAGTAAGTAATTTAACATTTTGCCCATTTCATAAAATGTCAATTTCAAACAAATAATCAAATCCACAAGAAACCTGATTTCAAAAGTGCTCAAAGCACGCCAACTCCTACTCAAGCTTTTATGCTTGGTAAAATATCGCCATTTCATTTTCTGTAACATTCTGACAAGACTTATTACAGAAAATTCTATTTATAAATTAATAACAAATAAAATAAATTTATTTAAATGGAAATTAATGGCATTAACATCAACTCTGACAATCTTGAAACATCTGAAAAAGTAATTTCTTTATCGTACAACATTTAATTAAAGTTCACCTTATTAGTATTCCATTTCATCAATTCATCGTAAAGATAACAATAAAAGATCAATAAATCGTTTAAAATAGTTTTTTCAACAAAAATTTCCACATCTCTGCCCATTGTTTAAGACATTATAAATCTTCAAATTTTATATAACAAAATATTATATATTTAAATTCTTATTTTGAAAGATTATCACTATCAATAAAATGCACAGAAATGTTAAGAAAACTTCAATGTTTCATCCAATACAATTGACAACAAAAATATCAAAAATAATTTTAAAAATTACAACCTCATTTTATACTTCACAAAAGAAGACATGCAAACTTAATTAACTTTTGGTAACTGTTACAAAAATCAAGATGTTTCTGTATTCATAAACTACAGTATTTGATAAGTAAGATGAAAATTATTTCAGAAAAATTGATTTCATAATGAAATCTTTAAACTTAGTTAGCAGTTTATACATTGTAGATTAGTAATTTTCTAAAATTTCACTGCATTTTAATGGCATTTTACATTGAGAAGTATGTAAAATCTTTTGAAAAATTTTCTAAAAACAAGGATGCAAATTTAAAAGTTTCAGTAATTTTATTATTGTACTTTACTTTACTTTACTTTAATGTATTGTTGAATGTTATAAAAATCTGAAAACAAAATGCAAAGTTGGAGCTGTGAATTTTAAATGCATACTTTTTTCAATATCCGTTTTTATTTTTTTACTTATTCTTTGTTACAGGATGCTAACAAATTTAGTGAAAAATTGGTAAGATGTTTTAAATGAGCAATGTATAAAAAATAGGAAACATGCTAAAATGTTCAATAGCTCACAAAAAATATTCCACAAGAAATGTCACTGAAAATTTTTTCACGGCTAATCATCATAGTTTGCTAATTTTTGCTTATGTTTAGCATCCGTAAAAACTTCATTTAAATATTTTTTGTAAAGAATATGATTCAAAGATAAAAAATTATTTTAAAAGCAAATATATTAAATTGAAATTGAATAATATTAAAAATCAGAGAAAAACCCTCTAATTCATGCTAGAAGTATGCTCTTGTGTTTGCATATGTGTGTGTGCGCTTGTATCACTACATTAATTAGCTGACTTTCAATAAATAAATATTGTTGTTGCTGTCAATGCAAAAATAAATCGTATATTGCTTGAAATGTTGGACTGCCAGAGATCTAAGGATGAATGAGATTTTGTTGTAATTTATCAAATTATAAAAAAAGTTTTGTTTCTTCTATACATTTAAAAAAATAAATTTGTCATAAAATAAACAAATTTGTTGCACAAGTAGTTAGTAATAAATCATAAAATAAATGTGATGCGCTTTTATAAAAATTATATGATTACTAACATGCATATGTGTAAATTATTTTTATTTGTGCAGCTTATAATACTGATGAATTTAAAGATACCGTCTTAGAATCATTTATAATTGTAATTTACACGGCAAAATGTAATCGAAATTAAAGCAGAATGTTTTCAAATAGTGAAATTTAACACATGACGTGAATTATTCGAATCTGAACAGTTTGCATGTTATTTATTTGGTGCTTTGCCAATTTTCCTGCTGACAGCTGCATATGAATGGTATGAAAAGAAGAAAAAACTATTGTTTGTGTGTTGTATAACATATTAAAGCAACATCGTAAATGCCATTTTTTTAAATTAACAAATTCAATGTTAGCTGGATCGTCTGTTTACATTACACAGCCTATGCATTCAGTTAGTCGTGCTGTACCAAGGCGTCCATATTTAACAGCTTTTCCAATTCATTGGCAAACTAAATTGCAGCCACAGCTAACTGTTTGCGGTGCACATGCGAATTTTTTATTTTCAGACTGTTATCAACTTTTTGCATATTTTTGAAACTAAATTTACATTTTTCATCTTTGTAAGAAAGATTAAGAACAATAGATGGAAATGTATGGGTAAACATTTTTTTGCTAACGTTGCTTCTCATCCTGTTTGTTAAGTAAATTTGACAAATATGAACAGTCTGAAACACAATAAACTGTCAAAAAGCTGTTCATTATCTAAATCTGAAATTTGGGAAAGGCTGAAAGTACTTTATGTGCGTTTTGGATTTCGTGATGCCTTATTATGCATACTGCTTATCGTATACGGCCTATTAGGTGCCACAGTTTTTTATTTTGTTGACTGCCCTTCAGATTCCAGTATAATCAACGCTCATAATATTGCCCTAAAACGGAGGGCTACAGTAACAGCTCTTCTTCAAACGATACAAAAAAATAGAAGTTTATCATTAAAATATTTAACAATGGAATTCGAGTCAATTCTTCAACGTCATGATATTTCATTGGGTGTAGAAAAAAAGCATCCTCGCCGTGAATGCAACTATGCTGATGCGCTGTTTTACGCTAGCACTATTTTTACAACAATTGGATATGGTAATTTAACTTGTTCTACATTCTGGGGTAGAACGGTAACCATTATTTATGCTATATTTGGCATACCGTTGATGCTGACATTGGTCAATAGCCTTGGCAACCGATTGTTTCGTTTAGCTAAAAAGTGGTGGTCAAAGTTGCATCGTTTGATTGCAAAGCTTGGTGAAAAATCACAGACTACATTAACACTTAATTGGCCACCAAAAAGACAAATGTCTTCCAATGCGGATGGTGGTATAGCGGTAAAATTAGATCACGATTCAGAAGATGACAGCGTACCATTACCTTTGGCACTTTCAATGGTTGGTTTGTATATTATTTTGTGCGCGGCTATTTTGAAAATGTGGGAAACAGAGTGGGATTATTTGACAGCATTTTATTTTTTCTTCATTTCGCTCAGCACAATTGGATTTGGGGATGTGGTTCCTGAAAGTACCGGTCTAACATTGCTTGGCTTTCCAATTTTTATTATCGGTTTGGCATTGGTATCAGTGTGCATCAACGTCATCCAAGCTCGAGTTGAGCTCAGCTACAAGGTGACTTTAGATCAGCTGTATGCTGGATTGGAAAAATTATTTTCTGATCTAAGGAAAGGTGACACGTTTGAAGAGGGTGGATCTAGACAACTGAACATCATAGTTGAAGAAAGTGAAGTTAGTCATTCACACACTGACGAAAATACCTCAAATTCTGGCGTTGATGTAATACAAATTATCCGATCGCCCAAGGAACGGAAATTTACACTCACTCGAGTAAATACGGCAGAAAGGTTGAACATTGCCGATATGAAACGTAACTCAGGAATGTGGTCATCAATTGCTAGCGTTGACCGCAATGAGAACTCACCACCGACGAACAATCTTAATTTCAGATCGAAAAATCAACGTCCTTCTGTTATATGCCTATCTGCAAATTCTGTTGATGAGGAGCATCCTGCACCGGCGTTCAAAACAAAACTCGCTAAATTTACAATTGAGGAATCTCCAATATATTCTGAACATAAGTCTGAAGACTTTTTAAGTAATAATTTTACTACCTTTTCAGTGAAGAATTCAATGTAACGCTTTGCACTACATTATAGCTAATGTTTGAAAATGAATGGATCGAGCGTTGATCATGTGTCTAAGGCGTAAGTTATTTTACCTTTTTATTCATGGTTTCTATCCTTAATTTCCTTTGTAGAGAAATTTAATATTTGTGATTTCTGATCATGTTAAAATGTGACATGCCAGCATCAATATTTATTTATTAAAAAATTGTACAAAGCACTGCATTCTTTCACAGTGGCACAGTGCAAAATTGCATAGAAGGCAAGCTTAAGTTAAATGCATTTGACAGTTTTAGAATATTTCATTTTTAATTTAAATTCTTCAATTTAAACTAGTTTATAAAACATGCACATAATAAAATTAGCTGATGTGAGCATTTTAGTAATACACGGATTACTTTCAAAAAATATAAAATGGTGAAGTATTAGACATGAAACATTAAATTGAATGAGCTTGCTGCTTTTTGCATAAAATTTCGTTTATTTTTAGATTTCAGCATTATAATTAGTTTAATCTGCAAAAAGTTGCAGAATAAATTCATTTCAAAAGCTTCATAAGCTTTGTAAAGAAGCACATATTCGATTAAAGAAAAAGTTGCTCAGCTTTACTACAGCAAATATCATAAAATCAGCCAAATAAAATCTCTGACAATTTTACTTTTTTATAACATAATTCTTGCATGTATTGTTATTCAGTAAATTTTTTTAGCTATAATTTATTTAGTGTAAATTAATGCAAAGAACATTGCAGATGTTTCATGCTTAATATGTTTGTGCAGTGGTGATAAAATAATAAAAAGTTCCAAAATCATACTGCTTATTCAATTAGTGGAAAACAAAAAGTATATTCTATCGTCACTAAACTATAAAATGTTGGAATAACAATATATGGCAAACGTTACGTCATCTGTTTTCTTTAATGTACATTGAATAGTTTATATCTTTTTTGACAATTTAAAGCAGATAAGCTTTTCGACATTTGTTCATCACATTTTTTTGTATTCATTTTACTTTAATGGACTGTATAATCTACAATATAAAATGCAGTGCTCTGTTTAAAATTAATTTTAAAGCAGAATTTCTCTGAAGTAAATAACAGTAAAAAGAATAAATAAACAAGATTAGTAATGGAGTAGCATATGTTCAGCTTTAGAGAACCATTTTATTGTTATGCAAGTAAAATGTGAATTTTAGTAAAAACACGTACTGAACATTCATAGAGTATTTTTTTGTAATAGCATTGCATATTTATGGCAAATGTAAAGAATTTAAAATTAAACAACTTTATTGTTGTGCATGATTGTTATTTCTGAATTGCATCATCAAATTTAGCAGCTATTTTATATGATGCAAATAACATGGTCAAACGTGTTAGGTCAGTGTTTCTAATTTTCATATATTGTTTAGTTTTAGATATTCAGAACGTACTTTATCATTTCAACAAGAACAAAGTAGAAATTAAAAGCTGCTCAAATATAAATGTGAATGCATATCAAGCTGAATCACAGAACGGGTAGAGCTATTGTCAAAATTTGTAAAAACAATATACTGTATTGTACAATTTCTGCTGATTTTACTGCTTTTGTTAAGTAAATCTGTGATTTTCAACCGTTTTCATTGTGGTTTAAATTAATGAAAACAGTGTTTTTAACATTTAAAAATAAAAATGAAATTTGAAAGAAAATATTTACTGTTTATTTTAGGAATAAATTTGCAAAATTCAGCAGGTATATGGAAATAATATAAATTATGCATTTAATTTAAATCGATTATACAAAATAAGAAACGCTTATTAACAATGCCAAATAAATTTCCTTCCTTCTTAATTTATTATAAAAAAATTATGATTTGATGTATCTTAATTTAAAAATATGCATATGTATATGAGTAAGAATGTAACGATAAATTTGTTACGTCATAATTCAGAATAGCGCAAAAAATATGACATAATATAATATTGCTGCAGACTAATTTAATAAAATGATTTAATCATAAAATTATTCTTAAATTATGAAAAAAAGATTTATTTTTTAATTCATATTCAAAACTGCTGATAAGCTACTTTTGATGTTATAAGTAAAAAAGTTTTCATTCAGTTGTAAGCGTGGTGAAACAGCATGTTGAAAGAATAAAAAAGACTTAAATTTTAGCAGAACTAAATGAAATTTAGCGCAGCAGCTACACATAAAAAGTAATACATTACGCAATTACCAGTTTGTTTAGACGCTAGAGTTTTTTGAACATTAACTAAAAAACTAAGCAAATTCTTGTTATCATCAAAATAAGTGACAAATATGGTTGATAAATGATGTTGATTTGGTAAATCATTGAAAAACGGCTTACTTAATGAAAAAATCTTATCAGAAATTTGGGAAAAATAAAAAATTGTAAAACATAAAACAGTATGTGATTTGCTTTTGCTACTTCTGCAATTTGATAGTCTGATTGATAGTTGGCGTTATACACGTCTTTGAATCCATAGACTGGAATCTACCTCACGACAAAAAACATAAAAATCTTAATTCCTTGCAAATTTTATTACCAGGCAGTATTAAGATAGCTTTTTTTAATAAAAATTGATTAATTAAAATAATTTACGTGGCAAAAAATGCAACAAATAGCTTTTGTAATAGTGCTGATTTCCGTTTATTTTGTCATAGCAGGCTGATTGTTGCAATGATCACCAAAGAAACCATAGTTATCAGTGCAAAAGTGTGTTCCACATTTGATGGAACAGCGAATTTCTTATTATTTTTTATTACATCTTTTTCTTATCTCTTTTTTAACTCTCATCTTTTTCTTTGACATCTTTCGTATTTCCTGTAAATATATAAGCTCATGTTGAGGAAGAATGAGATATGACATCGTCGTATGGAGTTGGGTATGAACACCTAATGACAATATAATACTTTTTATGTGATTTGCACTTTTTTATTGTATTATTGATATTTTGTTTGCTGTATTATTGGCTACTTCTTTTAGTGTTTCTTTTATTTACTACTTATTTAATTTGCTTTATCATCACTTGATGTTCAAAGTTACCCTTTGTGCTTGTTATGATGACTGAAACTGTATGAAATCTTGCTTTGGAAGAATTGACAGAATCAGAGAGCAGCTCCTCTGACAATTTTGATAATGATGTATTTGATTATCTGGATCAAGAGTGCGGATTTAATAGTTTCTACAACATCTACTTCGGATGTATTATAGAGAATATGCCCCATAATTCCCGCAGATCTCATTGGCATTTGTTTTCGAGTGCTGCTGTGTTGCTTATTTAATGCAGAAAAAATGAGCTCAGTATAATACAGTCAGATACAGTAACTCAGTTAGGATTACTAACTTTATAACTGAGGGACGCTATTTGTAATGTAATTCGTGCAGAGGAAAACAGTGTGCTTCATGTAACAATCATGTATTTCTAACAAAAATTACATTTAGAACTTGTCTTGTTGTCTGCTAATGACGGACATAGCCCACATCGAGCTCGTTTCTTTGAGCCGCTAGTAACGGTTAGATCCTTGTGCATTGTGCTCATTAGAAGCACAGTTCTGTTCTTTTCTGGACAATAAGAAACCAGAGTTGCTTCAGCAGAAAAAGCAAAAATTGATGGACATTTGCCTGCCACGTATAACTAAAAGCTCTTGTGGTAGCACTTCTTTGTACTTTTGAATAATGCTCAGCATTGGTCAGCTTCCGTTTTCGTAGTTCCACTGCAAGCTGGTAAGACCTAAAAAATCTGTGACATTGCGACCCTTCAGTCCTTTAGTCAAATCTGTTACTATCCGCATGCCTTGATTTTTTGCAGGTTTTTTTCCCTCTGCCTTTCCTGTATAAATTTGCACGTTCCAGACAAAGTTGGATTTAGTGTCACATGCAGTCCATATCTTTATACTCAGCGCATAGAATTTTATAACTGAATTACTCAGCATGTACTGCTTGAATGAACGATGATCTCTGCAAGGAGCCAGTCGTCTGTCCACTGGAACGCAAGGCCCTGAATTGTACATGCAAAGTAATGTAGCGACCCAAAGATCTCACAATTTTTTGATGGTGGTCAATTTGTCATGTTTCTTTCTGGCGACTCTAATTTTACGCTGGCTAAAACGCAATAACCATGAGGTCATGTAAAATGATTATAGAGACGTAACAGAAGGGAATATAACTCTGTTATTTTCTTGATCCCATAGACTGATGGCAATTTCTGGTTTTGATTTATACACCCCAGCCAGTATCAATAGTCTACATCTGTCTGATCAGGAAGCTCCCAAGCATCTTTATACACCTGCTTCCCTTCTTTGTTGGTATTTTCATAATTTTTGGTGCAATGAAAAGTTGGAATACTGATCGCAAATCAATAGCGCATGAGATGGCATATTTTGTTAGACCTGTTACCATCTTCATTACATTGCTTGAGAACAGTCGGTCTGCGTGTTTGACACATTGGCAATCCATTCCGTCTTTTGATTTCCAAACGTTTCTTCCAAAATTCTTACGTATTATCGGTATAGTATCTTCAGATTTAGCATCAGAGTTTTATCACAATACAGTGTAGGACCAAAAAAACGACAGTTGATACTCTATAACGACAGTTGTTTCCAAATGTGTGACTGCAGGCAATAGAATGTCAAATAATTTGAATGATTGATTTGATCTATCTCCATAGCAAAGAAAATATGTACGGAATAATAGATATGAGTAAGAAAAGCCTGGTTTAGTGGTGTAATAAATAGTACATAAGTACCAGAATACAGTCAACCAAAAATAACGCATTTTGCTCCATACAGAAGTAGCAAAGTATTTTTTTTGGTTATCAAATATATGTGCGGCAACAAAGTGAAAAGTGATTAATTTGAGCGAGGCATCAATTTATGTTTATGTGCATAATAGGCAATAGATCAAACTGACCCGAAAGGCAATCAGCTTGTGCAATTTGCGCACAGCCATATTTCAAAGCATCTAAAAGCGGTCATGTGGCTCATTTACGCATTACATAAAATGAGGAAAAGTCACTAAATTTCATAAACCAAGAGCAAGTATAATGGTATATTTCATTAAGCTAAAAATTAAAAAAGCGCCAAATTGGCCCAGAAGATAGTACAAGAGTTAAAAATTATTTTAATTGATTTTTAATAAAAACTATAAAACGAACTCAACACTATCTGATGAAAACAACGTAAAAGAAATTGAGAAAATTCAGGCTTTGTACACGTTTTTCTGACGTGAGATTTATTCCACCCCATAAGAATCCAAAGACGTGCATTTCGAACTTGAGATGTTGTAGAAACTTAACAAAAAGTCCTAAAACGTTAAATTCTTTAAAACATGTCATACTGTTTCAAAAGAGATTTCACAGAACTTCAGATCATAACAATGGAAAATGACAGAGTAAAACAGATACAAAACACCCGGTGATGGAGTCCACCCAAAGAATTCATCAGAGAGTTTGCAAACATTAAAACATGTGGGAATAAAAATACATTAAACACTTTGAACATGTGGAAAGCAAGCGGCCTGAATGCGCAAACGTTCAGATATTATTTCTGGAGTATCGTTCGCAAATTTGATTACAACAGGCATAGTTGGATGTTCATTGATAATGTGATCTGCGATGAGCTGCAAGTCTGCAGAATAAAAAAAACTGCAAAATATGCATGCGTATTTGCGAACACTGGCATGATATCGTGTGTGCTCGTACAAAGCCTCATCAGTGTGAACTACTTCCATCAAACACAACGCGCAACGTTTCTTTTCTTGAACATCTTGGAAATTACCGTTTTCATGAACTTTTACAAAACACTGTTCAAAAGACTGACGCCAAATTTGCTTCCAATCCCTCAAACGCCATTTGAAAACAAACAATTCAGAAAACTCATCAGCCGGATGCAACATTTTCAAATGTTCAACCAGTGATTTCATTTTCCAATCCGTAAACGCGCACGCAATACACCCAAAAGGCAACGGAACCATGTGACGAATTGCATGCTGCTCAAGCAGCACCAGATCACCAGGTACGAGCAATGAGCAAAGATTGCAAAACACTGAACCATTTCCTAAATTATCCGCCGAATCCGCCCTCTCCATGCAGGCACAACAGCCAGCTGAAAAATCATCCGAAAACAAACGAAGCTTCACTGCGCAGCCAAGACACTGGAAATTCACCTCTGTCTTTATTATAGCCTTTGCAGTCCTATTGGCAATTTTGGTTCTATTTCCAACATTCACACTTGTAAGCTTCCTTTTCGAAAAACGAAACGATCGCAATCCATCCCGCTTCTTGGATCGACACAACATGAAATATTTAAATTGATATCGTTCCAGTATTATTTCAGTAAAATAACCAGCAAAACAACGCCCGCAAAGATTGAGAAATTCTTCGACCAAAGTTGGCTGCTTTTCCAACAAATCATGTGGCAATTTGCTCATTCCATGCACCAGTTTAATATGACGACGGAGAAAAAATCGCGATGAATGTCGAACTTCGCAATCCTTTCCTGGACATGCAAATGACTCTTCTGACAAATGCGACCGAACATGATCTTCTAGTAGTACTGCATTCCTAATAATAAAACAAGCATTTATTTGCTTTTTCAATAGCTTAAATACATACAAATTGAATTATAAATGGTTAAGAAACAACATTAACAACTTATTAGATTATTTTAAAATGCCTGAAAAAAAGAAAGCTAACTATAATAGTTATTTCATAAAATATCTGAAAAAAATCTATAATTTGACTAATTCTGCTCACTTATATTGTATAGTTAATTTTACAAATTTAACATTGGCATTCATAACTTCAATTGAAATTATTTAAAAATCAAATTAAATCTTGATCTTTACTTTAAGATTCATTTTAATTATAACTTGAAAGTAATCGTATTATTCCTTCAGTTTTAAACATTTAAGCATTATAAAGAACGACAATAACAACCTTATTTAAAAAACACATCACACAATAATTATTATACTAGTAATAAAATTGCTTATACTTAAGCTTAAATTGTACATCTATAAAACTTTAACTGCAATAAAATGATTTTTAAAATCTTATATTTAAAAATTATCACGTAATAAAAGAATAATTAAGAAAGCGACAGTTACTCAGCAACGTAAAATTGACATATTCCGCAGCAATGTTCTTCTTTCATGCAAGAAACAAAAAGTTGAGTGGCTCCTCGACCAGATTCGATTAGTTCACTATGCAAACTGCGTTGCTGATTAATAATTCCAGTATGAAAATTACTGTTCGCCGGGAACATGCAAGCATTGTCTGAGGCTGATTTCATAGACCAATCTTTGAAGCGCTGGCTCTCAGTCAGTGCTTTGTTAAGCAAACTTTCTTCCTCTGATAATCTGATTAACTCCGGAGAATTCTCCAAATCCAGTGACGATTTCTGCTCCGCCAAATTTGGATTGAGCTTTAAAATCTCTGCCCTGGTGTGTTGAATGCACTGCTCAGCCAGTGCCCAAGCCTGTTTTTCCAACTCTGGATCATGGGCGACCACCACGCTGCCAATTCCGCCATGACATTGGCGTAAATGGATATCGATGAATATTTCCTTACGACTCATATGACCGCATTCACTACATCTGTAAGGTTGATAATGCAGATGCGATTCAATATGACTAATGCGATTTCTTGAACAAACCCATTCTCCGCACAAAGTGCACTTGATGTAAGGGTAAAATGTACTGTCGTTGTGTTTGGACAGTTTACATCTCTTTCGAAACTGATCATCGGAAGCTGCATCCTGAACTAAAATTTCTTCCGCTTCATCTTCGACTGATGAGCTAGCCCAACTTTGGCCATAACTTTTCAACAATGGTGAAGTAATATCATTCTGTTCAGAATAGTCCATCACATTGGCAGAACGAGTTTCCAATGGCAACTGCTTTAACGGTTGAAGAAGGTACTTAGTAAGCAAAGGAGCGCTTGTCGATCCGGACGAACTATCAGAGGAGGATTCGATTACTGAATCAGCGTGCGATTCTAATCTATTCAGCTCAGCCATTCGCCGCTGCCGCCAAGCTTCAAACGCAGCCAGCTTCTTCGATTTAATGCTCAACACTATATTCAAGTTTTCTTCTTTTTCAATTTGAAAACTGAAATTTTCTTTGCTTCTGACTTCCATTCGATAACCTTTGATTTATACTCTAAAGCAAATAAAACATAACATAACAGCAAATAAAAGATTCATAAACGTAAAAATAACATTTATTTGGCAAATATTTAAAGTATTTCTTTTTTAATTTAATATTTAAATTGAACAAAATAATAATAATGCTTTACTAATAAAATTTCCGAAATTTTAAGAATATGTACTTGCTTATTCTTTTTCATTACAGTGTACCTTATTGAAGCTTGAAAAAAATTAATACAGCAATTTTCAAAAAATTTCCTTGTTCTCAAAGCTAAATCTGAAAAGTTATGCTTTGAAAAATTAATTAATTAATTACACACTGATAAACTGTTATGTAATACATGTTTACATGTGAACGTGTAAAATTTAAAAATCTGATCGTTTGAAATTTTACCAAAATTTTCAACAACAGCATGCTGTTTTTATTATTAACAGGGGAAAGAAACATCATTTCATAATTAATGAATTGTCATCATTCTATCACCAATATCTATCTCACTAATCAGCAAATGATCATTAATAAAATCACCTTTGGTCAAGTGCATCGAAATAGAAATTAAATCAACGCAGATCAAATTACACACAATCATATATACATAATCATTCAATGCACCCATTAAAACAGCGTCAAATGAGACAGCTGCCAGAATGAATAAAACCACAATCCAATGCTAGGACATTCTAGCGGCAAGTTGGCCCACCAGAACCTCCTTTTGTAAACTATTGAAATCATACCTATATTAGGCAAAAAATCACCATAAAACTGGCTTGGAACTAGAATTGCAGGTCCACTTTGACCTAAATAATGCGTCTTCGTTTCTATATACTGGTGTCGGGTTTCGTCAAAGTGGAATCAGACCACTATCGACTGGCAACTATTTCTTGGCAATTCAAAATAGGCGGCAAAAATTAGCGGGTCCAATTCCACTCAGTGATGAATGATGACGACCACGACGGCAATCTAAGAAAGCTTAATTAATGCAAATTGACGGAACAGTCTAAGATAAAGTTTTCTATGTTTTTCTTTTTATTTTTGCCTTTTTTAAGCAAGTAAAAATTATCAATCAATAAACAGATATTTTAATTCCAAGCAAAACAACTGTGACAAATTGGGGAAACAAATTTCAACGGTAACGCTAACGTAAGGTGAGAAAATGAGACACGAGGCGTCAGCTTGATACTGTAGAATTACTGTTTGAAATTTTAGCCGAGTAGAAATGAAGCTGTGTGAAAGTAATTAAAACCAAAGAAAAAAAATAATAGCATGCAATAAGACATCTAAAAAGTGAACAGTGCTATCGTCTAGTGCTTTGAATGAAAATCATCAAAAATAATCCACATTTCAAATTTCAAAGGCTAAAATTAATAAAATTATACATTTAATAATTTAAAAATAATGTCATAATACTGAATTAAAAACGGTGTAAATGGTTTAAATTCATGTACAATAATGGAGAAAAATATTCACCTCAACAACAACTGAATTTAAATAACTTTTTTTTTGAAGTGCAAAACATGCACAAAGTGGCATTAAGTGAAATGCATTCAAAAATGAGGCACCACAATTTTGTACAAGGAAACGGAAACCACGCTAATGCAAAAAAATAGGTCACCATCTGGCGCCTCGTTCAGTGCCGAAACCGGGTAGAGAACTTCACAAATAATTCAAGTTACAACAACGTTTCAAACTGGGTCGACGCCACAGTCAGTGACCTATTTTTTTACTTTCAAAACCGAACTATCAATTGTATTCAGCATAAAGTAAACATGTGTGGTGCCGAAAAATTAAAATGTTCTTTTTAAAATTTTGAAATGAATAATTATTTCAAAACAAATAAATTTGAAAATTAAAAAAACGCATATTTGGAGCAAGCAGTTATTTTAGGTCAAGTGATGCATCGTCAGCCAATTAACCCTCGGATGGAGGAAAACTAGCGCAAAATTAGAATTTCATACTGCCTGCGGACCCTCGGCTAACTAGGTCAACGATTCAGCTGAGTCCACGTTTTTTCTTTACTTTCTTGCTTTCTGTCTTTGAAAGCTGTTGTATATTTTGTAGCAACATTTTTAAAAAAAGCTGCTTCTTCGTTTCTTTGAAATTTAATGATTCACTGTTCACTTTCGTAGTTGTGTGTACGTCTTGAGTTACGGTAGACTTTTGTCGATCATACAAACGAGAATATCTCGGGTTCTCAATGTTCATTCACGCACACAAGCACGAACACTATCTCTCTTTCTCTCTCTCTCTCTCTCTCTCTCTCTCTCTATATATATATATATATATATATATATATATATATATATATATATCAAAGCTCGCAATCACGCTCGCTAAGCATCGCACTATATATATAGGAAAGTAATTGTGCCGCTAGAAAATCAATTATGCTATACATATACATATACATATATCAGAAGTTTTGTCCCTAGGTAGAGACCGTTTTCCTTTTCATTATGATCGTACCCTTACATATGATTTGAATATTTCTTGTTAGATTTATTAGATCGAAGAAGGAAAGCATGCAAAACTAACTTACCTCATCATTGTATAAATTGTAAAATATCTCATATGCATTGCTGTTTCTTAATAAAAGACAAAGAAAAATATTTCATTTAATCAAACTTGATTATCATTAACATAATAAAGATATTTTAAAAATATTATAGCACACACGCGCGCACACTGTTGTGCAGTGTTATGAATACATGTATGTCATCAGATACTGCATGAATATCAAAATTAAATTAAAAGTTCAAAACATATTCAAATGATCTTTTGCTCGCTATGAAAATCGCTCATTGGTTGTTTTACTAGTTCTGTTCATTGGCTGAAAAACTTCACAGTAAAGTGCCCACGTCAGTGAGCTGTGCATTTAAGAGCAATTTATACTAACATCAGTATTTTAATACGATTCTTGCCCATTGTAATAAAAATTACATATACATGAATACAATGGAAAAATTGTTGTGATTTGTTTAAGGTGTGCAATGTCTGAAAAAGTTTGTTAGTTAATTGCATTTGTAGTGTTATGTATTACAATACCATATTATCAAAAATAAACGCAAAAGAGCCTTCAGGAACATATTACAATAGCACCAGGAGTTAATGCCAAGTAGTGTGTGCGTTATATATATCTTGTTACTTTCTTGTCATTACTAATAAAGTCTCTGCACGCATTAAACAGTATTTGCACGCAACATTGGTGATGAGATTCAGATTAGATTAAAGGTACATTGTGATCCCATTGATCTACTAATTAACATTTTCAGCTACAATGAAGAATTCAATATCTCTAACCCAAAAGAATGGATAGCATACGCTTCTCATTTGATTTTTATCTTAAAGAATCATAAAGTTACTTATCCTATGACCAAAAGAGCTAAACTGTTAAGCTATTGTAGTGGATCAGTTTTCAAGTTGATTCAAGCTCTCATCTCACCAGCTAATATTATTGGTAAATCTTCTGAAGAAATTTTGTTTGTTTTAGGGGAACATTTCTCTCTGCAACGATCTGAAATTGTGAAACGCAGTGCTTTTTATATAAATGAAATCAGAATGTCAGCAAATCTATTTCTGATTTTTTGTCGAACTCCGTCAGTTGGCCCAAGGTTGCATTTTTTGAGAATTAGAGATTATGTTACATGATCAACTGCTTATTAACTTGCAAGATGAAGAACTGCAGTTCTGAAAAATTTAACTTTTGAATCAGTACTGGAAGAAGCCTTCTTAGCAAAATCAGCTGCTTAGCATACCCAAGATGTTCGTGTTTCACACAGACTATCTAATGTTCATCAAAATTAGACAAGAACAGCAAAACAAATTATGATATATCAGGCTGTGGAGGCATACACATTCGATCTCATTGTCATTTCAGAAATGCTCGCTGCAGAGCATGTCAGAAACTAGGGCATATAATGAAAATTTGATAAAATTGATAAATTGATTAAAAATTGATAAAATTCGACTGAGGAAAACAATCCTCAAACACACAACAAATTCATTAGCATTCGCTGACAATCTGAATTCAAAGCTACCAGATTCGCTGCTACTCAGCAATCCCAGACCATTGTTCAAAACGTCATCAATCATATGCATTGTCAAGAAAGATAAGAGTAACAGTTGCTATTGAACACCATCCGTGCCAAATGGAAATCGACACTGGTTCAGAATTTACTATTGTTTCTGAATACATTTTTCAAAGTTGTCCCTAGCAAGAAAATTTAGTTGGAACAGATTATTCTTAAACTGGCAACTTTTCAGGGTGAACTGGTAAAAGTAAAAGGGAGCTCTTACAGATTCTTAATGTCTCGAAGGGTCACTGTCAAACTCTAAAACTGACCTGAGTTTTGTCATCTAGGTTAAAAAGTGAGTTACAGTCCACAGAATTTGGGAACCACTGCTATAGACAATTCTCTGCTTCATGTTAAAAATATCTCACAGATGTCTGTGAATGATCTGATTCACACGCCAGTTTTAAGCTAGGCATGAAGCAAATGGCCAAAATTCGCATTAGATGAGCAATTCAAATTATACATTTCGTTGACATGGACCACGCTGATTGTGCAGGTAATCAAGGATGACGGCAGTATTAGAATTTGTGGTGGTTACAAGCGTTGCGGAAGATCTGCATCAAGTACGTGTTGTTAATGATATCTTGGTTACCTTCAGAAAGGAAGGATTTTTGCAAGATTGTATTTGGCACAGTTACTGGTCGACGAAGCTTTAGCAGAGCTGCAGACAATCATAACGCACAAAAGAGTCTTTAAGTTGAAACGATTTCAGTTCAGTATCACCTCATTACCCCACATTTTTCAGAGATTCAGAGGTTTATTAATACATTGCTTGCGCATTTGGATGTTGTAGTACATTATTTTCATAATGTACTGATTGTTGCAGACTCTCAATGTGAGTTGATCAAAGTCTTAAGAGAAGTGTTCAACCGTCTTCACGACGCCAAAATTCACCTGAAACGTGAAAAGTGCGTATTCAGAAGCAATAGTGTAGATTTTCTTGGTTATCTGATTGACGCTGAAGGAATTCATCCATCTAAAGAAAATATGGAGGCTATTCACAAAGCCCACGGCCAAAAAACAAGCAGGAACTACAAGCATTTTTAGGTCTGTTGAATTTATGTCATAATCTTTTACCTAACAATAGGGAAGTAGCAGAGCTTTGCGCCGCCTATTAGATTCAGGAGTGCCGTGGAAATTCAGAAATGCAGGAGTTACCAGTATAACAAGGCGTTCAAAATGGTAGAAATGCTCATGTCATCGAACAGCCGTTGACTCTCACTTGTGACGCTTCATTACACGGTGTTGAATGTGTCTTGGCTCACAAACTACCATGTGGCTGGGAAGCGCCAATTGCATTTCACTCGAAAACACTGTCGATGGCTGAGCAGAAGTAAGCCCAGATCAATCAGAAAGTTTTGGTGATTATTCTCAAAATTAAAAAGTTCCACAATTATGTCTTTAGGCTTCAAGTTGAAATTAGAACAGATTATAAGCCCTTGTTTGGCCTATTAGAGAACTCTATTCAAACAGCAGTTAGCATGTCCCTGCGGATGACCCGTTGGAGTATTCTGCTCACTGCCTATCACTACAACTTTATTTATTATCCTGGCCTGAAAGTGGGAACGCCTACGCGTTGAGTCATTTGCCTCAACTAGATATGTATCCCAGAACTGTTGAAATTCCTGCTGCTAGAAGTGATGTCAACACCAACAATCACCAAACCACAGGTCGCTGAAATAACGGGCAAAGGCGCTGTCTTAGTTCATGCGCAGAACTGGATGCATAAGGGTTGGCCAACGGAACCCATTAACAAAGAGGTTAAGCCAGCTGAACGTCAAAGGGATGAAGTTTTTATCCATTAAGACTTCGTGTTGAGGGGTTGCCGAGTTGCGATTTAGCCTTCACTTCTATAGCATATGTTATACATTATATATTTTGAGATAAATGATAATCCCACATGACCATCTAAAGAGAGATACTGTAAGTTAGTTTATAGGTGGAAGTGCATTGTGAGTAGTAGTCAGTCTGCGTTATTTTAGTGTTTATTTGCGTTTAGTAATTCAGCGTGTGTTGTTGCTGTTTGATTGTTAGTGAAGATTTTTCACGTGAATCAGTTAAGATCTCATAACTCTTAAAAACTGTACTGACACTGTTGCACAGTGGCCATCCTGGCATTGCGCGCATGAAATTTCTGGCACGTAGTTATGCATAATTGGCCAAAACTAAATGAAGAGATGGAATCGTTTGTTAAAACGTGCGTTGCGTGCCAAGGAACAAGACTTGAACTAGAAAAAAATTTCACTGATGCATGTCTCGACGCTGGTGCCCCATGGGTACAAATCTATGCAGATTATTTCTGTTTGAACTGTTCAAGGATATGATTTTCCTTTTAGCAGTGGACGCATTTTCTAAGTGACTGGAAGTGTGCATCGTCCTATCCATTTTATCCATGGCGTGACTCCCTTCATTAAAGTTTTCAGTTTTTGCGACGCACGGACTGCCCAAATGCCATGGCCAGGTTTAATGGCACAGCTTTCAAGTCAGCTGAATTTCTGGGCTTTTTGAAATCGAACAGCATACATCACGTCACGACAGTACTGTCTCACTCATCCTCGAATAAGCTGAACGTGCGGTCCAGATCACAAAAGAGGATTTAAAAAGACGCTCCACTGGCAGATTGAGAGGGCGGCTGGCTCATCTGTTGTTATCCCAGCACACAACTGCAGATTCTAAATTGAACATCAGCCCAGCAGAGCTGCATACGAAGCGGAAGCTGGGTACGTGCCTGGGCCAAATACTGCTGAACAATGCAAAGTCAGCAGAACGAGAAGTCACATCGCCCCGCAGAGAATTTAAGATTTCGCAAGTTTTGCAAGATGTTACAATCAAGTAGACAAGTGATCAAAAGCACAAATCGTTAAAAGGCTGGGTTGACTTCTCTACATGGTTCGTACTGAAACTGGCTTGATGTGCAAGCGGCATATCAATCAACTAAGGCCCCTAAAAATTTTATGAAAATTTCAAAATGAAAGAATTTCTTACTTAAAGAGTTGAAGAATGTTGTATGCATTTCATACATATAAATTTGTATCATTACTACTGCAAATGTAGTCTACAAATAGAAATAAATTTACATAACGTGAGTCCAGCAATATCTAAGCATGCGAAAAACTTAAAAAAGTTTCTTAACACATAAAATCGATCAAGAAACGGTTTCATGGACAAATACCAGTAAACCAAATGCCAAAGCTATGGATGGTCCACCAAAAGGACACGATTTAAACCGGTCGTTGGTCTGCGTTATCTCATTGGATGTTCATATCGTTGTCAGATTGGTTTTTTGTGTCGAATTGTTCATTGGTTAAAAGTTTTTCGTTGTGATTAGCTGCAATATTTTTTGTTTCATTGGTCCAAGTATTTCCATTTACAAATTTTGTAACTTCAGTTGTGGAATTTTCAGTATTTTCAAATTATAAACAAAATTATTTTTATTACAATTTATGAATTTCCATCATTCATAGAAATACTGTTTTTTATATTTAATTTATGTGAACTTTACATTTTTTAATGATCAATATTTTCAAAAACATCTTTTTCTATTATATTATTATTATACATTATATATTATATTATTATATATTTTATTGTACCAAAATGAAGTTATATGCAGTTTGATAATAACAACTCAACAGAAACAAGAAATAAAGTACAACAGTGATTTTCATTTTTCATTATCAACAGCAACAACAATAAATCACACATATCAGTGAACAACATTAACAAAGTAAAAACAACAAAAAATTAAAAAAAAGAAACAATGAAAACATAATATAATATCAACAATTGAAAGGCCGCATAAAATAGGCTCAGGTGTTATGTACAATAAAGATTCAATGAACTGCTCCACTGTACGCCTACCACTGATATACTCACCCGTATATTGAAGAACCCGCTGTTTTTCAGCATAAACACTGCTTACTAATGTTGGTTAAAGTTTTGAGAAGCTTTTTGCCCGGTTTATGTACATTGTAGCCCTCACACGCTTAAATACCGGGAATTGGCATGCGGTTGATGGATCAGCGGACGCGGCGGAGGCTTCTTGCTCGTAAATAGTGGGGATCGGTGTAGTTTCTTCAGCGCTTCGTTTTTTTAAAATCGCCTTTTTTTCCATTTTATATGCCAAGTGCTCATCCACTGGGCAGGTTTCAATGTGATCATTCTGATGTATCACAGTCGTCACTTCTAAATTTGTACATATTACGGCTTTGCAGCCTTGTTTATCCTATACCAAAATAAACTAATCCTTAATAATAAGGAACACATGGTGTACATTGGGCATGTACCTTCGAACATAACCAATATTTCTTCTCTTTACCAGTACGTTTCAGCTTGTATGCCCGGCCTTCATAAACAAGGGACAAACCACCATAACGATTTTTTACAAGACGCAATTCAGAAATAGCAGCCATCGCGAGAACAACAAACAGACAGAGCATAGAAAAGCACAAAACAGCAGATATTAACAAGAAATAAAAATTAACTTATCAGAAAATAATAATAAAATAAAACTGCTGCTATCATGTGCAGAAATTTTTTACACACTAGCATGTGAACAACTTTAACAATTGCGTAAAATAATTGCATATATTGATAATCAAGTACATACTACTGTAATATAAATGTCGCTGAGAAAGCAAGCAAAGTTTGTACGATATTAGTAAATAAATTTATAAAGAATAAAAATTTATATCCAGAAAAAAGTGGAGAAGTCACTGCTTGTAGTGCATTATAATTATAAAAACCCAAGTAAATATTATTAAATTTATTTAAGCACTGATATATTTGTAAAAATATAATGATTCGGCGCGTGTGTAAGAAAGAGACTCCTCTAGACATAGATCGCCGAAAGTAAAGAGTGCAGATCCTG